>CM040241.1:49371888-49736700 GCA_022545495.1 Chrysanthemum lavandulifolium | reverse complement strand
TTTAGGTTTTACTCAAAAGACTACACACAAAAGCGAAAAATTCGGATTCTATATATAAGATTACATCTGCGACGGCGTCACCTTATGTTTCGTGGACGCGTCGTGTCGCCGTCATTAGGGTTTCGTCTTGGCCACGTAAACCTTTCGACGGCGTCACCTTATGATTTGTGACGCCGTCCCCTTCACTCGGACGCCGTCTTGCTGCATCTAGGCCGTCTGAGTAGCGACGGCCTACTCCTTTAGAACGGACGTCGCCCTTGAAAACATGCAATTTCGCCTCGACCCGTCATAAAATTCCTTCCCGACGGTCGCGGATATGCGATGGCCGTCGCCTTATGTTTCAATGACTTTGAGTGTCTCGATTCGACTTTGGCCATTTCTTCGTGATATTCGCGCCTTTTCGTCCAAATAAGCATCATTCCGACATTTTGCCTTCAAGAGACCTAAAAGTGAAAAGGAGCGATATTAAGCAATAACGGATACAAAAGTGATCGAATAAGGGCTTAAATGACCCTCAAAAGGTACCTTTAAAACCTTATCATGTTGCAACTTCAATGGATGAAAATACACACCACGAGGGCAATATATCACATGAATCACATCCTGGCGATGCATCCTCACGATTCTGGCGATACATCTTCGATTCAAATCGAATTCTAAACAAGAAGGCTTGCCGACACTCTTCGCTAGAAGGTCAACTAGAGTCTCTAAATTGCCAAGTAATCTTAATGACTTTATTGTTGAAGGGAAAGTTAAATATGGTGTTGAAAAGGTTGTTAATTACTCTAATCTTAACAAAGATAATTCTTTGCTTTGCCTCTAGTCTAAATAAAAGTATTGAACCTACATTATGAAGAGGCTATTCTTGTGATGAATTGGGTTGATGCTATGAACTCGAAATGAGGCCTTAAATGAAAATCATGCTTGGGACATAACTAATCTCTCACCTAATAGAACTCCCATTAGCTACAAATGGATTTTTAAAATCAAATATAAAGCCAATGGTGAAGTTGATAGATACAAGGCTAGACTAGTTGCTAAAGGCTATAACCAAAGGAAGGAATAGACTATGATGAAACTTTTCCCTGTTGTGAAAATGTCTCTTGTTAGATGTCTTATTGCCTTAATTGTAAAAAACAAATGGCCTCTTTTCAACTTGATGTTAACAATGCTTTTTGTATGGAGATCTTGATGAGGATGTCTATATGACCATTCCTAAGGGGTTCTGTAATGAGAATAATAAAAACAAAGTTTGTAAACTTGTCAAATCTCTATATGGCCTTAAACAAGCTCCCAGGAAATGGAATGAAAAACTGGTTAGTGTATTAAAAGAAAATAACTTTGTTCAATGTGTCAATGATCATTCCTTGTTTACCAAAACAGAGAATAACAAGTTTATTGCTCTGCTTGTTTATGTGGATGACATTGTCCTTACTGGAAACTGCATTGATGAGATAAACCTATTCAAAGAATTTCTAAAATCTAAATTTCATATAAAAGACTTGGGAAACTTAAAATATTTCCTTGGCATTGAGGTTTTAAAAACTGGTAATGACATATGTCTTACCCAGAGAAAATATTGTCTTGAACTCCTCAAAGAGTTTGAACTTCTTAGGTGCAAACCTGTGTCCACTCCCATGGAACCCAACTCTGTTCTTCCATACATACCCACTACTGATGATCCCTTACTTGTTAATATTACTGATGATCTCATTGACACTAATCTAATCTTGTAACACTTAGGATACTATTTTTGGTTTAATCTAAGCCGACTATGAAGTCTACTCTCTTCTTCAAACAACAGTACTTAAGTCTTTGTGGGTGCAAACGGGTAGACTAACATCTTGATCTGCCACCCACGAGTGGTATGAATACTGCTGGTTTACCCAGGTCCACGGCTTGGTGCTTGTTGTTTCTTAATTACAAAGTCTTATATATATATATATATATATATATATATATATATATATATATATATATATATATATATATATATATATATATATATATATATATATATATATATATATATATATATATATTTGTCTCTTATTTGTTTATCCATCTTAGCTATTTTTCTCTTGTGTTATCTGCTTTCATTATTTGTATTATGGTACATTGGTGATGATAGTGGTAGTTCTTCCACCGAAAAAGTTTGTCTTTTGGGAATGCTTTATATTTGCATCCTAATAACACCAATGGTACTCCTATTATCTCCATTAAACTCACTGGAATGTAAGATTATAAAATATGGAATATGGCCATGACATTTGCTTTAAGGAATCATAATAAGTTAGGATTTATTGATGGTACTTGCTAAGAGATGACTCAAATCTGTTCTTGCTAATCAATGGGATACACCAGAACTCTGTTGTGGTCACTTGGATTCTTAACTCTCTTAGTCTGAATTATTTCTTTGGTGCTATTATGCTAAAGCGCTTATGAAATGTGGAATGATCTTAAAGATACTTATGATAAGGTTGATGGTTCATTATCTTTAATCGCATAAAATATAAACTCTCTTAGTCAAAGTGGGTCTTCTCTGCTGATTACTACAACAACTTTAACTCTTTGTGGAAACAATTTGATTGTATGATTAGCTTACCTCCGCACTTGTGAGGCGCAAAACATTTTGAAAAACATAATCGACTAATCAAATTAATGCAATTTCTTATGGGTCTTGATGACACCTATGTTCCCATCAAGCAATATTTTAACAGGAGATCCTTTGCTAAATGTCAAAAGCGCTTTATCTGTTGTCTCGGAGAAGAATCTCACAGAAATGTTTCATCCGGGAATAGCTCGCTAAACCCAATGCTATCGCTTTTCTTTAAAAACTTTTGATAGTGGAATATTTTTGATATAAAAAGGGTTTAACAACAACAATTTAAATAAAAGTTCGGTTTTAATCTTGGTAACAACTCAAACAACGAGAGGACCAAACATGAATCTCAAATGTACTAATTGCAAAAACACAGTCACCTTGTTGATAGATGTTATGATCTTGTTGGTTATCCTGCTTTGGATATGTTAAAAGGAACTTTAATGCTAAACATGTCGTGATAACAATGTTTCCACCGATGTTAACCATGTCACCGATAATAGAGCTAGCAACTCTCCTCTCTTTGTCTAATGAACGACTCTCCGGACTTATGAGTCTTCTTCATGACAACAATGTGTCTTACGCTAATGCCAACATGGCGGGTAAAATTTTTCAGAACTTTCTTTAATGGAAGTGTCAAGTTCAATATAAACTTCAACAAATTTTTAATAACAACACAAAAACTTTATCCGGGAACATCGGTCTTGGTTGGATTGTTGACTACGTGCAATCGGCACATGATCGTGTCTGCAAATTTTTATCAATGTTGTAGACACTTCAAATCTTGGCCTAGCTGTTGGACATCCCAATGGTACTCGGGCCTTAATTACTAACATTGGTGATTTAAGGTCAATAATGACCTAACTCTTTTTGATGTTGTGGTTGTTCACGAATACAATGTCGATCGCTATCATTCATAAGATTGCTAGAGATAATAAGATGTTTGTTGGGTTTAATGAATCTAATTGGTATATCTGAGTTTACATCAAAAAGATTGTGGGATTGGTAAACAATGCAATAGGTTATATATGTTTGATATTGATTCTACATGTAAGATTACTTCTAATAACTGCATATCTGTTTGTCATGTTTCTAGAAATCTCTGGCATCAAAGACTTGGTCATCCTTCTGACCAAGTCTTGCATATACTTAAACCCACTCTTAAACTTGATAGTTCATCTGAATCTGACCATCTTTGTGATACTTGCAATAAAGCTAAACAAACCAGGGAACCATTCCCACTAAGTGAACATAAATCTACCAAAATTGGTCAACTTGTTCACCTAGATGTATGGGGACCATATAAAGTCACTAGCAGAGATGGTTACAAATATTTTTTAACTATTGTTGATGACTATTCTAGGGCTGTATGGGTATATATGCTTAAGAGAAAGGATGATGTTTATGTTTCCATTGTTAACTTTACTCATATGCTATCTAATCAATTTGAACACAATGTTAAGATATTCAGGAGTGATAATGGGACTGAATTTGTGAATAACAAACTTCAACACTTACATGAAAAGAAATTTTACATCAAACCTCTTGTGTTTATACTCCACAACAAAATGGTATTGCGAAGGAAACATATGCATCTCCTTAATGTGGCGGATCCCTTATGTTTCAGGAGAATTACTTTATATCTTTGGCACGAATGTTTTCTAGCTTCTTTGCTTATGTCATAAACAGTTACCTCTTAGGTGTTGTCCTGAAAGTCTCCCTTCTCCCTTGTGTATGGGCATGACCCTTCACTCTCTCTCCTTAGAGTCTTTGGTTGTTTATGCTATGCCACAATTCTCAACATCTACGATAAATTTGGTAGTAGGTCCGAGAAAAGTGTTTTTATTGGTTATTCAAATGAGAAAAAGGTTATAAACTTTTAAGTTTAGAAACAAAAATATTTTTACTCGGAGATATCAAATTTTATGAAACTGTTTTCCTTTCAAAATGAAAATACTTTGTCAAAACCTTTTGTTGAAGCTTATGTGCCTAAAGATTTAAATCACAAAATTTCTTTGACTACAAATAAGTCCCAATAATGAAGGAGAGTGACATCCTATGATGATGGCACGGTGTTGAGTCATCCTACTAGGGATGATGAACTGTTGCAACTTCCATGGATGAAAATACACACCACGAGGGCAATATATCACATGAATCACATCCTGGCGATGCATCCTCGATTACGCTAATACATCTTCCGATTCAAATCGAATTCGAACAAGAAGAAGGCTTGCCGACCACCACCGCTAATACATCTTGGGTGCAAACTCGTGTCCACTCCCATGGAACCCAACTCATTCTTCCATACATACCCACTCTCGATGATCCCTTACTTGTTAACATATCGGTTATCGGAAGTTACTTGGGAAACTTATTTATCTCACCCATACGGACACGACATCTCATACTCGGTTCATTGTCCGGCACAATATATGCATTCTCCTTGAAATCTCATCCGGAATGTGCCTCAATGTTCGAGATATCTAAAAGGAGCTCCGGGAAAGGTCTAAGGTATAATTTCGATAACTCTCGAAAATCATGTTGAAGGGTATAGTGATGCGGATCGGGCTAAATGCAAGAAAACCAGAAATGTCACGGTCATTGTGTTTTCTTTAATGATTTTTGATCTCATGGAAAAGTAAAAACAAAACACTCTTTCCAAATCTTCCACAAAGGCAGTATAGATCAATGTCTCTGCTGCACGTGAAATCATTCGATTCAAAAATATTAAAAGATCTAAAAGTTGATATCAATCTCCTGTTAATCTTTTTGTGATAACAAATCGCTTTGCAACTTGTCATCAATCCTGTTTTCCATGAAAGATCAAAACATTTTGAAATTGATGTTCACTTCATCATAGAAAAAATTGCAAGAGGTGTTATAAGTGCTAAAAAGATTGGCTCTTCAAACCAAACTGCAGACATCCTTACAAAAAACCTTCCTGTTTATCAGCATAAATTCTTGTGTGAAAAATTGATATTGTTTGATATGTTTGCCCAACAGATTAAGGGGGAATGTTAGAAATTATAGTCATAATCTATGGCAAACATGTCATTCTATCAATTGCTAATGGTTTTCAAGTTATGTTCATTGCAGGAATATTACAGGGGTTAATCATGGACAAAGCATAAATGGTTTTAAGGGTTTAGAAGTTCATTCCTGCTAATGTCATTTCATTTCTGCTGAAGCCTCATTATAACCGTTGAGGGGGTCTTTGTGTATCTTATTCTCTTATTTAATCATCTCCTAATTTAGGGTTAGAGAACAACTGTGTGTGCAGTCATTATCTCACACTCTCTCTTCTCTGATCATTATACTGATCTTGTTTCTTCTTTGTATTTGTCTGGTTATTGTCTCATTGACACTAATCTAATCTTGTAACACTTTGGATACTATTGTTGGTTTAATCTAAACCGACTATGAAGTCTACTCTCTTCTTCAAACAACGGTACTTAAGTCTTTGTGGGTGCAAACGGGTAGACTAACATCTTGATCTGCCACCCCTGAGTGGTATGAATACCTGCTCTGGTTTACCCGGTCCATGTGCTTGGTGCTTGTTGTTTCTTAATTACAAAGTCTTATATATATATATATATATATATATATATATATATATATATATATATATATATATATATATATATATATATATATATATATTTGTCTCTTATATGTTTATCTGTCTTAGCTATTTTTCTCTTGTGTTACCCCTTTCATTATTTGTATTATGGCGGTGGTGATGATAGTGGTAGTTCTTCCATCGAAAAAGTTTGTCTTTGGTGATGCTTTATATTTGCATCCTAATAACACCAATGGTACTCTATTATCTCCATTAAACTCAACTGGAGCAGAAGATTATAAAATATGGAATATGGCCATGACATTTGCTTTAAGGAATCATAATAAGTTAGGATTTATTGATGGTACTTGCTTAGAGATGACTCAAATCCTGTTCTTGCTAATCAATGGGATACCGTAACTGTTGTGGTCACTTGGATTATTAACTCTTAGTCACGAATTATTTTTGGTGCTATCTATGCTAAAACCGCTTATGAAATGTGGAATGATCTTAAAGATACTTATGATAAGGTTGATGGTTGACTATCTTTAATCTGCATAAAATATAAACTCTCTTAGTCAAAGTGGGTCTTCTCTTGCTGATTACTACAACAACCTTAACTCTTCGTGGAAACAATTTGATTGTATAATTAGCTTACCTACGCACTTGTGAGGTGCAAAACATTTTGAAAAACATAATCATTAATCAAATTAATGCAATTTCTTATGGGTCTTGATGACACCTATGTTCCCATCGAAGCAATATTTTAACAGGAGATCCTTTGCCAAATGTCAAAGCCGCTCTCTGTTGTCTCGGAGAAGAATCTGAAATGTTTCATCCGGGAGTAGCTACGCTAAACCCAATACTACCGCTTGTCTTTGCAAAATTTTGATAGTGGAATATTTTTGATAACAAAAAGGGTTTAACAAGAACAATTTAAATAAAAGTTCGGTTTTAATGTTGGTAACAACTCAAACAACAGAGGACCAAACATGAATCTCAAATGTACTAATTGCAAAAACCTGGTCACTGCTGTTGATAGATGTTATGATCTTGTTGGTTATCTGCTTTGGATATGTTAAAAGGAACTTTAATGCTAAACTGTCGGCAGTAACAATGTTTCCACCGATGTTAACCATGTCGCGATAATAGAGCTAGCAACTCTCTCATCTCTTTGTCTAATGAATGACTCTCCGGACTTATAAGTCTTCTTAATGACAACAATGTGTCTTCGCTAATGCCAACATGGCGGGTAAAATTTTTCAGAACTTTCTTTAATTGAAGTGTCAAGTTCAATATAAAGTTCAACAAATTTTAATAACAACACAAAACTTTATCTGGGAACATCGGTCTTGGTTAGATTGTTGACTACGGTGCAAATCAAGACATGACCTGTATTTGCAAAAATTTTAATCAATGTTGTAGACATTTCAAATCTTGGCCTAACTGTTGGTCATCCCAATGGTACTGTGCCTTAATTACTAAAATTGGTGATTTAAAGGTCAATAATGACCTAACTCTTTTTGATGTTGTGGTTGTTCACGAATACAATGTCGGTCTGCTTCAATCGATCATAAGCTTGCTAGAGATAATAAGATGTTTGTTGGGTTTAATGAATCTAATTGCTATATCTGGATTTACATCAAAAAGGATTGTGGGGATTGGTAAACAATGCAAGGGTTATATATGTTTGATATTGATTCTACATGTAAGATTACTTCTAATAAGCGCATATATGTTTGTCATGTTTCTAGAAATCTCGGCATCAAAGACTTGGTCATCCTTCCGACCAAGTCCCGCATATACTTAAACCCACTCTTAAACTTGATAGTTCATCCAATCGACCATCTTTGTGATACTTGCAATAAAGCAAAACAAACCAGGAACCATTCCTCTAGTGAACATAAATCTACTAAAATTGGTCAACTTGTTCACCTAGATGTATGGGGACCATATAAAGTCACTAGCAGAGATGGTTACAAATATGTTTTAACTATTGTTGATGACTATTCTAGGGCTGTATGGGTATATATGCTAAGGGAAGGATGATGTTTATGTTTCCATTGTTAACTTTACTCATATGCTATCTAATCAATTTGAACACAATGTTAAGATATTCAGAAGTGATAATGGGACAGAATTTGTCAATAACAAACTTCAACACTTCTTTCATGAAAAAGGAATTTTACATCAAACCTCTTGTGTTTATACTCCACAACAAAATGGTATTGCAGAAAGGAAACATAGGCATCTCCTTAATGTGGCCGGATCCCTTATGTTTTGTGGAGAATTACCTCTATATCTTTGGCACGAATGTGTTCTAAGCTGCGCTTATGTCATAAGCAGTTACCTCTTCGATGTTGTCTGGAAAGTCTCCTTCTCCCTTGTGTATGGGCATGACCCTTCACTCTCTCTCCTTAGAGTCTTTGGTTGCTTATGCTATGCCACCATTCTCAACATCTCGATAAATTTGGTAGTAGGTGCGAGAAAGTGTTTTAATTTGTTATTCAAATGAGAAAAAGGTTATAAACTTTTAAGTTTAGAAACAAAAATATTTTTACTCCAGAGATGTCAAATTTTATGAAACTGTTTTACCTTTCAAAATGAAAAATACTTTGTCAAAACCTTTTGTTGAAACTTATGTGCCTAAAGATTTAAATCACAAAATTTCTTTGACTCACAAATAAGTCCCAATGATGAAGGAGAGTGACATCCTATGATGATGGCACAGTGTTGAGTCATCCTACTAGGGATGATGAACTCATTGCAACTTCAATGGATGAAAATACACACCCGAGGGCAATATATCACACGAATCACATCCCACCGATGCATCCTCGATTCTGCGATACATCTTGATTCAAATCGAATCGAACAAGAAGAAGGCTTGCCGACCATCATCGCTAGAAGGTCAACTAGAGTCTCTAAATTGCCCAAGAATCTTAATGACTTTATTGTTGAAGGAAAGTTAAATATGGTGTTGAAAAGGTTGTTAATTACTCTAATCTTAACAAAGATAATTCTTGCTTTGCCTCTAGTCTAAATAAAAGTATTGAACCTACACATTATGAAGAGGCTATTCTTGGCAGAATGGTGGGTTGATGCTATGAACTCGAAATGAGGCCTTAAATGAAAATCATGCTTGAGACATAACTAATCTCCCACCTAATAGAACTCCCATTAGCTACAAATGGATTTTTAAAATCAAATATAAAGCCAATGGTGAAGTTGATAGATACAAGGCTAGACTAGTTGCTAAAGGCTATCACCAAAAGGAAGGAATAGACTATGATGAAACTTTTTCCCCTGTTGTGAAAATGTCTACTGTTAGATGTCTTATTGCCTTAGCTGTAAAAAACAAATGGCCTCTTTTTCAACTTGATGTTAACAATGCTTTTTTGTATGGAGATCTTGATGAGGATGTCTATATGACCATTCCTAAGGGGTTCTGTAATGAGAATAATAAAAACAAAGTTTGTAAACTTGTCAAATCTCTATATGGCCTTAAACAAGCTCCCAGGAAATGAAATGAAAAACTGGTTAGTGTATTAAAAGAAAATAACTTTGTTCAATGTGTCAATGATCATTCCTTGTTGACCAAAACAGAGAATAACAAGTTTATTGCTCTGCTTGTTTATGTGGATGACATTGTCCTTACTGGAAACTGCATTGATGAGATAAACCTATTCAAAGAATTTCTAAAATCTTAATTTCATATAAAAGACTTGGGAAACTTAAAATATTTCCTTGGCATTGAGGTTTTAAAAACTGGTAATGACATATGTCTTACCCAGAGAAAATATTGTCTTGAACTCCTCAAAGAGTTTGGACTTCTTGGGTGCAAACCTGTGTCCACTCCCATGGAACCCAACTCTGTTCTTCCATACATACCCACTACTGATGATCCCTTACTTGTTAACAAAATGGTATTGCAAAAAGGAAACATAGGCATCTCCTTAATGTGGCCAGATCCCTTATGTTTCAATGAGATTTACCTCTATATCTTTGGCCTGAATGTGTTCTAACTGCTGCTTATGTCATAAACAGGTCACCCTCTTCAGTGTTGTCTGGAAAGTCTCCCTTCTCCCTTGTGTATGGTCATGACCCTTCACTCTCTCTCCTTAGAGTCTTTGGCTGCTTATGCTATGCCACCATTCTCAACATCTCTGAAAAATTTGGTAGTAGGTCTGAGAAAAGTGTTTTTATTGGTTATTCAAATGAGAAAAAAGGTTATAAACTTTCAAGTTTAGAAACAAAAAATATATTTTACTCCAGAGATGTCAAATTTTATGAAACTGTTTTTCCTTTCAAAATGAAAAATACTTTTTCAAAACCTTTTGTTGAAACTTATGTGCCTAAAGATTTAAATCACAAAAATTTCTTTGACTCACAAATAAGTCCCAATGATGAAGGGAGAGTGACATCCTATGATGATGGCACAATGTTGAGTCATCCTACTAGGGATGATGAACCTGTTGCAACTTCCATGGATGAAAATACACACCCTGAGGGCAATATATCACATGAATCACATCCTGCTAATGCATCCTCGATTCTGGCGATACATCTTCGATTCAAATCGAATTCGAACAAGAAGAAGGCTTGCGACCATCATCGCTAGAAGGTCAACTAGTAGTCTCTAAATTGCCCAGTAATCTTAATGACTTTATTGTTGAAGGGAAAGTTAAATATGGTGTTGAAAAGGTTGTTAATTACTCTAATCTTAACAAAGATAATTACTGCTTTGCCTCTAGTCTAAATAAAAGTATTGAACCTACCTGTTATGAAGAGGCTATTCTTGACAGTAATTGGGTTGATGCTATGAACTCTGAAATGAGGCCTTAAATGAAAATCATGCTTGGGACATAACTAATCTCCCACCTAATAGAACTCCCATTAGCTACAAATGGATTTTTAAAATCAAATATAAAGCCAATGGTGAAGTTGATAGATACAAGGCTAGACTAGTTGCTAAAGGCTATAACCAAAGGGAAGGAATAGACTATGATGAAACTTTTTCCCCTGTTGTGAAAATGTCTCTTGTTAGATGTCTTATTGCCTTAATGTAAAAATAAATGGCCTCTTTTCAACTTGATGTTAACAATGCTTTTTGTATGGAGATCTTGATGAGGATGTCTATATGACCATTCCTAAGGGTTCAGAATGAGAATAATAAAACAAAGTTTGTAAACTTGTCAAATCTCTATATGGCCTTAAACAAGCTCCCAGGAAATGGAATGAAAAACTGGTTAGTGTATTAAAAGAAAATAACTTTGTTCAATGTGTCAATGATCATTCCTTGTTCACCAAAACAGAGAATAACAAGTTTATTGCTCTGCTTGTTTATGTGGATGACATTGTCCTTACTTGAAACTGCATTGATGAGATAAACCTATTCAAAGAATTTCTAAAATCTAAATTTCATATAAAAGACTTGGGAAACTTAAAATATTTCCTTGGCATTGAGGTTTTAAAAACTGGTAATGACATATGTCTTACCCAGAGAAAATATTGTCTTGAACTCCTCAAAGAGTTTGGACTTCTTGGGTGCAAACCTGTGTCCACTCCCATGGAACCCAACTCGTTCTTCCATACATACCCACTCACGATGATCCTTACTTGTTAACAAAATGGTATTGCAAAAGGAAACATAAGCATCTCCTTAATGTGGCGGATCCTTATGTTTGAGGAGATTTACCTATATCTTTGGCACGAATGTGTTCTAACTGCTTATGTCATAAACAAAGTTACCTCTTCGTGTTGTCTGAAAGTCTCCCTTCTCCTCGTGTATGGTCATGACCCTTCACTCTCTCTCCTTAGAGTCTTTGGGTGCTTATGCTATGCCACCATTCTCAACATCTCGAAAAATTTGGTAGTAGGTCCGAGAAAAGTGTTTTTATTGGTTATTCAAATGAGAAAAAGGTTATAAACTTTCAAGTTTAGAAACAAAAATACATTTACTCCGGAGATGTCAAATTTTATGAAACTGTTTTCCTTTCAAAATGAAAATACTTTTTCAAAACCTTTGTTGAAACTTATGTGCCTAAAGATTTAAATCACAAAATTTCTTTGACTCACAAATAAGTCCCAATGATGAAGGGAGAGTGACATCCTATGATGATGGCACAATGTTGAGTCATCCTACTAGGGATGATGAACCATTGCAACTTCCATGGATGAAAATACACACCACGAGGGCAATATATCACATGAATCACATCCCATCGATGCATCCCTCGATTCTTGATACATCTTCCGATTCAAATCGAACAAGAAGAAGGCTTGCCACCACCATCGCTAGAAGGTCAACTAGAGTCTCTAAATTGCCCAAGAATCTTAATGACTTTATTGTTGAAGGAAAGTTAAATATGGTGTTGAAAAGGTTGTTAATTACTCTAATCTTAACAAAGATAATTCTTGCTTTGCCTCTAGTCTAAATAAAAGTATTGAACCCACCAAGTATGAAGAGGCTATTCTTGACAAGAATGGGTTGATGCTATGAACTCGAAATGAGGCCTTAAATGAAAATCATGCTTGGGACATAACTAATCTCCCACCTAATAGAACTCCCATTAGCTACAAATGGATTTTTAAAATCAAATATAAAGCCAATGGTGAAGTTGATAGATACAAGGCTAGACTAGTTGCGAAGGCTATAACCAAAGGAAGGAATAGACTATGATGAAACTTTTTCCCTGTAGAAAATGTCTACCGTTAGATGTCTTATTGCCTTAGGCAGTAAAAACAAATGGCCTCTTTTTCAACTTGATGTTAACAATGCTTTTTGTATGGAGATCTTGATGAGGATGTCTATATGACCATTCCTAAGGGTTCAGAATGAGAATAATAAAACAAAGTTTGTAAACTTGTCAAATCTCTATATGGCCTTAAACAAGCTCCCGTGAAATGGAATGAAAACTGGTTAGTGTATTAAAAGAAAATAACTTTGTTCAATGTGTCAATGATCATTCCTTGTTCACCAAAAGCAGAGAATAACAAGTTTATTGCTCGCTTGTTTATGTGGATGACATTGTCCTTACTGGAAACTGCATTGATGAGATAAACCTATTCAAAGAATTTCTAAAATCTAAATTTCATATAAAAGACTTGGGAAACTTAAAATATTTCCTTGGCATTGAGGTTTTAAAAACTGGTAATGACATATGTCTTACCCAGAGAAAATATTGTCTTGAACTCCTCAAAGAGTTTGGACTTCTTGGGTGCAAACCTGTGTCCACTCCCATGGAACCCAACTCTGTTCTTCCATACATACCCACTATCGATGATCCTTACTTGTTAACAAATGGTATTGCAAAAGGAAACATAGGCATCTCCTTAATGTGGCGGATCCCTTATGTTTCGTGGAGAATTACCTCTATATCTTTGGCACGAATGTGTTCTAGCTGCACGCTTATGTCATAAACAAAGTTACCTCTTGATGTTGTCCGGAAAGTCTCCCTTCTCCTGTGTATGGTCATGACCCTTGATAAGGTTTTAAAAGGTACCATTTTGAGGGTCGTTTAAGTCCTTATTTGATCACTTTTGTATCCGTTATTGCTTAATATCGTATTTTTTCACTTTTTAGGTCTCGTGAAGGCAAAATGGAATGACACTTATTTGGACAGAAGGCGCGAATATATGAAGAAAATGGCCAAAGTCGAAATCGACACTCACAATGCCGAATGAAGAAGGCGACGCGTCAGAGCTATTTGCGACGCCGTCGGAGAATTGTTGTGACGGTCGAACTCAAAACTCGTGTTTTCAAGAGACGGCGCCTAGTTGTGAAAGAGTAGCCGCCGCTACCGCACGGCCTAGATGCGATCCGCACGACGCCGGTCAAGAGGACGGCGCCACGGACATAAGGACGCGCCGCCGCAAGGTTAACGTGGCCAAGACGAAACCCTAACGCGGCGACACGCACGGCGGCCACTAAACATAAGGTGACGCCGCAATTGTAATCTTATATATAGAATCGAATTTTTGGTCTTTATGTGGAGAGTCTTTGGAGTAAAACCTAAACCGAACCTAAGGTGTCTTGTACAGTATTTTAGGGTTTTAACCCTATCTTACACCAAGATAAGTCTTTGCTTCATTAATTCAATTATGTCTTTGATTATTTGTGTATGCTTGCATGTTCTCCATGTCCATTAATTTATTTGTGTGTTTGCTTAAGAAGTATGAAACTTAATTATTGAATATTGATTGGTTGTTTCTTATCTTAGTTGATTAATGATCTAGTAATGCGATAGGTCATTCGTTGTGTACTTAATGCTTGATTCATCTTTGTGAACCCTAGAGTATGATTACCGAGTGATTGTAGTCTAAACCATCCGAGAGCGCCTTGAGTAGAGTCTATAATCTCTAAGTGGATTTGTAGACAAGACCCTTTGGTAAGTTCAAAGAGTTAGGGAGAAACGATACCCTACAACTTTAGAAACACAACGCAACTAGGAATAAGACGTGACACTCAACCATCAATAGGAGATAATTAAGGAGTAATACAAACTAAGTAAACACATCTTTAAACTATCATATGAGAACACATTAATTAGACATAGACTCCCACAACCTTAGTTTAGATAATTAGATAATAGTAGAGTAATCGGTAGAAATACCAACCCCCAAATCCAATACCCGAGATTCGACCTTTCCATTTTCATAAAATAAAAAGATAAAAAATAATCTTCCTCAACCTTAACCTTAGCGTAGTAACTCCCTACTAGCATTCCTATTCCCTAGAGAACGATATCAATACCCGTGGCTTACCCTAATTACTACACTACAACGATTAGGTTCATCGCCTAGGGTGTTATAAACTTGCTCAAGAAAAGGAAGTTCCTTTGACCCAACGACGCGTGTAGCGTTATCAAGTTTTGGCGCCGCTGTTGGGAATAGAATAGCTAGTTAGTAGTCCACCGTTTAGGTTCTTTGCTTGATTCCTATCAAGTAAATTTTTCTCATTTTAGCTTCTCGTAGTCTATCCCCTTCTTCGTGACCTTTGTTCAGTAGTCCCATCACTTTTCATCATGGAAGGTGATAACCAACCACCACTCATCAACCCACCACCAAATGACCCGCCAAGAGGCCGCACTCTTGGAGAATACTCAAGACCAAGCCACCTAAGCTATAGAAACACCATTGAGCTTCCCGACCAAGCCCGAACTATGGCCTGCGATCCGACACCATCCGGTTGGTGCAAAACGGATGTGCATTCCATGGACTTCATTTCAAGATCCTAATCAAGATCTTAAGGATTTCCTTAAAATTGCCGATTCCATCGACCTTGATGCTACTACTCGGAGACCACGATCTGCGTCTCTTCCAATTCTCTACGGGACCAAGCTAGTAATTGGCTTGACGGACTTCCCGCCGGATCCATCTCAAGATGGGATGATCTCACCACCGCTTCCTCGCCCAATTTTTCCCACGGAGAGAACTACCAAACTTAGGAATGACATCTTGATGTTCCAACAACGCCAAGGCGAAACTCTATACGAGGCGTGGACTCGTTTAAGGAATTGCTCCACAAAGTCCCTCATCACGGCATCGATCTTGGCTTCTAGTCCAAATCTTTACGATCGTGTCAACTTCTCAACTAAGAAATCCATCGACCAAGCGGCCGGTGGTAAACTTAGTAAACTCACCGTGGAAGAATCATGGGGTACAATAGAGGACCTTGCCCTCTATGAAAATGAATGTTGGAATGACCTCGTGAGTTGTCCAAAATCGATAAGGCGATCTCTTTGCCTCCCATTGACTCACAACCTTCCAATCGTAGGATGCTCGAACTTGAAGATCAAGCCAAATTCCTAATGAACTCCTACAAGACTCCTAAGCTTGAGCCAAATAACTTAGGAAAATCCTACAACAACCCTCCAAACACCGGAACTTCCACTAGTCTTGAGGGAATGGTGTCCAAATTCATGTCATCTCAAGAAGCTCGATTGACGCAACTTGAAGCCGAATTCAAGCAACGACAAAGCGAGATGACAACCAAGCTCGACACCCTCTTAAAAGCCTTCAATGGACATAGGGATGTAATACAGGAAAAAATGGCGGAGATGATGGACTTAGTGAAAGAGTACACTAAGACGAAGATTCCCGAGAAGGTGCTAGTGAGGAACGATGAGCACGCCACCCCCACTTTGTCTATTAATGCCATTTCCATTTCTTCTGATGAGGATGGAGTAGTTGAGAAGAAGGAGCACGAGAGCAAAGAAGGATGGTAAGGATAAGAATGAGGCTCGGACTAATGATGAACCCAAATTCATCAAGCATTACCTTAAGCATGAGATCAATAATAAAACAATCATTAACCAAGTGAAAACTTTAGGTGCAATGATGTTCTTAGGAAAGCCCTCTTAGGTGAAGTAGGAGAGGAAGAGTATGACACCATGCCTATTGGACCTATGTATGAGTCGATTCTCGAGAAAGCCAAGAACTAAGAAGCAAGAGATCTGGGAACTTTGTAATTCCATGTAGCATAGGTGACTTAGAGAACCTAAATGCCTTGGCCGACTGTGGATCCGATGTAAACATAATGCCGTCGGGCCTATAATAAGTTGACTAAGGAGGAACCGACCAAGACCAATCTTAGACTTTCCTTAGCAAATCATTCATATGTTTATCCCATAGGAATAGCGGAGGATGTCTTAATTGAGGTTGCCAATATTGTCTATCCGTGGACTTCGTAATTGTAGACATTGAGGAAGATAAAAACCGCCATTAATCCCGGAGCACCTTTCCGACCACCGCCAAGGCAACCATCAAATGCGGTGAAGGGATTATGATACTCAAAAGTGGAAAAGGACAAGTTAGGGTACCTATTGTTCCGAGATATCCTTTGAAGATTATGGAGAAGGTAAAAGATATGAATTCGCAGTCTCCAATAATGCCGCTCTAAGAAAATGGTTGAATGGGAAAAAGGGCTTAGAGAATTCATGGTTCAAGGTTAAATGCGACATTGTGGAAACGTGATAAAAGTTAGGAAATAACTATACCACAATACCACAAACTCAAAAGAACCTAAGGAATTTTTGAATGGAGAAAAGGTGCTTTTGTATAAATCAAGAATAAAGGCATTATGGGAAGGAATAAGCCAAGATGGTTTGGACCTTATACGGTGAAAGAAACTAATCTAAAACATAAAACCGTTATCATAATAGACGATGTTGGAAGAGAATTCACGGTGAGCATACAACGCCTACAACCTTATGATGAAGGCTTAGTGGAAGAAAAGAAGGACGGCAATGAAGTCACGTGTGGGCACGACTTGAGTCTAGCTACAAGACTCATAAATAAAGAAAAGCGCTCGTGGGAGGCAACCCATGTTTAATTTTTGTTTATTTGTGTGTCATATATCTTTCATTGATTGTTTATTCTCATGTTTGAATTTGTGAAAATGCTTTATTTTGTCTTTAACCTCGCTTTAATTACATATAAAGGTATTTTAAAAAGGGATAAGTGTAGGAGGATTACACGCTTTTAAAAAGAACGTGAACATGAGAATTACAATTCTTGAAAAAGATATATATGTGTGTTTGTTAGAGTCAAATGCTTGTATCGAGTCATAATGGATGTTTTGCGGTGAATTTTTCCAGATTCTAAAGATATAAATTTTCCGAAATTTTTTCGTAAAATCGAGACTAGTTTCGTCAGATAACTCGACGGCGTCAGATCACAACCCGATGGCGCCGGGAGGAGTAGAAACAACTTCTAACTTTTTCGCTTTCGTATACTTATAATTTTGGAATTTTTCGTGTCTTAATTTTCCGTAAAATCTGCAAACATCCATTCCACAAGCATTATATCTTATTTAAGTGCCGAATTACATCTTGTTGTGATTTTATTTGTTCGGTTTGATGCGTTGGGTTGTTTGTTTTCTTCAAGTGCGTGTTTTATTTATCAAGAAGAAGATACATAAGGTGGAAGGAGCTTTTCACGCATACATTCTTCTTGGAAAGGATTTAACCACTACTTCACACACGGATCCCACCGAGCTAATGTGGGAGTATTAGTTTCTTCGCTTTTTAATTACCTTCTTTTATCATAACTTTGATACTTTCGGGAACATTGGGGACAATGTTCGCTTTAGTGTAGGGAGGAAAATAAACGGGAACTTTGAAACTATGCTTATCCTCGACTATTTGCTTTGTCCAATTGTGATTGTGTAATAAACCATGAGAAATGTCGGTTAGGTAATTTTGGCACCAAATTTAAAATTTCTCATGACATATAGGAGTGGGCCATTAGTCTTAACAAAAGCGCCTCATGGATAGGAAGTTATATGACTAGCACAAAACCCTTACCACCCAAATTCCACCCCAAAATGCGAGGATCGCCCTTAGATTAGTAGGAATTAAAGCATTCATCTTTAATGCTTAGAGTGAACCAGTAGTATAATAGATTCTAGAACTTGTTTTGTGATGCATTCCGAGATCGCTAGTGAGACTACACTTGTGTAGTTAGGAATAACTAAATGATAAGAGGCATTAGGATAAACCCTTGTTTGATACCCGTAATATAATTACTTCTTCCACATCGGTTGAGTAATTCCCCACACCCTTGCGTTGTACTCATCTTTAGTACACGATACCCTAGTTAACCCCTCGAGCCTATCCTTTTCGCGGTTCTCGTGATGTTTCAGCTTTTTCCGAATATCAATGAAGAGCATTGTTTACACCCCATCCCCAAATATACACCCAAATCGCCTTAGCCTACCCCTTATGCACTCACTTTTAGTGCAATTATTTGTTATCACCCTAAACCCTTAGTTCAATTATCTAGTTGTTTGCATAAGTTGCTAAGTCGAGCCATATCCTTTGTATACAGTTTTGGGATGATTGGGATTCATGGGAAAAGTTAAAGTTTATGAAATGACGGGAAGGGAACGTTAAATTCAAATTCCCTTTGTTTACGTAATAATGTACCCCAAGTGTTTTGATCTTTTCAATTCGGGTCAAATTAGTGTTAGAGTAATAAAAACTCAAGTGTAGGGATATGCTTATAAATCCCTAGTATTTTGATGTTATCTTAGAGGATGGTAGAGTAAAGTGTATGAAAAAAAAAAAAAAAAAAATAAAAAATATAGAAAAAAGAAAGAAAAAAAAAAAAAAAAAAAAAAAAACATACGGCTACCATCCTACATCTATCTTTGAATTTATGTTTATTTATTTCAGCTTATCTAGAGTTTAGAGTGTCGAGTCTTGGCTTAGCAACGCCATTCTTCATATGCATTTAACATAAAGATTTTGACTTACCACCACTAAATAGCCTATCCCACCAAACCATTATTTCCCTACCGTAAGCCTAACATTACAACCCTTTAAAAGACCTATTTGATAGTCTTTCCTAGGTGCTTACGCCAAAGCGATGGAGGTTTGATCTATTCTCGCCTATGGTAATCTATGTACTAGGACCGTTAATGAGTGTTTATCTTCCATTTCCTATATTGTTATATTTCATTTATACACCAGAGAGATGCGAGTATCCAAACACCCCATGAGGTGCTAGTATGTAATTTCCGTGTTTGTTATGACTTTCTTGGGCTTATATGTGTTATGGACCGCTTTGAATTAATGCTAAATGACCCCTAACTTATAAATTAATTCAAGAAGCACATTTGCTTGAGGACAAGCAAATAACAAGTGTAGGGATATTTGATAAGGTTTTAAAAGGTACCATTTTGAGGGGTCGTTTAAGTCCTTATTTGATCACTATATATATTTTGGTCTCTTATCTGTTTATCTGTCTTAGCTATTTTTCTCTTGTGTTATCTACTTTCATTATTTGTATTATGGCTGTTGGTGATGATAGTGGTAGTTCTTCCACTGAAAAAAGTTTGTCTTTTGGTGATGCTTTATATTTGCATCCTAATAACACCAATGGTACTCCTATTATCTCCATTAAACTCACTGGAACAGAAGATTATAAAATATGGAATATGGCCATGACATTTGCTTTAAAGAATCATAATAAGTTAGGATTTATTGATGGTACTTGCTTAAGAGATGACTCAAATCATGTTCTTGCTAATCAATGGGATACCAGAACTCTGTTGTGGTCACTTGGATTCTTAACTCTTAGTCCCGAATTATTTGTCGGTGCTATCTATGCTAAACCGCTTATGAAATGTGGAATGATCTTAAAGATACTTATGATAAGGTTGATGGTTCAATTATCTTTAATCTGCATAAAATATAAACTCTTAGTCAAAGTGGGTCTCTCTGCCGACACTACAACAACCTTAACTCTTGTGGAAACAATTTGATTGTATGATTAGCTTACCTCCCCGCACTTGTGAGGTCAGTAAAACATTTTGAAAACATAATCGCCTAATCAAATTAATGCAATTTCACGGGTCTTGATGACACCTATGTTCCATCAAGCAATATTTTAACCGTGATCCTTGCTAAATGTCAAAACCGCTTATCTGTTGTCTCCGGAGAAGAATCTCACGTAATGTTTCATCCGGGAATAGCTCGCTAAACCCAATGCTACCGCTTTGGCCGCAAAAACTTTTGATAGTGGAATATTTTTGATATAAAAAGGGTTTAACAACAACAATTTAAATAAAAGTTCGTTTTAATGTCGGTAACAACTCAAACAACAGAGGACCAAACATGAATTTCAAATGTACTAATTGCAAAAAACCGGTCACACCGTTGATAGATGTTATGATCTTGTTGGTTATCCTCACCGATATGTTAAAAGGAACTTTAATGCTAAACCCTGCTAGCAGAATAATGTTTCCAATCGATGTTAACCATGTCACCGATAATAGAGCTAGCAACTCTCCCGCCTCTTTGTCTAATGAATGACTCCGCACTTATGAGTCTTCTTCATGACAACAATGTGTCTTCTCGCTAATGCCAACATGGCGTAAAATTTTTCAGAACTTTCTTTAATGGAAGTGTCAAGTTCAATATAAACTTCAACAAATTTTTAATAACAACACAAAAACTTTATCTGGGAACACGGCCTTGGTTGGATTGTTGACATCGTGCAAATCAAGACATGACCAGATTCGCAAATTTTTTATCAATGTTGTAGACATTTCAAATCTTGGCCTAATCTGGACATCCCAATGGTACTGTGCCTTAATTACTAACATTAGTGATTTAAAGGTCAATAATGACCTAACTCTTTTGATGTTGTGGTTGTTCCCGAATACAATGTCATCACTGCACTGCTCATAAGATTGCTAGAGATAATAAGATGTTTGTTGGGTTTAATGAATCTAATTGCTATATACAGATTTACATCAAAAAGGATTGTGGGGATTGGTAAACAATGCAATGGGTTATATATGTTTGATATTGATTCTACATGTAAGATTACTTTAATAATCGACATCTGCTTGTCATGTTTCTAGAAATCTGGCATCAAAGACTTGGTCATCCTTCCGACCAAGTCCTCGCATATACTTAAACCCACTCTTAAACTTGATAGTTCATCCGAATCGACCATCTTTGTGATACTTGCAATAAAGCTAAACAAACAGTGGAACCATTCCTCTAAGTGAACATAAATCTACTAAAATTGGTCAACTTGTTCACCTAGATGTATGGGGACCATATAAAGTCACTAGCAGAGATGGTTACAAATATTTTTTAACTATTGTTGATGACTATTCTAGGGCTGTATGGGTATATATGCTTAAGGGAAAGGATGATGTTTATGTTTCCATTGTTAACTTTACTCATATGCTATCTAATCAATTTGAACACAATGTTAAGATATTCAGAAGTGATAATGGGACAGAATTTGTGAATAACAAACTTCAACACTTCTTACATGAAAAAGAAATTTTACATCAAACCTCTTGTGTTTATACTCCACAACAAAATGGTATTACAGAAAGGAAACATAGGCATCTCCTTAATGTGGCCAGATCCCTTATGTTTCAGGGAGAATTTCTTCTATATCTTTTCCCTGAATGTTTTCTAACCCACGCTATGTCATAAACAAAGTTACCTCTTCGGTGTTGTCCTGAAAGTCTCCTTCTCCTCGTATGGGCATGACCTTCACTCTCTCTCCTTAGAGTCTTTGTCGCTTATGCTATGCCACCATTCTCAACATCTCTCGATAAATTTGGTAGTAGGTCCGAGAAAAGTGTTTTTATTGGTTAATCAAATGAGAAAAAGGTTATAAACTTTTAAGTTTAGAAACAAAAATATTTTTACTCCGTAGATATCAAATTTATGAAACTGTTTTCCTTTCAAATGAAAATACTTTATCAAAACCTTTTGTTGAAACTTATGTGCCTAGAGATTTAAATCACAAAAATTTCTTTGACTCACAAATAAGTCCCAATAATGAAGGGAGAGTGACATCCTATGATGATGGCACATTGTTGAGTCATCCTACTAGGGATGATGAACCTGTTGCAACTTCCATGGATGAAAATACACACCCTGAGGGCAATATATCACATGAATCACATCCTGCTGATGCAACCTCTGATTCTGCTAATACATCTTCTGATTCAAATCAGAATTCTGAACAAGAAGAAGGCTTGCCAGCCACTACTGCTAGAAGGTCAACCAGAGTCTCTAAATAGCCCAGTAATCTGAATGACTTTATTGTTGAAGGGAAAGTTAAATATGGTGTTGAAAAGGTTGTTAATTACTCTAATCTTAACAAAGATAATTACTGCTTTGCCTCTAGTCTAAATAAAAGTATTGAACCTACCTGTTATGAGGAGGCTATTCTTGACAGTAATTGGGTTGATGCTATGAACTCTAAAATGAGGCCTTAAATGAAAATTATGCTTGTGACATAACTGATCTCCCACCTAATAGAACTCCCATTGGCTACAAATGGATTTTTAAAATCAAATATAAAGCCAATGGTGAAGTTGATAGATACAAGGCTAGACTAGTTGCTAAAGGCAATAACCAAAGTGAAGGAATAGACTATGATGAAACTTTTTCCTGCTAGAAAATGTTCATCGTTAGATGTCTTATTGCCTTAGCCGTAAAAACAAACGGCCTCTTTTCAACTTGATGTTAACAATGCTTTTTGTATGGAGATCTTGATGAGGATGTCTATATGACCATTCCTAAGGGGTTCTCTAATGAGAATAATAAAAACAAAGTTTGTAAACTTGTCAAATCTCTATATGGCCTTAAACAAGCTCCCAGGAAATGGAATGAAAAACTGGTTAGTGTATTAAAAGAAAATAACTTTGTTCAATGTGTCAATGATCATTCCTTGTTCACCAAAACAAAGAATAACAAGTTTATTGCTCTGCTTGTTTATGTGGATGACATTGTCCTTACTGGAAACTGCATTGATGAGATAAACCTATTCAAAGAATTTCTAAAATCTAAATTTCATATAAAAGACTTGGGAAACTTAAAATATTTCCTTGGCATTGAGGTTTTAAAACTCGTAATGACATATGTCTCACCCGAGAAAATATTGTCTTGAACCTCAAAGAGTTTGGACTTGGTGCAAACCCGTGTCCACCCCATGGAACCCAACTCGTTCTTCCATACATACCCACTAATCGATGATCCCTTACTTGTTAACATTATCGGGTTATCGGGTTACTTGGGAAACTTATTTATCTCACCCATACCAGACGACATCTCATACTCAGCTCATTTTCTCGCACAATATATGCATTCTCCCTTGAAATCTCATCCGAATGTGCCTCAATGTTCGAGATATCTAAAAGAGCTCCGTGAAAGGTCTAAGGTATAATTTCAAGAACTCAAAATCATCTTGAAGGGTATAGTGATGCGATCGGGCTAAATGCACGGAAACCAGAAATCTATCACAGTCATCAGGTTTTCTTTAATGATTGTTTGATCTCATGGAAAAGTAAAAACAAAACACTCTTTCAAAATCTTCCACGTAAGCAGTATAGATCAATGTCTCTGCGCCTGTGAAATCATTTGGATTCAAAAATCTTAAAAGATCTAAAAGTTGATATCAATCTCCTCGTTAATCTTTTGTGATAACAAATCTTTGTAACTTGTCGTCAATCCTGCTTTCCATGAAAGATCAAAACATTTTGAAATTGATGTTCACTTCATCGAGAAAAATTGCAAGAGGTGTTATAAGTGCTAAAAAGATTGGCTCTTCAAACCAAACCGCAGACATCCTTACAAAACCTTCCTGCTTATCAAGATAAATTTTGTGTGAAAATTGATATTGTTTGATATGTTTGCCCAACAGATTATGGGGAATGTTAGAAATTATAGTCATAATCTATGGCAAACATGTCATTCTATCAATTGCTAATTGTTTTCAAGTTATGTTCATTGCAGAATATTATGGGTTAATCATGGACAAAGCATAAATGGTTTTAAGGGTTTAGAAGTTCATTCTGCCGATGTCATTTCATTTCAAGCCTCATTATAACCGCTGAGGGTCTTTGTGTATCTTATTCTCTTATTTAATCATCTCCTAATTTAGGGTTAGAGCACAACCGTAAGCAATCATTATCTCACACTCTCTTCTCTCGATCATTATACCGATCTTGTTTCTTCTTTGTATTTGTCTCGTTATTGTCTCATTGACACTAATCTAATCTTGTAACACTTTGGATACTATTGTTGGTTTAATCTAAACCGACTATGAAGTCTCTCTTCTTCAAACAACGGTACTTAAGTCTTTGTGGGTGCAAACGGTAGACTAACATCTTGATCTCGCCACCCCCGAGTGGTATGAATACCGCTCCTGGTTTACCCTAGTCCACAAGCTTGGTGCTTGTTGTTTCTTAATTACAAAGTCTTATATATATATATATATATATATATATATATATATATATATATATATATATATATATATATATATATATATATATATATATATATATATATATATATATATATATTTGTCTCTTATCTGTTTATCTGTCTTAGCTATTTTTCTCTTGTGTTATCTGCTTTCATTATTTGTATTATGGCGGTTGGTGATGATAGTGGTAGTTCTTCCACTGAAAAAAGTTTGTCTTTTGGTGATGCTTTATATTTGCATCCTAATAACACCAATGGTACTCCTATTATCTCCATTAAACTCACTGGAACAGAAGATTATAAAATATGGAATATGGCCATGACATTTGCTTTAAGGAATCATAATAAGTTAGGATTTATTGATGGTACTTGCTTAAGAGATGACTCAAATCCTGTTCTTGCTAATCAATGGGATACCAGAATCTGTTGTGGTCACTTGAATTTTAACTCTCTTAGTCCTCGAATTATTTGTCGGTGCTATCTATGCTAAAACCGCTTATGAAATGTGGAATGATCTTAAAGATACTTATGATAAGGTTGATGGTTCACTATCTTTAACTGCATAAAATATAAACTCTCTTAGTCAAAGTGGGTCTTCTCTTGTCGATTACTACAACAACCTTAACTCTTTGTGGAAACAATTTGATTGTATGATTAGCTTACCTCCTCGCACTTGTGAGGTGCAAAACATTTTGAAAAACATAATCGCCTAATCAAATTAAGGCAATTTCTTATGGTCTTGATGACACCTATGTTCCTATCAAGCAATATTTTAACCGAGATCCTTTGCCAAATGTCAAAACTGCTCGTTGTCTCGAGAAGAATCTCACGTAAATGTTTCATCCGGGAATAGCTCGCTAAACCCAATGCTATTGCTTAGCCGCAAAATTTTTGATAGTGGAATATTTTTTGATAACAAAAAAGGGTTTAAACACAACAATTTAAATAAAAGTTCTGGTTTTAATGCTGGTAACAACTTAAACAACAGAGGACCAAACATGAATCTCAAATGTACTAATTGCAAATAACCAGGTTACACTGTTGATAGATGTTATGATCTTGTTGGTTATCCTGCTGGATATGTTAAAAGGAACTTTAATGCTAAACCCGTCGCCAGTGAATAATGTTTCCACCGATGTTAACCATGCCACCGATAATAGAGCTAGCAACTCTCCGCTCTTTTCTAATGAACAGCCTCCGCACTTATGAGTCTTCTTAATGACAACAATGTGTCTTCGCTAATGCCAACATGGCGGGTAAAATTTTTTCAGAACTTTCTTTAATTGAAGTGTCAAGTTCAATATAAACTTCAACAAATTTTTAATAACAACACAAAAACTTTATCCGGGAACATCAATCTTGGTTAGATTGTTGACTGTGCAAATCAAGACATGATCAGATTTAAAAATTTTAATCAATGTTGTAGACATTTCAAACTCGGCCTAACTGCTGGACATCCCAATGGTACTCAGCCTTAATTACTAAAATTGGTGATTTAAAGGTCAATAATGACCTAACTCTTTTGATGTTGTGGTTGTTCTCGAATACAATGTCATCATTGTCTGCTCATAAGATTGCTAGAGATAATAAGATGTTTGTTGGGTTTAATGAATCTAATTGCTATATACGTGATTTACATCAAAAAGGATTGTGGGATTGGTAAACAATGCAAGGGTTATATATGTTTGATATTGATTCTACATGTAAGATTACTTCTAATAACCGCATATCTGCTTGTCATGTTTCTAGAAATCTCGGCATCAAAGACTTGGTCATCCTTCGACCAAGTCCCGCATATACTTAAACCCACTCTTAAACTTGATAGTTCATCTGAATCTGACCATCTTTGTGATACTTGCAATAAAGCTAAACAAACCAGGGAACCATTCCCTCTAAGTGAACATAAATCTACTAAAATTGGTCAACTTGTTCACCTAGATGTATGGGGACCATATAAAGTCACTAGCAGAGATGGTTACAAATATGTTTTAACTATTGTTGATGACTATTCTAGGGCTGTATGGGTATATATGCTTAAGGGGAAGGATGATGTTTATGTTTCCATTGTTAACTTTACTCATATGCTATCTAACCAATTTGAACACAATGTTAAGATATTCAGAAGTGATAATGGGACAGAATTTGTCAATAACAAACTTCAACACTTCTTTCATGAAAAAGGAATTTTACATCAAACCTCTTGTGTTTATACTCCACAACAAAATGGTATTGCAGAAAGGAAACATATGCATCTCCTTAATGTGGCTGATCCCTTATGTTTGTGGAGAATTACTCTATATCTTTGCTGAATGTGTTCTAACCGCTATGTCATAAACAAAGTTACCCTCTTCAGTGTTGTCTGGAAAGTCTCCCTTCTCCCTTGTGTATGGGCATGACCCTTCACTCTCTCTCCTTAGAGTGTTTGGTTGCTTATGCTATGCCACCATTCTCAACATCTCTGATAAATTTGGTAGTAGGTCTGAGAAAAGTGTTTTAATTTGTTATTCAAATGAGAAAAAAGGTTATAAACTTTTAAGTTTAGAAACAAAAAATATTTTTTACTCCAGAGATGTCAAATTTTATGAAACTGTTTTTCCTTTCAAAATGAAAATACTTTGTCAAACCTTTGTTGAAACTTATGCGCCTAAAGATTTAAATCACAAAAATTTCTTTGACTCACAAATAAGTCCCAATGATGAAGGGAGAGTGACATCCTATGATGATGGCACGGTGTTGAGTCATCCTACTAGGATGATGAACCTGTTGCAACTTCAATGGATGAAAATACACACCCAGAGGGCAATATATCACATGAATCACATCCTCGCCGATGCATCCTCGATCTGCCGATACATCTTCCGATTCAAATCGAATTGAACAAGAAGAAGGCTTGCCACCATCATCGCTAGAAGGTCAACTAGAGTCTCTAAATTGCCCAAGAATCTTAATGACTTTATTGTTGAAGGGAAAGTTAAATATGGTGTTGAAAAGGTTGTTAATTACTCTAATCTTAACAAAGATAATTACGGCTTTGCCTCTAGTCTAAATAAAAGTATTGAACCTACCTGTTATGAAGAGGCAATTCTTGACAGTAATTGGGTTGATGCTATGAACTCTGAAATAAGGCCTTAAATGAAAATCATGCTTGGGACATAACTAATCTCCCACCTAATAGAACTCCCATTGGCTACAAATGGATTTTTAAAATCAAATATAAAGCCAATGGTGAAGTTGATAGATACAAGGCTAGACTAGTTGCTAAAGGCTATAACCAAAGGGAAGGAATAGACTATGATGAAACTTTTTCCCCTGTTGTGAAAATGTCTACTGTTAGATGTCTTATTGCCTTAGCTGTAAAAAACAAATGGCCTCTTTTTCAACTTGATGTTAACAATGCTTTTTTGTATGGAGATCTTGATGAGGATGTCTATATGACCATTCCTAAGGGGTTCTCTAATGAGAATAATAAAAACAAAGTTTGTAAACTTGTCAAATCTCTATATGACCTTAAATAGGCTCCCAGGAAATTTAATGAAAAACTGGTTAGTGTATTAAAAGAAAATAACTTTGTTCAATCTGTCAATGATCATTCCTTGTTCACCAAAACAGAGAATAACAAGTTTATTGCTCTGCTTGTTTATGTGGATGACATTGTCCTTACTAGAAACTGCATTGATGAGATAAACCTATTCAAAGAATTTCTAAAATCTAAATTTCATATAAAAGACTTGGGAAACTTAAAATATTTCCTTGGCATTGAGGTTTTAAAAATTGGTAATGACATATGTCTCACCCAGAGAAAATATTGTCTTGAACTCCTCAAAGAGTTTGGACTTCTTGGGTGCAAACCTGTGTCCACTCCCATGGAACCCAACTCTGTTCTTCCATACATACCCACTCATCGATGATCCCTTACTTGTTAACATTATCGGTTATCAAAAGTTACTTGAGAAACTTATTCATCTCACCAATACCGCACTGACATCTCATACTCGCTCATTGTCCGCACAATATATGCATTCTCCTTGAAATCTCATCCGAATGTGCCATCAATGTTTTGAGATATCTAAAAGGAGCTCCAGGAAAAGGTCTAAGGTATTATTTCAAGAACTCGAAAATCATCTTGAAGGGCATAGTGATGCGATGGGCTAAATGCAAGAAACCGGAAATCATCACGTGTTATTGTGTTTTCTTTAATGATTGTTTGATCTCATGGAAAAGTAAAACAAAACACTCTTTCAAAATCTTCCACGAAGGTAGTATAGATCAATGTCTATCACTGCGTGAAATCATTGGATTCAAAAATATTAAAAGATCTAAAAGTTGATATCAATCTCCCGTTAATCTTTTTGTGATAACAAATCGCTTTGCAACTTGTTGTCAATCCTGCTTTCCATGAAAGATCAAAACATTTTGAAATTGATGTTCACTTCATCGAGAAAAATTGCAAGAGGTGTTATAAGTGCTAAAAGATTGGCTCTTCAAACCAAACTGCAGACATCCTTACAAAAACCTTCTGCTTATCAAGATAAATTTTGTGTGAAAATTGATATTGTTTGATATGTTTCCCTAACAGATTAAGGGGGAATGTTAGAAATTATAGTCATAATCTGTGGCAAACATGTCATTCTATCAATTGCTAATGGTTTTCAAGTTATGTTCATTGCAGGAATATTACAGGGGTTAATCATGGACAAAGCATAAATGGTTTTAAGGGTTTAGAAGTTCATTCCTGCTGATGTCATTTCATTTCTGCTGAAGCCTCATTATAACCGTTGAGGGGGTCTTTGTGTATCTTATTCTCTTATTTAATCATCTCCTAATTTAGGGTTAGAGCACAACTGTGTGTGCAGTCATTATCTCACACTCTCTCTTCTCTGATCATTATACTGATCTTGTTTCTTCTTTGTATTTGTCTGGTTATTGTCTCATTGACACTAATCTAATCTTGTAACACTTTGGATACTATTGTTGGTTTAATCTAAGCCGACTATGAAGGCTTTGGTTTGAATAAAGTATTGTTGTGAATCTATTGTTGCTGAGACTTTCGCTCCGGCTTTCGAGCCTTCGTTTGATCCTCCGAGAATCTCTCTTCATAGACATTCTTTCTCTTTTTGCTCAGCAAAAGAGTAAGCCGTCGAGGGAGGGGGGGGGGGTGTTCTTAGAGGTCTCGGGTTCGAGTCCTGCCAATGGGGTTTTACTTCTAGACGAAGCGAAAAAAATGAGTGGGTTTTATTCCACTTAGCCGTAGGTTCGAGTAAGGCATACTGCCCGCTTGAATATCACTGCATGACTCGAATCACTAACTACTAACTAGCAGTTCTAAAAAATAATAATAAAAAAGGGCCTTAAAAAACCTAACAACTAATATTTGTTGGTGCAGATCTGCAGGTAAAATGTGGTCTACAAATGTGCTAATGCAAAATTCTTATGGCAATTGGTATATTTGAAGATTGATACGCTAGTTTATCTTTGTCATCATGATCCTGCTTTTCAAATTTGTAATGAAGACATATTATAAGTCAGTGTTTGATTAGTTGTGGTTTTGATAATTTTATCTTGGTCATATTTGAAGATTTATGGTTCACAATATTAGTCTGTGTTTGATTAGTTGTGGTTTTGATGATTTTCTGCTTGATTTTATAGATTATACTCATTGTAAAGTCGTTAGAAAGCTTGTGTATACATATGAGATAAAACGCCAGTAGTATGGTTTTGTGGAAGAGGCGTTGTCTATGCTTTATGTGTACCCAAAGCATGTTTAATTTTGGGTAATTTTTTGTTTTCCTTTCAAGGTTATCGATCACCTTAAGGTATGTAGTTAGTTTCTTTCATTTGAAAAAACTTAGCTGCGGCTCCGTCCCTTTTCCAAAAAAAAAAAAGAAAAAAAGCGAGACGTGCTGCTAACTCTGTTGACGTCTACATTATGACTGTAAAGGTTTCATACATAGTAGTAGTTAAAATTATTACCAAATAACTAAACAAATAAGATTGATTTTGAAGATGAAAAGATCCATGGACCCAAAAAGTCGAGTTTTAAGCACACGATAGAAAAAACAATAAGTCGCTTTTCCAAAGGAATAGTGAGGTAGGCTGGAAAAGTATGACGAAATGATCTAAGGGATGAAAGGAGATTCTTTTTGATATTTTTGTATATTTTAGAAAGCAAGTAAGTAATCGGTATTTTGGAGATTTGAATTTTAACCTAATATTGACCTAAAGACAAGAAATATAAAATGACCATAAAAATAAATTTGGTGAAAATTTATATGATGAAAAATGTAGTTACTTAGGGTGCGCTACTTTTTATAATTGCCTAGGTGTATCTAGTGAATTTGTCACGTCTTGACTGATAATTACAAAGGACGTGTCTAAATTAGTGTAGTGTGATGTTCCAGCTACTACACCCTATAATAACTAGCCTAGTGTCTTGGTTTAGCTCTTATAACTAATTATTATGCATTAATTATGAAGTCTGTTAGTGTCTCGCAATCCAACACTGCACTACGGCCGTTATATGTTGCACACAAACTTGATTTAAGAACCCTAGTTAACTCAACCGAGCCAATAACCTAGGCATATTCTAAGGTTTATGCGGTTCTTAGTCCGACAGTAAACAATCATCTAGCGTTATTACTATTAAAGATCTAATCAATTCACAAGCAATAGATTATCACAAAGACCAACAAGAAATAAGTAAAAACAACTAAGCAACTATGAATATCCTAAGTAAACAAAAAGAGATTTACCCAGTATAGCATACAAAGAATAAGAAATTAGCATAATCAAGCAAGTAATGATAGACATAATTGAATGTTTAATGTAATAACTTATCTTGATATTACACGTGAGCTCTAATGAAGAAAAGCACCTAAATCTCATAAAATTTGGTTAGGGTTTGTCCCCCAAAACTTTCACACGATTTATGAAGCTTAGCAAACATATATATAGAAAATAGACTGTGATGCCGTCACATTATGGATGTGATAGTGTCATCTCGCCATCATCTACTTAGGGTTTTTTTTTCCACCGATTGCCTCTAACAGCGACACTTATTAAGGGCTAGGGGTGACAATTCTCGACACGACACGATAAACGACACGAACTCGACACGAAGTTAAACAGGTTTGGGTTGAGGATAAATAGGTTTGGGTAAAAAATGGGTCAACACGTCTAACCGATTTAATAAACGGGTCGTGTTTAGGTTGATTAAGTATTAAACAGGTCAACCCATAAACCCGTTTAAGTATATAAGATCTTAAAAATAAAATATATAACCTGCCTTTTATGTTGGATGTGGATTAAATGTATTTTGTTATTTACTTAGTATGAGTGAATTATAATTTTATACCTTAGATATCATGAAATTGACGCTTGTAATTCAGAAAATTGTCGCATAGTTATTTGTATGTTATTCTTATCATATTTTAGATCCTTATATCATTTTTTGCATTTAAACTAGTTAAATCGACAAACCACCAACTTTATTCACTGTTTGACCTATTTACTTAAATGGGTTAAACGGGTCACAAATGGGTTACACGTGTTATGTAGGTCTGGGTTAGGGTTGAGTTTCTTGACACGATTAATAAATGGGCCGTGTTTGGGTAAAGGCTATACCAACCCGCCAACACGCGAAACCGAATAGGTTAACACGAACACGACTTGATTGCCACCCCTATTAAGGGTTGATGGCGTCACGTTAGGGTTGCAATAGCGTCATGACACCCGTCTCCATTCAGTGGTCGGTCACGAAAAATACTAAAACTTCATTTTTTTTGGGCAATTCTGATGCCGGCGTTAGGAATGTCGTCATGACTTTAAACTTTTGTCTTTTTCTTTTATTTTTCGTCCAAATAAGCACAAAACTTGTATGTTTCCATCAAATGCATAGTCCTTGACCTAGAAACAAAATAAGAATGATCTTAAGCCTTAATAGAGATGAGATGATATAAAATGCACAAAATAATTGGGTAAATGACCCCTGAAATCGCTATCCAATTGCACCTCATCATATACGTAGATATATATTTTCTTGTTGATTCAGTACAAATGAGTGATTCCCACTAGCTAACTTAGTATAGATTCACCGAAACTTGTAAACTCATTCAAAATTTTGACATTTAAATGATATTTTGCAAATAACATGAATCAAAAATTATAACTTTAAAACTTTGTACCACCAATATGCTTCTAATCAACTAAAAAAATATTTTTACGTACAAAAAAATTGTAAAATCCTTGAATCGAGGTTACAAATTGCGAGTTTCTTGATTTTTCATTTTTCTCAATTTCTCACTGGAACTAAATTATGTTCTCCTTGAAGACCTTGACGAGTATTTTCATCTACCGCGAATATTTTTAAAAAGGTTTTTTTAACTTGTGCTAAAGTACAAAACTGAAAATTAGATTTACATAGTAAACATAAAAGTACACCACATTTCACGTTATCACAAGACCATACAAGTTAGAAAACACTTTTCAAATGATGGTAAATTCAAAATTGATTAGATCGATGCTACATTTCACGTTTTCACAAGACCATGTCGGCCACATTCAAAATACTTCGTAACTAAGTAAAATCCCAACGTACTATATATATACCCAAATTGGTGTATGCATAATTCAATTATTAAAGCCACATGTGATATTTCACATTTCTAGTTTCAAATAATAGAAGAGATAGAAATGATAGATAGATATATATGGTGTGCTTTTTTCGTCATGGTATGTCAATTCTAACTTTAAAGCCTCAATGGCAAAACATTTAGTTATCTTCGCTTTTATTGTGTCCTCCTTCTGGATGACTAGTAAACAAAGATTCTAGTTTTAGTTAAAGGCTAAAACTAATTAATGGGATGTTAATAATTTAATTGTCTATAACTACCACATGAATACACTCCAATTAGTTGTGCATTATATGAAGTTTAATTTGATGGTGTTTCAGTTATCAGCATGGTCATGATGTTTCTTGATATCGATGCGTGTTCACAAGAACGACAGAAGTTGGCAAGTAAGTTTTTTGATCATGCTTTATGATTCTCAAAAGTTCCAGTTGTTTAGTGAAACAACTAATGATGGTCATTCACTCATTTGTTGAAAACTTTAATAGGTTTAGATTGTTGGATCATTAAACTTGATTTGATCCAATCAAGTATAGATCATCCACAAAGGCCCAAGTCCATAAGGAAGAAAAATCTAGAGCTCTATCTATAAGAAATATGTAGAATGATCCTTAAAATATCCATAGAATTGTGTAGAATATTGTAGCTAAGAAATATCTAGACTATAGATATGTATAATGTTGAAATATCTAGAGTTCCATGGAAGTATCTTGGTACTAGACTCTTCCATGGAGTAGTATAAATAGAGGGTGGTGTGATGCATTTGTAATCAAGCAAATCAAGCAAAACATAAGCAATCAATAATATTCCAAACCTTTCATAATTATTCCTCTCTTCCTAAATTTCACTTACAACCTCTTCATCAAATATAAGCCTAAAAGGCCTTGAGTTTCTAACAAATTGGTATCAAGAGCTAGAAGATCACGATGTCAAGCATGATGAACTTGTTCCAATTTCCTCGTCTTACCAAAGACAACTATGGTAGTTGGTGCATTCGAATGAAGGCGTTACTAGGTTCACATGATGTATGGGAGATGGTAGAGAAAAGTGTTGAGAAAGTAGATGATGAAAGTTCCATGAATGCCGCCTAAAGGGTGGAGTTGCAAAAGGCAAGAAAGAAGGATCAAAGTGTTTTACACTCATCTATCAATGTCTTGATGATGCGATGTTTGAGAAAGTTGCAAACGCAACTACTTCAAGGAAGCGTGGGAGATCCTTCAAAATGCTTTCAAAGGAATCGACAAGGTGAAAAGGTACGTCTTCAAACTCTTAGAGGAGAGTTCGAAAAACTCTAATGGAGGAATCCAAACCATTTCGGATTATTTCACTCGTGTCTTGACCATTTCAAATGAAATGAAGAGAAATGGTGAAAGCTTGAGTGACACAAGGGTGATAGAAAAGATTTTCGCTCTTTGCCCCAAGCTTTGATTACATTGTCGTGGCCATAGAGGGGTCAAAAGACATAGACTCAATGACCATTGATCAACTCATGGGATCTTTACAAGCCCATGAAGAGAAGTTGAAGAAAAGAAGGGGGAAAGAACCCTTGGAGCAAGCTTTATACTCAAAGGTCTCTTTCAAAGAAAGAGAAAAGAACTTTCTACATGGAAAGGAACAAGGACGAGGACGCGGTAATTTTCGAGGTCGTGGTGGTTTCTAAGGCTGAGGACGAGGAAGAGGAAGAGAAGATGTCAACAAAGAAGATGAAAACCAATGGTCTTCATATCGAAGAGGTCGTGGGAGAAGCTTTCAATCTCAAAGAGGAGGTAAGCCCCAAATACAATGTTACAACTGTCGTAAATATGGTCATTATGCCAATGAGTGTACTAGCTCAAGACAAGTGGAAGAAAAAGCTAACCTTGTGGAGGTAGAAGACGGAGATGAGCTTACCTTGCTAATGGCAAGACATGACAAACAAGAAGAGAGGATAGAGCCATGGCATATAGATTCCACTACAAGTAACCATATGACGGGTGAAGAAGACTTGTTCATGGAGATGGAGAAAAGTAAAGGTAACGTCACCTTTGGAGACGAATCAAAGGCACCGGTGAAAGGAAAATGTAAGATACTTATCCAAGCTAAAGATGGAAGTCACCAATATATTTCGGACGTATACAATGTGCCCAATCTTAAAAGTAATATTTTAGCGTGGGACAACTTTTAGAGAAAAATTACGATATTCATTTCAAGGATCGTAGTGCTACAATAAGGAATCAAGGAAAGCTCATAGCAAAGTGCCTATGACCAAAAACCGAATGTTCCTTCTAAACATTCAACATGATGAAGCTAAGTGCTTAAAGAGTTGTTTGAAGGATCATTCGTGGCTTTGGCACATGAGATACGGGCACTTAAACTTTGGTGACTTAAAGTTATTATCCTCAAAGGGAATGGTGAAAGGGTTAGATCAAATTGATCATCCCAATCAAGCGTGTGAAGGATGCCTTCTTGGGAAGCATGCTAGAGTTCGTTCGAAAGAAGCGACATCAAGAGCAAAGGAGCCTTTACATCTAATTCACACGGATTTGTGTGGTCCCATTACTCCACCCTCTTATAGTAAGAATCTTTACTTTATGATCTTTATTGATGACTTTTCAAGAAAAATTTGGGTATATTTTCTAAAAGAAAAATCCCAAGCTTTTGAAACTTTTAAAACATTTAAAACTATGGTTGAAAAAGAGAAAGGTTTAAAAATTAAATCAATGAGATCCGATAGAGGTGGAGAATTTTTATCAAAAGAATTAAATAAATTTTGTGAGGATAATGGGATCCGGAGATTTCTAACGGTTCCTTACTGCCCACAACAAAATGGAGTGGTTGAGAGAAAGAATAGAACCATTCTCAATATGGTCCGAAGCATGTTGAAAAGTAAGAAGATGCCAAAGGAGTTTTGGGCCGAGGCGGTTGATTGTCAAGATATATCTATTGAACCGTGTCCATCAAAGAGTTTAGATAACAAGACTCCACAAGAAGCATGGAATAGGATGAAGCCTACCATCTCACCTAAGAGTATTCGGAAGCATAGCATATGTCCACGTTCCCGACTAAAGGCAATTAAAGCTTGATGATAGAAGTGAGAAGCATGTGTTTGTTGGCTACGACAAGCGATCGAAGGTTATAAGCTCTATAATCCAATCACAAGGAAGGTGGTAGTGAGTAGAGACGTGATTTCGATGAAGAAGAGACATGGGATTGGAGCATCAAGGAAAATGAAAGGTATGACTTTCTTCCTATGACTGATGAAGAAGAGACGGGTGAATCAAGTGAAGAAGTCCAACAACCTCAAAGTCCAACTCCAACCCAAGAATCACCTTCAAGTTCAAGAGAAGGAGAACCGAAGACAAGAAGTTTGCAGGAGCTCTACGAGGTAACTGACGAAATACCCCTTACTTATTTATACGTTGATTGTGAACCTTTAGTTTTTGAGGAGGCTATGAAAAGCAAGAAATGGAGACAAGCTATAGACGAGGAGATAAAGTCAATAGTGAATAATGATGCATGGGAGTTGACGACCCTTCCGAAAGGACAAAAGGCTATTGGAGTCAAGTGGGTATACAAGACCAAGAAAAACGCCAAAGGCGAAGTGGAAAAGTACAAGGCAAGACTTGTAGCAAAAGGTTACAAGCAGAAGCATGGTATCGACTACGAAGAGGTATTTGCTCCGGTTGCTCGCTTAGAAACTATTAGAATGATTATTTCTATTGCTGCTCAATATAGGTGGAAAATCCACCAAATGGATGTAAAGTCTGTATTTCTAATTGGCCTTCTTGAAGAAGAAGTTTATGTGGAGCAACCAGAGGGATATGTTGCCAAAGGGCAAGAATGTAAAGTGCTAAGGTTGAAGAAGGCCTTATATGGTCTAAAGCAGGCACCACGTGCTTGGAATACTAGAATTGACAAGTATTTCCAAGAACATGGTTTTACTAAATGCCTAAGTTTACGTGAAATTTGCAAATGGAAGTATCTTGCAAATGCCTTACGTGGATGATTTGATCTTTACAGGAAACTCTTAGAGTATGATTGATGAGCTCAAGAAGTCAATGACGAAAGAGTTCGAGATGACAGACATAGGACTTATGTCTTATTATCTTGGCATTGAGGTGAAGCAGACGGGTGATGGAATTTTCATAAGTCAAGAAGGATATGCCAAGGAGATATTAAAGAAGTTCGGCATGGATAAGTGCAATCCTGTTGGCACCCCCATAGAATATAAGGCAAAGACTTCTAAGCATGACGGAGGAGAAGCGGTAGATTCAACTCAATTCAAGAGTCTCGTTGGAAGTTTGCGCTATTTGACATGTACAAGACCTGACATACTCTTTGCGGTTGGTTTAATTAGTCGTTTCATGGAAGAGCCTACGACAAAGAATTTTGGAGATTGCAAAGAGGATCCTCCGTTATATCAAAGGTACTGTAGACTACGGAATGTCTTATTCAACAAGTGAAGACTTCAAGCTTGTTGGATATAGCGACGATGATCTGGGCGGAGACAAAGACGATGGAAGAAGTACAACAGATTCATATTCTTCCTAGGTAACAATGCTTTACATGGTCTTCAAAGAAGCAACCTATTGTTACTTTGTCTAGTTGTGAAGCGGAGCACGTAGTGCAACATCATGTGTATGTCACGCATTTGGCTTAGAAGTATGCTAAAGGAGCTACACATGGAACAAGAAGATGCGATCGAGATCTATGTGGATAACAAGTCGGCCATTGACTTAGCTAAAAATCCAAGATATCATGATCGAAGTAAGCATATCAACACTCGTTATCACTTTATTCGAGAGTGCATTGCAAGGAAAGATGTCCAAGTGATACATACGAGGTCCGAAAACAAGTTGCGATATCCTCACCAAGCCGATCAACGAAAGATTTTTCAAGACAACGAATGATGCTTGGAGTCGGTAAATCAAGTTTAAAGGGGTGTTGGATCATTAAAATTGATTTGATCCAATCAAGTATAGATCATCCACAAAGGCCCAAGTCCATAAGGAAGAAAATCTAGAGCTCTATCTATAAGAAATATGTAGAATGATCCTTAAAATATCTATAGAATTGTGTAGAATATTGTAGCTAAGAAATATCTAGAGTATAGATATGTATAATGTTGAAATATCTAGAGTTCCATGGAAGTATCTTGGTACTAGACTCTTCCATGGACTAGTATAAATAGAGGGTGGTGTGATGCATTTGTAATCAAGCAAATCAAGCAAAACATAAGCAATCAATAATATTCCAAACCTTTCATAAGTATTCCTCTCTTCCTAAATTTCACTTACAACCTCTTCATCAAATATAAGCCTAAAAGGCCTTCGAGTTTCTAACATAGATGGGGTAATTGATAGCGGAATTTGGCCGGAGTCAGAGTGTTTTAACGATGATGGCTTTTGCCTTATTCCAAAGAAATGGAAAGGAGAGTGTGCGGGTGGCCTAACTTTCACATGCAACAAGTAAGTTCAAGTCCAATGAAACATATTAATCATGTTAATATTATATACATGAGCATTATTTAGAACTGAAGTGGTATATTATAACCTTAGGAAGATGATTGGAGCTCGTACCTACAGCATTGAAGGGATACTATCAGGGAGATCCATGACTTGCCCACATGTTACTGCTTATGTGAAGTCTCTTCACCCTAAGTGGTCTCCTTCTGCTATCGTAGCTGCTCTAGTAAATACAGGTAATTCCTTTTGCATCTTTATCCATCTATCTTATATTTTAAATCAAAAGGTCACTTAATTGATTTTTAATTATTATGCCATAGCATGAGAAATGGATCCTGCCCACAATTCACAAGACGAATTTACATATGGATCTGGCCATATCGATCATGTAAAGGGTATGGATCCAGGTCTTGTCTATGATACAGCTATTGAAGACTACCACAATATAATGGTGCCACGCTCTAAAAGCTGCTGGAAATGCAACAATCAAGAATACTACCTGTCCAGAAAAGTTGAAACTTAGTGAGATTAATTATCCTTCTATGGCAGTCCTAGTTGATGTGAAATCTCCATTTGTGATTTCTTTCCCTAGAACTGTAACAAATGTGGGCCAAGTGAATGCAACATATGTTGCATCAATACAAAAAGAAAGCTCAAAACTAAATTTCAGCGTTGAGCCCAGCAAACTAGAGTTCACATCACAAAACCAGATGATATCTTTTGTTGTGACTGTTAGGGGAAGTATTGAGTCCTCGCTAACATCTGAAAGCATATCATTAACGTGGACAGACGGAATTCACGTGGTGCGTAGTCCAATCGTTGTGTATACCGGGGAAACAAGTGAATGCAAACACTACAAAAGATCTAGGGGGTCTCGATGCTCTTTCAAAAAAAAGTGTATCGTGTACGAGGACATATACGACATTCTTGCACGTAATGAGTGTATAATTGACATATGTTCAGATTTACAAATCAAATCCAACTAAAGAGGAATTTCCTTGAATCCTTATAACGTACAAGAAAAATACTAGCAAAAATATCACAAACACTACCAGAAATCTAGGGGGTGTCGATGCTCTTTCAACTCCAGAAAATGTTTCCTCGGTATACACAACGATTGGACTACGCACTACGTGAATTCCGTCTGTCTACATTAATGACACGCTTTCAGCTGTTAGCAACGACTCAATACTTCCCTTAACCGTCACAGCAAAAGAATTCCGTCTGTCCACGTTAATGACACGCTATCAGATGATATCTTTTGTTGTGACTGTTAAGGGAAGTATCGAGTCCTCGCTAACAGCTGAAAGCGTGTCCTTAATGTGGACAGACGGAATTCACGTGAAAGCGTAGTCCAATCGCTGTGTATACCGGGAAACATTTTCTGGAGTTAAAAGAGCATCGAGACCCCTAGATTTCTGGTAGTGTTTGTGATATTTTTTCTAGTATTTTTCTTGTACTAGTTATAAGGATTCAAGGAAATTCCTCTTTAGTTGGATTTGATTTGTAAATCTGAACATATTTGTAAATTATACACTCATTACGTGCAAGAATGTCGTGTATGTCCTCGTACACGATACACTTTTTTGAATCAAAACAAAAGAATCCTGTAGGAGAGGATTGTGGAAGTGGTGACATCAACATTAACATAACAAAAATAGTGAACTCACCCTCCTCTGACAGATCAATACATACACAAATCATCTAGATCACTTAGACATTGACATATGCGACACTATAAAAGCATCACTATCATATTGAATTACCTTACCGACGAATGTTACGTGCTACTGAAGGTTCTGGTGATCGAACAGGGGAGATAATTATTTCGCACCAAGATATATAGATCATCAAACATGGTTTGCACCAACAAAGATCAAGAGGGTCAGATTTATCTAAAAATCCTGACATGTTCAGGAGAAAGAGGAGCCTCTTGGAACCATCCATGATTCAGAGCTTCTTCTGCAGTTATCCTCTTTCCTGGATCGTATATCACAAGCCTGCTCAACAAGTTAAACCCCCAATTTGGTAAGTGTGTTGCTTTGGCCATAGCCCTTTGAATTCAGACTTGACCATCTGTTCTCCAAGAAGGTATTTGTGTTAACCATGTTTTGGTTTTGACAGTTTGGATTAAAAATGGGAAAGTGTGTATATGCAGTATGCAAAACGGGTAGAAACAGGTTTGGAGGAAGGAGCAATCGACACAATAAAACTGTAATTGATGATTATATAAGTGTCATACATACATACTATATATACATACATACTAAGAGGTGTCATATGAAAGGATGTGATGGTTCATACAAACCAATGGTCATACCCTTTCAATATAACTGTCAATAACTAACTATAACTACTTTAACTAACTGTCTTATGTTGGGTCTGTTAGCCTTTGGCCCAGACTTGGAATTTATACAGGCCTTACTTCGAATGTACAATTGGCGTGCAAGTTCTTAAACTAAACTGAAAATACATATAACATTAATACTATAAACTTCTTGAGGAATTATGATCTTAGACTTCCAACATTCTCACTTTTGTCTTTTCTTGATGTTCTTCAAACTATGATGACAAAGTCGTCACTTGAGGTACTGTCTTTGTCTTTCATATCTGATGGTTTTGAGTTTGTTGGAGCCTTGAACATGTCTTGTGTCTTTTCATTCAGAATCTGTTTTACTTTAAATTTTGGTTGAGTAGGTTGAAATTGTTGACTATCTTAAATCTGATACAATCTTTTATATAATAAAACAAAACCCCTAGTGGGAATTTTTCATTTAAAAAAAATCAATTCATACATTATTTGGTAATATTTTAAAAAAAACTTATTTTATTATTATTTTAATTTAAGATAAAAAAAACAAAATATTTCCTTATTTGACTAATTTTTATAAAATTTCGTTTTTAAACTCATATGTATATAAAAACTAATGAAAGCACATGGACTTGATAGTAAATTTTCATAGTTTTGTACTAAAAATGTAAATTTGAAAAAGAAATCGGAAGTTATTCTCATTAAACCAACGATTTTCTTTTTTATCCGAAACTCTAAATTTTCATTCTCACAAGATAAAATCGATTGAGACGCAATCCTCAAGAACCCCAATTTTAAAAATCACGGATTCTTTCCTTTGATGATCCGCTTGATGTGACAACCACTTAGGGAAATGGTTGATTGAAAGATCATGGCAAGTTTATGTAATTAATCCATAGTTTGATTAAGAATCTTAATATTAAATTGTGAATGTGTTTTTTTAATTGTGGTAAGCTTGTGTAAAGTGTTATTTTGATGAATTTTAAATGTGAATTAGGGTTTTTTTGTTATATTTTATAGTTTATTTACTCAAAAAAAAAAAAAAAAAAAAAAAAAAAAATCACTCAAAACACAAAACCTTGAGTTCTTCGAGCCATGGGCCCAAGGTATATTCTTCAATTATAAATTGATTTTGATATTCCTAATTAATCATGGGATTATGTTTAATTTTTAATTTATGTGTATAGTTTGTAACTATATTGGGTTTGTGGGTCGAGTTTAATTTTTACTTGGTTAATTTAAGCTAATTTCTATATTATTGGGTTTTTATTTGATTAAGGTTTTATAATTATTTGTTTGTTTGCGACTTTTTAACTTAATATAATTGTTATTTGATAACCGGATGTTGGCTTCATCGTTCATGTCAACCTTCTTTAGTTAGAAGAACATATTAACATCTATTATTCATAAGGACTTATCATGTTAACCACTTTCATTACTCTTTGAACAGACACATAAAGCGAAACAATGGTCCGATATGTTGTTGATAATGTGTATATTAGTATTTGGAACATCACCCAACATTTTTGTAGCTACTCGCTAACCCTTCACTTTTTTTAGTTTTTTATAATTATTAGATGGTTGGGCTAAATCACTTCGAAAACCTACATCTCTCATAATCATATGTAGCTTACGTATGTAAACAGATACTACTGTACTCATGCTAAATAGTAAATACTATTTATTTAAAACATGTTAGCTTAATGATATGCAAATGCAGTTGATTCTCATCGAAATAAATATAAATTCATGTTTTAACTTAAACAATACTTGCATCCACGGTAAGTGGGTCTTAGCGAAAAGGATTAAGTTATGCGGATAGTATATATGCAAAACGACTATATGTTTTTTCATAGTGGAGAGGATTGTAAGTTTGCTTTTGAAAAGCATAAAAATATTGAAACACTATAAAGGAGAAAGGTTTGGTGTGTTACTTGAAACAATAACTAAAGTTGATTTTTTTTTTTTTTTTTTTTTTTTTTTAACCAAAACTTGGGTCTCAAACACATAAAAAATGGTTGTCAAACATTTTATAACCACTTGCATCGAAACTTCATTCTCAACATATAAATAGGACAAATGGAAGTTCTGAGCAAGTCTCATCATGAATTGAGTGTCATTCAAGTCGGTAGACTAAATGAAAGCTAATATTCATCATCGTGTATTATTTTATCATCGCAATCTTTGTTTTCTTATCATTGAAGTGGAGATGCATGTTGAGTGGGTCACTTGGATTTTAGAACTCATGAGGTATTAATTAAATGTAAGTTTAGTTATTTTTATACGTATTAAAATGTAACATTCGAATGATTAACAAGTTTAATGAGGTGATCCTCTAATCATTTATTTAACGTTTATTGCAAGTTTAGTTTTTACTTGATATAGTTTATCCCGAGTTTAGTGACACATGTAAAATGTACAATAGTAAAGTGGCCAAACCGCCAAAGTCGAAACACAATGCTAAACACCCTTTTACTTTCTTATATGACATGTGACTGGATAATATGTATTTTTGTTACAGATTATATGTTTTGTTGTTTGGGGCTGAAACGGTGGATTTATAAATGCAAATTACCCCAAATTGACTGAGCTTTACAAAAAGTGCAAGAGTAAAGGTATGCAACTTTTTTAGGACACATTACTATATATACTAAAGATCGGGAAGAAAACAAGAACAAGCAAGCATTAAATGCAATCTTTCCTAACTTGACAAAAATAGTCCCCGAGGTTTAAGTGGTACCGCAAAATTAGTCCTTTAGCATTAATTGCTATCTATAGCAATCTGGAAAAATAGTCCCTAAAGTTTAAGCGGCGTTGCAAGGTAAGTCCTGTAGCAAACATTAATTGCAACTTTCCCAAGTTGGCGAAATAGTCCACGATGTTTAAGTGGTGGCGCAAAACAAGTCCTACAACATTAATTGCTATCTATACCAATCTGCAAAAATAGTCCCTAAGGTTTAAGCGACGTTGCAAAGTAAGTCCAGAGAATTAATTGCTAACTATAGCAACTTGGCAAAATTAGTCCCTAAGGTTTAAGTGTCGCTACAAAGTAAGTCCTTTGAAGCCAATCCCATTGCATCGCTGGTTTCCACACTCGTTTATTCTATAACATAATTGTTTATGTTAGAATTGATAATAAAACATACTATAGTGTTGTATAAGAAGTGAACTTACATGTGTCAAACTGGCTATATGGAGGGTTTTACTTAGCTTAACTATAAGAGCTTGAGTAGTTTAAAAACCCATTAAATTCTACATAAATATGCTAATAAGCCCTTCAATAAATCCCATTTGTTAGAGTGTATTGTGTTTAGAAACGAAATATAGCACTAAGCTTCCTAAATAAGCTAATCTAAACACCCCCTAGGCTAAGCACGAACTTGATCCAATAACTAGAAGAATCTACTTGATCTAGAATGAGGAAGATAAAGAACTAAAACATATCTATCGAGACTCTGCTCGATAAAAAATTGCAAGTAGCTTTAAAGTATTTATGGAAACTATTTTTAAAATAAACAAGGTCGAGTCAAATTTGCCTCAAAAGTATTAATACAGACACGACAGTTTATCCAATATTTAAGCTATAGTGTCAAATACTAAAGACATGAACTTTTGATAGTTTTTTTTGAAATATTTTCCTTTTGTTTATACGTAAGAAGAATTATGCATGTGGAAACACCAAGGTGGTCATATGAAGTTGAAAATGCTTGATGACATAGAATGATCCTCTATGGTATTATTACATCCAAGTCAAATCAGTAATGACAAAACATACATGATAATTCTTACCATTCTACATCCAATGCTTAGTTTAAATTAGAGTGTTGACATTTGCTATGTAAATGGAAATTTAATTAAAATAATACTTTGATTGTTTTTCCAATTGTTATGAGTTATTAATTCGGTTGTGACCCTGTTCTTTTTTATCACTCTTTAGTTTCTTTTTTTATTTGCATTTTGAGGCGTGGAATACTGACGTGTTCTTGGTCCAGTTATGATTTTTGGTCTAAACGAAGGGAAAAGAGACTTATCATAGCAGAAATAGTCTTATAAGGTTTTTACTTTTCATTGTTAAATGACTATCTTTTAAGTGTTTCAGTTGTTCTTGAGCTTTAAATGATTGACCGGGTCGGACTTAAAGGCGAAATTTTAAGTCTTCACTCGCTTAGTGGAAGTTCATGTGTTGAATGGGTTCAAGGTTCTTAGAGCATCTACAATGGCTCAAGTCTTTAGGACTTGAGGCATTTAATGCAATTAATGCAAAATGTATTTAATGACTAAAGGTTGGATGAAAGACTTGAGTTCTACCAAGTCTTTGGAGAAAAGCTCTTCAAAAAGCTTTTATTGCAATGCAAAAAAACTCTTTTAAAGACTTTTTAGAATAGTAAAAAGCCTTTCACCACTTTTACCATTGTGGATGCTCTTATATAGCTCAAAGACAACCAATTACTTGGTATAAGGTACGTGATCATACTAGAAAAATTCACTTTTTAATATTTGAATAAGCCGATATTGTTTAAAACACTTAGAAAAGGTTTTTTATTAATTAGCCGAGCATGCTTCTCATGCTTTGGGTTGACATATCGATGTGTTGTTCTTCTCTTCAGGACTTTGGATCCATTGAGGAGAACATTGCTCAGACAAAAATGGTAAAAGAGACTGGTGACACACAACTGGAAATTCTGGTAGAGTGGCTTCAGGAAGAAATCAAAAGAAAAGAACGACTCCTTAAGTTTCAGGCACTTCTATATTTGGAGAATTGGTCACGGACTCGCTGTCATGTAAAATGAAGGACGACGGAAAATGGTGACCATTACTACCCCACTTACTCTGGTTTTCTAGAAATGATTGACTTTCTCAAATGAACTCATATCGAGATGAGGGTCTACATTGTGACTTCGCTTGTCTCCTCTATGGGTGAGTGTCCACATTTAAATAGAAACGGGCTGGTCAAATGGATCGAAAGTCACCTAAAGTGTTTTTAATGCTTAAACTTGAACACGCTCTTTTTAAAAAGTTTATTTCTATGTATTTAACCAAAATTACTTTTTATATTCAAGAAATAAACGACCCGTTTGGCCTACCCAACCCCGATTTGATACTAATATCTTCACCGATCAAATATAATTTGTAAAGACAATCATTAAGAAAAATGCGATATTGCTTTACAGTTTATTACAAGCGACTTCCTTTGGAAAAAGTCGATGAAATAGTGCACAAAGCGGTTGAAATAGAGACGAATTTGTTTGTGAATCACTTCCATGTGCACTAATTGACATGAATGCAACACTTACGATCCAATACATAAAGTTTGTTGTTAATCGTCTTTTGGTATGACTTATTTCCATTAACCGACCAAAATGTCATAATCTCATGTCATATAAACAAAATATAATAATGTCGATTAATAGGTTCTATTGGGTCATTAAAGAAGTAAAACTTGAAAATCCTTTTGATTGACGGAGTTTATCTCACTTGATAAGTAGTTCATAAATAAACCACTTTGTGGTTCTTTGAAAACATAAATGTTTGTTCGACAGAGGAAAAGCAAACTTCTTTGAGAGAAGTGGGAGATTATCAAAAGTAAGGGTGGCAATTTTCGACGCGACACGATAAACGACACGAATCCGATACGGTTAAACAGTTTGGGTTGAGGATAAATAGGTTTGGGTCAAAACGGGTCAACCCGTCTAACCCGCTTAATAAACGGGTCATGTTTGGGTTGAGTAAGTATTAAGCAGTCAACCCGTGAACCCGCTTAAGTATACAAAATCTTAAAAATAAACTATATAACTTGGTTTTTATGTTGGATGTGGATTAAATGTATTTTGTTATTTACTTAGTATGAGTGAATTATAATTTTATACCTTTGATATCATGATAATTGACACTTGTAATTAAGAAAATTGTCACATAGTTATTTGTATGTTATTCTTATCATATTTTAGATCCTTATATCATTTTTTGCGTTTAAACTAGTTAAATCGACAAACTACCAACTTTACTCATTGCTTGACCTATTTACTTAAATGGGTTAAACATGTCACAAATGGGTTACACATGTTATGCAGGTCTGGGTTAGGGTTGAGTTTCTTGACACGATTAATAAATGGGTCGTGTTTGGGTAAAGGCTATACTAATGCGCCAACACGCGAACCCGAATAGGTTAACACGAAGACGACTCGATTGCCACCCCTAATCAAAAGGTGTCGGTAATGTCAAACCTTCAAGATTGTTCAATTTTTTCTTCAAAATGGATGCAAATTTTTAGCTATGCACAAGTCGAAAACATGAAAAGGGTCATATGTGGTCCAACGACTAGAGACAACTCAAATGCGCTTATAATGTTTGAATTTTGATCATAAAGTGTTTCAAGGTATTGATTAAACTGTATTTGAAAAATAAACGACAATAATAACCGAAATAAAATTGATTCATGTCAAAACCCCGTGCGTGCACGGGACTTATAACTAGTAATCTTATAAAACTTTTGAAACTTTGTTAATAACTTAATAATTCTTTAAAAACTTAACAATGTAAATCTTAAAATCTTTTAAACTTTTAAAACTTTATAAGAACTTAAAAACTTTTAAACTTTATATATTTCTTATCTTAAATCCAATAAGTAAAATCTTAAAAATTGTTTCTTAATATAAAACTACTAAGAATACTTGAAACTTTCTTATCATAAACCAAATAAGAAAACCTAGAAACTTTAAAACTCTTAAAACTTAAAACACTTTTGCTTCGTGTTTCTATTTGTTTCTATTTTGTAAGATGCCATGAGACTCTGTTTGTGGGATTGTTGAATTAAACAATTCAATTTCTTCTCAACATCTCTTTGCGAGTCATGGGTGATTTGCATGATCACGATTACCAAATCGTGCCTCTCTTTCTTTCTTTAATTTCCTTTGGATGAAACTATGTTGCAATCTCCTTCTTAGAGGTCTCCCAGGTTTTGCTCGATGCCACATGTTGCTTTTGCCATAGCCCTTTGAAATCGAGACTTGACCATCTGTTCTCCAAGAAGGTATTTGTGTTAACCATGTTTTGGTTTTGACAGTTTGGATAAAATGAGAAAGTGTGTATATGCGATGCAAACGGGTAGAAACAGTTTGGAGGAAGGAGCAATTGACACAATAAAAAGCGTAATTGATGATTATATAACATCATACATACATACTATATATACTATACTAAGAGGTGTCATATGAGCGGATGTGATGGTTCATACAAACCAATGGTCATACCCTTTCAATATAATCATCAATAACTAACTATAACTACTTTAACTAAGCTGTCTTATGTTGGGTGCATTGGCCTTTGGCCCGATTTGGAATATATGCAGCCTTACTTCCAATGTACAATTGGCGCAAGTTCTTAAACTAGACCGAAAATACATATAACATTAATACTATAAACTTCTTGGGAATTATGATCTTAGACTTCCAACAAAGTGTAATAAGCTACGAAACTTTTCCTCAAAGTATTATTGTAAGGTTGCTTAACAAACTTGGGGTGACTCCGGAAGCTTATAGGTATAGTATCATACTATTACGAAATAAAAGTTTAGATATTAGACTAGTAGTTTCTATAATACATGTATCATAACACGACATTTAGAAAAATACGCATTCATTTCATTTTTAACCGCTTAAATAAGTCATAAAAAAACCGTTATCGACATTTTGACAGGTTGGGTGCTTCTTACGGGCTTAACGTAAAAAACATGTTCAAATGGAACTTCCTTTTATTTATAAGTTTTGAAACTATAGAATCCGGATCGATTGAGAAGCTTTTTATTTTGAGAAGATTGAGAAGGTTTTCAAAAACGATAGATTTTTAACTTTGATTCATGTTTTTCAAGGGTAAAACTCATTTTAATGTGATTAAAATTCAAAATGTGTAAACAAAAATTTGAATCAATGTTAAAAATCTCTCGATTTTTCGATATATGTAGAATACCGAATCATCTGTACAAATTTAATGAATCATCATCATAACTCGATTTTAACAATGATTTGTGAATCAAATTTGTGATTTATAGATTCGATTCACCATAAAATGATGTTTACTTGTGAATCAAATAAAAAACATGAATCAAATTGCTCAAACGAAGATTTCTCAATCTTCTCAAAATAAAAACCTTCTCAATGGAACCGGAGCCTGAAACTATAAACCTAACGTAACGACCAAGCACACTCGATATGTTCGGCTTTCTTAGTGCATGTTTCTTTTGTAACCCATGCATACATGTGATAAAAACATTAAATACGACTAAATTTATTATTAATCACGTATATTGAACACAAATTTCAAAGTAAGTTTTATTAGAAGCAGGCCCGGATTTGGGTCAGGGCAGTACTGCCCAGCCTCGATATTTGGAGGTGCACAATTTTTTTTCACAAGCCCACTATATATACACTAGCAGGGTACCCGCGCGTTGCGGCGCGGTACCACGAAATAAATTTTTCCGGTGAATCATGTATTTTAGTTTATTATGTTCTTTTGACAATAAATTTACGGATATCAAGAATTTCATTTAGCCATGAACAGGAAATGTTCACAAGAAAGATGAACTAGGAGAGTATCATTGGTCTGAGTTTCGTTCAATGATAACATGGGATGAAAGGTTAAATAGGATAAGTATGAATGCAGTGAGAAAACTTAGAGTAAATGCAACTTCTGATGAAATTCTTGCAAATTGGAGTGACAATAACACTCATCAGAGCATGGATAAGTCCTCAAAGCTAATCCTTAGAATGGTCGGAGATTTCAAGAGTCAATGAGGAATCTAAAAACTCAATGGAGAATCGAAACGATATGCAATTTACCTGATTACAAGACTTAAGTGAGTACGAGATAATTTCCTGAGTCATGGTGTATGAAGTAAAGATAGACTGCAGTGTTGAAATTAGTTTCAGGAAAAAATCAGAATTGAATGAAAGTATGCCTTAACATAAAGTTGAAGAAGAAAAACTATGAGACAACTTTAAAGTCTTTAATTGAAGGAAGTAAAGGGTTGGAAGAAGAGATTAGATATTCCTGGTAACAAGAGCTGAAAAATGTCTTCAAAGATAATAGCTCAATGAAGGGTTAAACTTTAGTCAACATTCTTAAGAGTGAAGACATCAATGGATCGATGATGTCTTATGGCATCAAGAGGAATAGACTGAAGAAATATAACCTTGAGAGTGAAGATAGTTACTGATATGAAGATTTGGACATCAAGAAAAGGTGATTAAATTCTACAGCCATAAATTAAGACAATTTGACATGAATGCATTAAAAGTAATAAAGGTATGGATGATAAATTAGAATCAAGAATAGATATACAAGGATATGAAGATAAGAGATTATTACTCCTAACAATGGCATGCTTATTAAAGGATCATTTTAAAATAATAAGATATGTATTAAAAGTAGAGAAAGCAAGAGTTAGACAATTTACTGTGAATATCTTCTGAAGACTGGTGTCTCAAAGATAGATAAGCAATAGGGCGGTAATACGAATTAATTCACAATTGTCACAATACAACATAGATCATTTCTTCAATAAGTTTAAAACTTTGCATATTCAAAACAGAAGCTGATTAAAATGGTAATAAGCAATGGTCAATTACAACTCTTATAAATAAATTCAGTAATTTTTGATAAGAATGATATTTCATGAAAGAACATGAGTTGGAAGAATAAAAAATATTGTCGTATGTTGAAGAAGGATGATCTAATCAATGGACGAAGTATCAAAATTTTAATCTAAAGAGTTATTAGCAAATGATATAGATGAACTTTCCTGAGCTCAACATTATTTGAAAATAAATTGTATGGAACATTGTTTGAAAAGCAAAGGTTGGCGCAATAAAGCATCATAAGGGGTAGTAGTAAGAGTTTGATAAAGGCTGATGGAGACAAGAAAGGTATACTATACATGTACGAGAAGGTCAAGAAGAAGTCAACAAATAAAGCTGACAAAAGATGATTAGTCGAACGATTCAAGTATCTCGGGCTAGATGAACTATGAAATATTATTTATCTGAAAGTGAACTTAGTGAATGACGAATGGCTGTCAAAGAAAATCAACACGTTGAGAGAAAGTAAGTACAAACCAGTTTGGGATGGATTGCCGAAACAAAACTTATGGAGGTCAGCCAAGCGAAGGAACTTATGAAACTTAGACAGTATTTCAAGAAAGGTGACTAATGGAAGAGGTATAGCGTGTTAGAAATTGAATATCATCTAAGATTGCTGATTGTGACCTTACAAGGAAGAAATTAGGATGTTCAGAGGAGCTAACAAGTCAAGGAAGTCGAAGGAAGCATAGACTGTAAGTCTAAGCTACATTGATGACTGACGGTGGATTTAATTCAAGTCCAGAAATGAAAATCTTTACTAATAAGTGATCAATATAGTTGACTAGATATCAATTGCAACTCTGGTTATTGAAGAAGACGAGATTCATCCAAAGAGCTTGTTGAAAGAGCATTTACTAAGTAAAGAGAGTTATTGAAGTTGAGTTCAATTGCGTATATGAAGGTGATTCAAGTGGTTTTACAAATTAAATAAGATCTGAGTTGCAATAATGATAGTACAGAATTCTGTAAAGTCTTGAGACTTCAAAGTGTGTATGATTGAAAAATTGACTATCAAGACGATCGAAGCAAGTAGTGAAGACATGATGCAACATAGTACACTTGAATTCTATACAGAAGGAATATTAGTTTACGAGTGTGACAAGATATTACGCATGGATAGATGAATGCACATCATAAAGATAGATAACAGGCTTATACTAACAGTATCTGGTAGAACTGTATTACAAGCTTCAAAGTGCCAAGTTGAATGCTATGTTGAGTTGATCGATCAACTTCAAGGTTGTTAACATTTTTTCATGAAACAAGGAATTGGTATGAGTGCAAGGATCGTTTGAAAGGGAAGACAGATTGATGATTATACAAGTGAAAATATGATTTCAGAATAGAGGAAGAAAGGGTGATAAGAAAGTTTAAATCTGCAAATCATCTAAAATAATTCTTTTGCTAGAGACATAAACAAGTTCAGAAGTTGAGATCTAGAGTAATGCAAAATTAATATATTAATGTTACTTTAATCCTGATTTTAGAAGACTATAAAATCTAATTGTTGATGCATTAAGAACAGCGTACTAGAGTCAATTGAATCATATCATAGATTTTCAGACTAAATTCTTGAGTATTATCAATGGATAGCTAAAAGCAATAATTAACATAAAGCCTTTATAAGGAATTGATCTTAATTATTACAGAATGTATTTTAAAATATCTAATTTAGATTGATAAAAAAATTGGTTAATTTACTTGTAAATTGTAAGTCATGTAAATGACTGATGTTAATCTATTTAAATGTTTGAAGAGAAGTTATTGCAAACAAGATATTTCATACATAGAATTAATCATACAATAATCATGAAGTATAACATAGTTCATAGACTGTACTTGGAACTAAATTGTTAAGAATGGATTTTACCTAGTAGTTAAGAATGAGATTCTGAATACTTTCATCTTTACTTTTAAGTTTATCCTTGTATTAACTATTATAATCAGAAGATTCATTAATTGAATTATTATGAATTAAAAAACTACATATAAGTTGATAAGGATTGGCATATAGTGAATATATGCCCATGATTCTAAAATCTGGATGATAATTCACTACTGTGAGCATAGATCAGGTATTTTCTGTATAGCTATTACTTACAATCATATTGAGTTAAAATTGATTTGCTAATAAAATATTGAATATTCGCATTATTACAATGTTCAATGAACTATATCCACGTTTATGTAACATGATTCCATGAGATTCCTAACAAAATGCTATGAAATGTGTTACTGATCAACAAGTATTGTACATTAAACTTATATTGAGTAAATTTGGTGGGCACCTGAAACGTAATCAAACGTAAGTGTAATATATATATCAATAGAAATAATAGTTTAGAAGACCATGCACTGATACTATGCGTTGACTGTATAAGCAGATTTAGTCTAACATACTATGATACTGAAAGGAACTGCAAAATGAAAAAGATACTAAGTATCATGTGTTTTCAAAGAAAGTTGTGTATTGAAACATCGAATTTGACTAAGGAATGTAATTTACATTTCAGATTAAAATAAATCAATAAAATTTTTAAGTCCAAAACAGAAAAATCGCAAAATATCACAACACACAAATCTAGTATTTCAATGAATTCTGGAACTATGATGTTCATCGCTAAGTAATACTCGTTTGACACTTATTCAATTCAAGTCGATCATGTTATGACGTCATAAGATCATGGAACTTGTAGGTCTCTAAAAGTTCAGTTATATCTTAATTCAGTTAGAATTCTTGTGTTGACTAGTATATAAGATGACCTAATTCTTATGTTGTATTCAGTATTTCTTAGATATCACTTTCTTATGACAATGTAATCTGGAAGTTGTAAAGGTGCTAAGCATTCGTAACAAGATAATCCTTACAGTAACTTAATCATAGTCAATAGAATTCAACGTTATAAAGTATTTCTTTAATATGGTATTTAAATAATTACAAATTAGTACAAAGTGCTGCATTAAAAGATATTAATTGACAAGAATAGTAAAGCAGGTTTCAATGAATAACTGATTACTATATCCGAGTTAGTGGAAAGTGTCCTGGCTTAACATAACATAATTCAGACATCTAACATTGACTTTGCCAGTAAGTCATTACAAATATAATTTAACCCAGTTGGAATTGTCAAGCTTTGAGTATTGGACTACACTGACATTAAGTTAAACCAATTAGAAGGTAATGCAACATGTCCAATTCAATGCACTAAAAGTTGGAAAGTCTGTAAGTTACTTAAAATGAATCCTTTCTACTCGTTATCAAAAAGGTTCTTGAAAGCATGTTATCACAGTATACTTTTAATTAAGTAATATACTTAACTATAATTAATTACAACTTTAAATGTGTTAGCTATGCCCGAATTCATTACAGGCTATCTTCAATGGAATTAATAACTATTAATTAAACTTACTTAAGACTGTCAATGAATCATGTGCAGCTTGAAAGCTTGGAAATTTAACAATCATCAATGAATAACTGTCATATGTTTTAAATACTAAGTTATTATTAAATCTTAATTCTAGATTATAGATTTATTAAATTTTTTATAAATTTATGTTTCAATATATACTTATATAGTCTAACTAGTAATTCTTTAAAATATTATGGTTTTGGTTTTAAAAGCTTGAATAAACTTATATTAATTGAATCGTATATTTAATGTAAACTATGAAATACATCTAAACATGATAATAAATTTTAGTTTGTCTAAAGAATTAAAAATTAATTATTCTTTAAATCATTAGATATATCGAAAATGTTATTTAAACGTTGCTTTCTTTATTATTTAAATGCTTCGATTTTTTGAACTAGAAATTCATTAGATATTTTATAAATCTTTAACTTTAGTAATTATTGATTGTTAAGTAATGCTTAAGAAATTAAATAGTGAATCTTTAAATGTAAATTAAAAAATGGTAAGTTTTAATTAAAAATTATCATTTTTTATTAAAAAATTATAAAATTAATCTAGACTAAAACTTAGACAACCTTTCTTAGATATGCTCAATCTTTCCATAATTATTATAATCCTCATTATGTATAACTTAATGAAAATTTATTTAAGTTTGCATATTGTAATTAAATTTAATTAAAATTCTATTTTATTGATAGTTTATTTTTTTAGTTGGTTAAATTTTTTCGAAAATTTAAAGGTGAATGATGATCTCTTGAATTAATAGTTACTTATTTGACTTTATATTTAAAATTATTAACACAAAATCTTGATCAGAGTCATTGATGATTGTATTATTGAACATCATTGTATATAATTATTCTTTTCTAATTTGAATGTCATTATTGTGTAACTTTAATCATAATATTTGTAAACTGAATAGGTTTTGTAATTATCTATGTTATTTACAAATAAAAATATAAATAGCATGCTCACATATAAATTTAATATTTTTTAAGCAATTGCCCAATTAAGATTGCATAATAAGTTGTATGATTACTACGATTCAATTTTTATAGTAATGAAGATTTGTGAATTGAACATATGACATATTTAATATCTGTTATTAACAATTTAAAGATATTGGTGATTATTTATAACTAAATTATATGTTGAACTAACATACATTATTTCGATTAACTAGGTTTCTTTTTGGTTAATAATTGTGTTGGAAACTAATTGAAAACATCATTTAATGTTATTACATTTGTTCTAGAACAACTTCTTTGAAGTCATAATTTAACTGTTGTTTTGAATGTTAGAATGTATGTTAAATTTTCAGATAATAATTTTGAGTGTACAATATTATAGTTGCATAAAGTCATTGAAGTAAGTTTAACAGTAATCTAATAGATCAACAAATAACTATACTACTTTTTTTCTATGAGATGTATAAATGTATTTTGATAGATTAATATATTAAATAATGTATAGAATCAATTGTAATTACTAATAAATTAAAAATTCAGTATTTTTTTCTATTTTGACCTTACTTATTTTAAAACGGTAAAAAAATAGTACAACAATTTTATCAATCTTGACTAATTATGATTAAATTACAAAATTTAATTATGAGCTATAATTGAATTCTTGGTTTATACTTTGAAAGCTATATGCAAATCTTATTATTTACGGAACTTGTTCTATCGAAGAATGGTTTCAAATTCATTGTTTTAACCTAATTCAATTCTTAAGTTTAAATTTGAGTAATTGAAATTAATTAACTATCAATTGAAATCAGTATAATGAAATGTTAATTTATCTAAGTTTTATAAGATTTTAGTTTTTACATTAATGATATTATTTAAAGTGTCACTTATATGTTTATAATTGAAGATAAACTAAAATCTAAGTTTTAAATCTTACTTTAAATTAACTTATAATGAACATAAATTTTAATTGATTCTATATTTCATTTATGTTTATTAAAAATTTAATTAAAACTTAAATATGTAACCCTAGTTATATAAAACTGAAATTATTGACTAACGAAATCTAATAATTCTACAAGATCAAAACTTGAGATTTAAGTAAAAATATTTTTAACATTCTTCAGATGTCGATTAGATATTAGCAACACTTTCTTATTAATTGATAAATTGCAATTTGAATTTCAAATGTCCTAAGTTAAGCTAGCAATTAGTTTGACATAGCTTATACTAATTTCGAAAGTTGTACAGTGATTTGGTTTATACAAATACAATGTCTAGATATCTAATTTACATTGGAAAATACATAATCTAAGAATATAAAATATTAAATATTATAACTCTTGAGGTATTTCAATTATAGTTCATTACAATATCACGTGTTAATTACCATTAATTTTTCTACGTATAATACTATTGTTAGTCTGGAATTTTTCTTAATAACTATTTAGTAAGTTGTAAATTAATTGTTCAGTGATAGAATTTTACATTACTTGTGAATTAGCTGTGACTTCAAGTTAAGCCATTTGCTCAATTTGATTGGCTTAATCTATGCCAATTTTAATCTAAATTAGAAAATTAGATTATTAGAAGTAATAAACACTATGCTTAAATAAAGACATTTATTAACCTTTAAGCTACATGAAGTCAATTAGTATAATTACTAGAAGTTAAGTATTAAAAACATTAAATTGACTATCTATTTAAACCTTATAAATTATTATTAGATTTTATGTTTGTAGAAATATATGTTAAGCCTAATTTACCTAACATTTCACAAATTAAATATTAACTAAAGTGAAAATTATAAATGAAATGATTTGATATTAAAACTTCTATTTTGACTCTATAAGAAATTAATCAATCATGTTTGAAAACAATGTTAAGATTAACATAATGTTTGAAATGATTGATCTAACTATAGTATTATCTCAATTAATATGTTCAATAGTGTGACATGTAATTAGCTGTTAAAGAAATATTGTCCTTTTTAGATGTTTTTCTATGTAAAAAATTAATTAGATTAAAATTATTTTTTTCAATGTTTATGTATACTTTCACACAATGAATAATTTGATCAAACTTATTCTGAAATTTTGCCATTTTATCAATCTTGGTAGAATATAAGTAGTTACATGATTATGGTATCAAATAAAGTCTTAATTGATAATCTTATAGTTTTACATTTATTTACTGATCTTTTTTTTCCTTTGTTGTTGATTGCATTTGAGGTGGCTCAGCGATTTAATTGGTCATTATGTCTTGGGATAAGTACTTATTATGGCATTAGTTCTTAAAGAGTTATATTTCATTTTGTTTTAATTTAATGTTTTTAGAAAAGATTTAAAGGTTGATAAAATTTAGTTTAATCCGAAAAGTAAATTAATTAAGGTTAAGTTTTAAAAGTAAAATTTCAACTTTACCTATTAATAATGTTTTTATTGTAATAAAAGTTAATGGAAATGGTTTAATGAAAAACAAATTTTTTTATTAAATGGGTTAAAATTAAATTTTTATTAGATAAATCTTTACTTAATTGGGGACCTTTAATGAAAATTTCAATTTTTGGTTATCTTGAAAATAGCCATCATGAAAAAATTGACAAAATAATTTACTTAAGTTTAAAATTAAAGAAACAGTCTAAGGGTTTGGAGATCTTTTTAATTTTCCTTTATGAAAATGCTGTTGAAAGGAAAAGTCCAACCAACCCTGAAAAGTTGTTCAAAATCAAAAGAGAATACTTTAAATTGGCCCTTTTTTTAAAGGTAAATTATAAAGAGCGGAAGGGACCGTTCAACCTTTTTTAATTCTTAAATGAATTTTTTTAAAAATTTTTGGATATTAAAAATTCTTTTATTAAAAATAAAATAATTGGCTATAAATGAAAGACTTAAATTTTAATTTAAATTTAAACTTTAAAACTATAACTTTATTTAATGTAAAAATTTTTAAATTAAAAATAAAGAATAAATCAAACCTTTGTAATTACCAATAAATTAATTGTAAAAAAACAAAAACAAAATTTTTTACAATACCTAAAATAAAATAAAACTTAAATTTGTTTAAAATTTTTATTAAATGTAATTTTAAATTTAATTAAACAAAATTTTTTTAATTCTAATTTAATTTCATTAAACAAATTTTCTTTTTTTTAAAAATATAATGATGTCAAAAAGGAGGTCTTTGAAGTAACACAAGTTATTTAATGGAAACCGGAAAAACCCGAAGATTGTTAAATTTTGGTTAATTTAAATTGTAATTAATGGGTCACGGTTAAAATTGGGGAAAGGAAGAATAAAATTTTTAATAAGTTAAAATTCTTTATTTATTTTTATAACTTTGTTTTTTTTATTAAATGTTTTTTAATATTTTATTTAATATTTAATATGTCTTAAAAAACTTATTAAATGTTTTATTTTTTATTTTATTTAAATCCTTTAGTTTAAACTAGTTAAATAAATAATTATATTTACCATTTTAATTTTACTTAAAAGGTTAACATGAAATGGGTTAAGTTAAGGTCACAATTGGGTCTTTGTAAGGTATAACTATTGAAAGGTTAATAGCAAAGAAAAGATGTTCACCAATTAAAATTGCTAATCAAAAATTATTAACTTAAATTAAAATTTTACATTGTCCAATGGACAAATAAAAGAATTCTTGTTAAATGGAATAAAATGACAAATTTTTAATATGATATAAGTTTTAAAATAAATTTTAAAAATAAGTAAAAATGGGTTAAAATTATAATTAAAAATTTGTTCAATTTTAAACTGTTTTAAAAATTAAATTCTTAAAATTAAAACTTAAACTAAAATTTTAAATTTAAAAATTTAAAATTAAAATTTTAATTAAAATTTTTAAATTTAAAATAAACTTAAATTTTAAATAAAATCAAAATTTACTTCAACATAAACAAAACTTAAATTAAACCAAGAATTAAATTTACTTTTTCCTTGTTCTTGTGTAAAATTTAATTTGGGATGTTAATAGAATTATTAAATTTTAATAATTTTGACCCTTAAATTAAATTTGTTTTACCAATTTTTTTTTCCGTAAATTTCTTTTCCGGTCCCCTTTAAATTTCCGATCAATTTTGTTTATACCTTTGAAAATCGAATTGTTAATTTTTCCAGGTTCCATTGGTTAAAGGTTGGGTGAAAGGGGAATTTGGGGAGCATTTGGAGAAGAAATTATTAAAGCTATAATTTATTATAATAATTAATGACTTATTTCATAACTAAAAAGTTATTCAATTAAAAATTAATATTATAATATTTAAGTTTAAAATTTAACCTTTCCTGGTATATTGGGTTTCTTAACCATTTGGGTTTTATAGACTAAATTATTTTAAATAAATTTTAGAATGGGGAAATTTAAAATTTAAAAATTTAAAAAGAAATTCAATTAAAAGTTTTTAAAAAATTTTTAAAGTTTAATTTAATTTTTAAAAATTGTTTGGATAAGTTTTTTAAAAACCCAAAAATTTAAAAAACAAATTTTTTTAAAAATTTAATAAAAAATTTTAAAATAATTTCTATATTATTGGGTTTTATTTGATTAAGGTTTTATAATTATTTGTTTGTTTGCGACTTTTAACTTAATATAATTGTTATTTGATAACCGGATGTTGGCTTCATCGTTCATGTCAACCTTCTTTAGTTAGAAGAACATATTAACATCTATTATTCATAAGGACTTATCATGTTAACCACTTTCATTACTCTTTGAACAAGACACATAAAACGAAACAATGGTCCGATATGTTGTTGATAATGTATATTAGTATTTGGAACATCACCCAACATTTTGTAGCTACTGCTAACCCTTCACTTTTTCGGTTTGTTATAATTATTAGATGGTTGGGCTAAATCACTTTGAAAACCTACATCTCTCATAATCATATGTAGCTTAGGTATGTAAACGAGATACTACTTTACTCATGCTAAATAGTAAATACTATTTATTTAAAACATATTAGCTTAATGATATGCAAATGCAGTTGATTCTCATCAAAATAAATATAAATTCATGTTTTAACTTAAACAATACTTGCATCCACGGTAAGTGGGTCTTAGCGAAAAGGATTAAGTTATGCTTGGGATAGTATATATGCAAAACGACTATATGTTTTTTCATAGTGGAGAGGATTGTAAGTTTGCTTTTGAAAAAGCATAAAAATATTGAAACACTATAAAGGAGAAAGGTTTGGTGTGTTACTTGAAACAATAACTAAAGTTGATTTTTTTTTTTTTTTTTTTTTTTTAACCAAAACTTCGCCTCAAACACATAAAAAAATGGTTGTCAAACATTTTATAACCACTTGCACTGAAACTTCATTCTCAACATATAAATAGGACAAATGGAAGTTACAGAGCAAGTCTCATCATGAATTGAGTGTCATTCGAAGAACAAAGCTATTAAGTGTATCTTCGTAGGATACCATAAGGAAACTATGGGATATTCTTTCTATCTTCCATCTAAGAACAAAGTTTTTGTTGCTCGAAATGATGAGTTCTTTGAGAGTAATCTTATGGATCTTAAAGCAAGTGGGAGTATGGATGATCTTGAATTACTTCAAGAAGAAGATACAAATCCTTCTTTAGACACTAGCATTCATCATGATGAGGATGATCAAGAAATTGAAGAACCTCAAAGTGATATTGTTCCCATTCGAAAGTCCAATAGGACACGCCCGTGCTCCTGACCGTATGTGTTTATACATTGACGCCGAGGAACATGAGTTAGGGATCTTGGTGAACCCAATAACTATAAAGTCGCATTTTGGATCCCGAATCCAAGAAATGGCTTGATGCAATGAATGTGAAATGCAATCCATGAAAGACAATGATGTCTGGTCTTAGTTGAGCTTCCTCCTAACTCGCAAGACGGTTGGCGCAAGTGGCTCTTCAAGAAGAAGACCGACATGGATGGTAAGGTATACACCTTTAAAGCTCGTCTCGTAGCAAAGGGCTTCACTTAAACCTACGGATTGATTATGAAGAAACATTTTCTCTGTTGCGAGACATTAGAGCTATAAGGATTCTCATAGCCATAGTTGCATACTATGACTTTGAGATATGGCAGATGGACATCAAAACCGCTTTCCTCAATGGTCATCTTTACGAAGAAGTCTATATGGAGCAACCTAAGGGTTTTGTTGATCCAAAATATCCTAACCGTGTATGCAAGCTCAAGCGTTCCATTTATGGACTTAAGAAAGCATCAAGGCAATGGAATAAACGTTTTGATGATGAGATAAAGAAATTTGGATTTTCTCAGAATCAGGATGAGCCATGTGTATATCAGAAAGCTAGTGGGAGTTATGTCACTTTCCTAATTCTATATGTTGATGACATATTGATTATGGGAAACAATATTCCAATGTTACAAGATGTAAAATCCTATCTTGGAAGATGTTTCGCCATGAAAGATTTAGGAGAAGCTGCATATATTCTTGGAATTAAGATCTATCGAGACAGATCTAAACGATTGATTGGTTTGAGTCAGAGTGCTTACATTGAGAAAATCTTGAAAAGATTTTGTATGGAGAACTCCAAACGTGGCGCAATCCCAATGCAAGATAAGCCTAAATTGAGTAAATCACAAGGTCAAACACCGCTCGGAAAGAGCGCATGCAACAATTACTTATGCTTCACTATAGGTTCTATTATGTATGTTGTGAGATGTACTCGTCACGTGTTGCGCTCGCAGAATGTGACAAGCCGATTCCAATGAATCCGGTGAACTTCATCGACCTTTGTGAAAAATATTATTAAGTATTTATGCAATACTAAGGATATGTTTCGATATATGGAGGAAAGATGAACAAGAGCTCGGGGTTTCTTGCTACGATCGATGTGGATATCCCATGATGTTGACGACTTAAAATCTTAGACCGGATATGTATTTGTTCTTAATGGAGGTGCTGTTGATTGGAAAAGCACTAAGCAAAGTATTTTTGCTACTTCATCTACTTAAGCTGAGTATATTGCTGCTTGTGATGCATCAAAAGAGGCTGTATGGATTCGTAAATTCATTTCTGGGTTGAACATCGTTCCCACAATTGAAGAACCAATAAATATGTATTGTGATAATATTGGAGCCATTACTATAGCTAATGAAAGCGGAATCACTAAAGGTGCTAGACATTATCGCGCTAAAGTTCATTATCTTCGAGAGACCATTGAAATGAGCGATGTAAAGATATTAAAGGTTCACATGATGACAATCTAGTCGATCCATTTACTAAAGCTTTGGATTTCCTAAGCATTCTAAATTGACTAGAGAAATAGGTTTAGTACCGCTAGTAGTCTCATGTAAACTGTGTGTTAATTAGTATTTGGATAATTTGGAGTTGTAAGATGTCATTATTTTATGATTAATAAAGATACGAGGTATTTGTTATTATATTCATATAATCTGTTATTCCATTTTACATGTTTAATCCATGAAATGATTTATCATTCAAAATATGTCCATTGTCGGTTAACAATATGGGAATATTGTTATGATAAGGCAAATGTGAGTGTTGGTTATAATTCTAACGAGAATTGGATTGTTCCCACCAAACTCATATGTATTTACTAGAGATGCATATTGGATTCCCAACTTTCAAACATTTACTTTTGGATCCTTGTCATAAGTAAAATATTGAAAATGGTTTGTTATCTTCGTCCTTAGACTTGAGATGCAAGTAAGTTCATATGTGTGGATATCACTTTTTGTAAGTATATGCAAAACGCTATCTCGAACAAGGTAGTTATAAAGCTATATTTTGGAGTGATGTGAAAGATCCACAACGCTTGTAGTCAATAAAGGATTTGTTACTCCACTTGATATGTGCGGATAGATTCCATGGCGCCTCGCATTTAATCGGATAACTGTTTGGCGGACCCAAAGGGTAATGCAAGATGATTCTTGATTACATTTGGTATATCCGAATTAAAATCTATAACGAGATTTTAAATGGTTAAACTATATGGAATGATTAAAGATCCATAATCCATGGTTTAACGGTATCTATAACAAAGGATGATTAAAGCAAGACATTGAATGACCATGCTATCGAGAAACTTTTACGAAACTATTCTCTCGCATACACATTTAGTTAAAAAGCGAGTGAGAGCGTTTGTAAACGGAGCCGGAATTTATATTGGGGGCTCAATTTTTTTCGGTAGTAACATACTATTATTTGTTTTAGAAACTCGGTTGTAACATAATGGGCACACATTAACAAAACTTTATGTACATAATTTGATACGTTATCGAACATTTTCATTAACTATTTTGTAAAAGATATGGATCAATATGAGTTTATGAGTTAAATGTTCAAGCAGTTCCAAATCAAAAATTGGATGACATAATACTATCTTGAGATCTTCTGAGTAAATTTTAAATATCCAAACTTAGAAGATAAATAATAAAGATATGAACCAAAAAGTAACTAAATATTGACTAGTCTATTCGTATATAAAAAATAAAGAAATAAAGACATGAAACCAAAAAGAGAATATTAAACATTACTACATGGGAACACTCATTTTCTTGTCTACTCCCTAGAAACAACCTTATCTCTTCCTCTACATCACCTATCTCTTCCTGTACATCTTGTTCTTGGCCAAGAAACCTGCAACCTACAACCATCAACTACCCAATACACGCCAAAAAGTACTTTTGATAGAAACGACAATTTTTAACGGAAAGGACAAGCTTCTATCATCCATAGTTTTTGACGTTCGGAAAACTGCTTTTCGCCATTAAAGGTGGGCTAGTTGGGTCGGTTAGGGGGGGCCGAGCACCCTCCAGCCCCCCTACTGGCTCCGTCCCTGTTTGCTAGGCGTTTCCGTCGTTAGTTTTGTGTGCCATTCGACACACCAACTCCCAAGTGGGAGCTGTTGGTTTGTGGGAGTTTATAAACACGACAAAACGACTATTAGTGTGTGAGCCGATGGGGGCACACGCGATAAACACGAGTATACGTGTTGAACGTTAAAACTATACTTGAATTAAACTATACCCGTTTATGGAACTTGACCCGTTTTTATTTAAACGATCCTTGTACATTGTTTTGGACATGGGTCGGTTTAAACTAAGTGAGCCTTGGGCTTTGATGCTGTAAAAACGAATGGGAAAATAAGGGAGTAAGTTTGCTTGGGCTTGAGCTTGTCATGCAAGTTATTATACTCCTTGTGGGAGTCGGTTTGTTTTATATATAAACAAACTCACCCAAGCTAAAACTCACGATTAATAATCTATCCCTAATATCCCTAAAACACTGAATTACTTTTCTTCCCTGGTTTCTCTTGATCGACCAGAACTCAAGATAAATTAAGGGTTGTGGTTTTGATAAATTCCAATCTTGTCTTGATTCAAGTGTTTGGAATATTTGGTGGTTCTTTGGTTTCTGCTTCCTGGTAGACAAGTACAGCAGCAACAAGTTTCCGTTTTGATTCTGGTCTTGGCTTGTTCTCGTACAAACAAGCTGTTGGATATCGGATACGTTTATCCGATATCGGGTATAGAAAAAACCGTCCTTTGACTGTTTGGTTTTCTCGGACAAAGCAAGCTGGACTCTTGGGCTTTTTCTGGTTTGTATTAATTCAAGGGGTCAAGTTATTGACTTGGTTTTATTATTATATAGTTACGTTCTCGATTAGCAACAATCGAACGTATACGTGAATCGGGTTTGTGTGTGATACTCTTCGAGGTATCTACTTTAGATAATTAAAGGTTTCGTAGGGTTTCTTGTTCCGTTACTAGAGTCCAATTGCCAAGCAAGGTTAGCCTTCTTTATTCCCTTTTAATTAATTAATAATGTATTAATTATATGTTTATTATTTACGTGTTAACATAATTGTATTAACTTATTCCATTTTCCGCTGCGTGCACTCGTAGAGGTTAACTAGATCTAAAATCCCAACAATTACTATTAATTAGTGTTATAGTGTTAATTTTCTTAAAAAAAAAACTTCGTATTTTCCTAATTACACCTAATAGTGTTACAGTTGAAATTTTTGTGTACCGGTTGCTTTAAAACCTTGTTCCGCCACGCCTGTTGTTGTTACTTGAATTGTTTAATTTTATGCACAACATATGTATGCATGCATGTGTGTAATTTGTATGATCTACTTGCTATAAGCTATTATGTAAGTATCTCAATAATTAAGATAAAAGTTATTATGCTAATATACACAATGTTATGGTTGCAGGCGAAAGCGTGAAAAAAACATGGATGCACAAAGAGATATAAAAGAAGCTAAACTTCAGGTATTAATGACTCATATATACAGTATTTTATTAGTTTAGTGAATTTGCCTATTTTATTCATATTTTGTGCTGATTTGATTACCTTTTTTGCTCCTAAGGAAACTCGATGCATTGAAAAGAAAAACTTTCTCATCAAATGGCTAAAGAGTACAATCATGCTGAAGTCGAGAAAAGTATGTTGCTCGCTAAATTATGTTTATGTAAAGTATGATTAATGTTATTAAGTTATGCTTATGTTAAAAGTATTGTTTCCATGTAGTCGGTATGAATGGTGGGAGCAGTCGGGCTTCTTTAAGGCTGAATCATGCAGCAATAAACCTTCATTCATAAAGGTACTGTGTACGAAAGTAATGCTTTTGTTGAACGTATTGTTTACATGGAGATGGCATGAATGGTGGAAGCAGTCAGGCTTCTTTAAGGCTGAATCATGCAGCAATAAACCTTCGTTTACAACGGTAAGGATCATCATGATTTGATTATATAAATGGATTCGTAAATAATGATATCGTCGATTATTGTAATTCTGATTATTTGTAAATAATGTAGGTTCTTCCGCCTCCTAATGTGACGGGAGCTCTACATCTTGGTCATGCATTGACAGCTGCTATCCAAGATTTGATCATTCGTTGGAAGAGAATGTCGGGATTTAATACTCTATGGGTGCCTGGGATGGACCATGCAGGGATAGCAACTCAGGTTAGATGTTTTCCTTAAGTTTAATGCATTTGATTTTACCCATTTAAGTGTTAGATAGAAAACATAACCCAAATTGACCCATTCATATGTAAACAGGTCTAAATAAGACCTCTAGTTTTGATCTTTATTTACTTGTATTTATGTTATTGAAAGGTTGTGGTGGAGAAAGCAATTATGAGAGAAAAAGGAAAAACTCGTCATGATATGGGCGAGAAAACTTTGTGTTCAAGTGAGTATGACTTTCATATATTACATAACTCCGAATTTTTAATATATATTGTCATATTAGCATCTAACGAGTTTCCATCATCTTGCGTTGATGTAAGGTGTGGAAGTGGAAAGAGGAGAAAGGGGGCAAAATACTTAAACAACTGAGGAGCTTAGGTGCTTCTCTAGACTGGTCTAGAGAGGTAAAGTTTTTTATGCAGTTTTCAAGTCTTTTGTTTCTCATTTGTTTTGTTTATGACCTCAAATAGTGTTTTTCTCATGGCAGTGCTTTACAATGGATGAGGAACGATCAAATGCTGTAACGGAAGCTTTTGTCCGCCTTTATAATGAGGGTCTAATTAAAAGGTACTATTGTGTTTTAACCATTCTTAGCTTAACTTAATTTAATGAATATATATATGCTCTCACGGGCATGGCTGAAAATGGTTAATTTACACATTGGAAACAATGACATAACTTGAATCGATGCAGTCGTTATCTTATTACACTTTTAACTTAAAATATGGATACCTTTGTATTTCAGGAAATCACGGCTAGTGAACTGGGATTGTGTCTTAAAAACAGCAATATCAGATATAGAGGTTAACTATATTGATATTAAGGAAAAGACGTCTCTAAAGGTTCCTGGGTACGAAAATACGGTGGAATTTGGTGTTTTGACATCATTTGCGTACCCTCTTGAGGACAATCTTGGAGAAATTATCGTGGCCACTACTAGAATTGAAACAATTCTTGGAGATACCGCAATAGCAGTTCATCCAGATGACCCGAGATACAAAGAATTTCATGGAAAGTTTGCCATTCATCCATTCAATGGAAGAAGACTTCCTATTATTTGTGATTCTAAACTCGTTGACCAAAATTTTGGAACTGGTGCAGTCAAGGTAAAATGATTTTGATAAGGGATGTAGTAGTTTACTTTTTTCCTTATTTCATTATGATGGATTCGATAAGTGTGTCATATTGCAGATAACTCCGGCCCATGATCTAAATGATTTTGAGGTCGGAACCCGTCATAATCAAGAGCCCATCAACATTTTCACTGATGATGGTAAGATCAATAGTAATGGAGGTTCAGATTTTGCAGGAATGCCACGATTTGAAGCTCGTGTGGCAATAACCGAGGCTTTAAAGTCTAAGGTATTATTTCCTACAATCTATACTGATTGATTAATATTCTTGTAAAGAATTTTCGGTTGCTTTACTATCTTCTAAATGTATTGATACAGGAACTGTATAGAGGGGACAGAAATCATGAAATGCGGTTAGGCATTTGTTCTAGGACTAATGATGTGATCGAACCTATGATAAGGCCTCAGTGGTACGTCAACTGCAAGAGTATGGCTAACGAAGCTCTTGATGCCGTCACAAATGGGGAAATTGAAATAATTCCAAAGAAATATACTGCTGAATGGAGAAGGTAATTGGAGGTTATCTTAATAACAATCTTACTTTTTGGAATAACATGAATTAGTAGCTTTTCATGGATTAAAAAGACACTTTAGGCGACTTTTGACTCACCCATCTTCCTTTCAAGTTAATTTTACCTTCTTAAAATGTTAGTAAAAAACTGAAGGGGGTGATCTTGCTTATTAGAAACTGCTTATGTGCCTCTAAATAATAAGCTGCTTATATTTATAAGTGCCTAAAATTGCTTGCATGCTTAAAAAGTAAGCAGATAAGAACTTACATAAGCAATCCTAAACACCCTTTGAATTGGTCCATTCATGACTAGATTATAAAGTATTTTCCTTAAACCTTGCACAATTGAAATATTTATTTTATTTATTTATGACAGATGGCTTGAGAACATACATGACTGGTGTATATCAAGGCAGCTTTGGTGGGGTCATCGTGTTCCCGCATGGTATGTTACATTGGAGGATGATCCACGTAAGGAACTGGGTGCATACCCCGACCGTTGGGTGGTTGCCAGGAATGAGAAAGAGGCCGAGAATGAGGCTAATCGAATCTTTGCAGGAAAAAAGTTTCAGTTGACTCAAGATCCCGATGTTCTCGACACATGGTTTTCTTCTGGACTATTTCCCTTATCTGTATTGGGGTGGCCAAATGACACCCAGGACTTGAAGACATTCTACCCAAATTCTGTTCTTGAAACCGGGCATGATATCCTGTTCTTTTGGGTCGCGCGTATGGTCATGCTTTGCAAAAAATTGGGAGGTGATGTACCTTTCAAAAAGGTTAGAAAATCTTTATCATCTTTCACCATAAATTTGAGGAAACAAAATGCAATTTGTTTAGTATTATTACATCAACCTTACGCACTGATTTTGTAGGTTTATTTACATCCCATGATTCGTGATAAACATGGCCGCAAGATGTCCAAATCTTTAGGCAATGTGATAGATCCCATTGACATCATAAACGGAATAACCCTCCAAGGTCTTCAGAAGAAACTTTTGGAGGGTAATTTGGATCCTAGTGAAGTGAAGCTGGCCGAAGAGGGACTGAAAAAGGATTTTCCGAATGGCATTCCTGCATGTGGTACAGATGCCCTTCGCTTTGCCCTTGTTTCGTACACGGCTCAGGTACCCTCTATATATTAACTAAAGGGTCAAAACAGATGGTTGTTTACTTTTTTATACACTCGAGTTGACCCAAAACACTTGATTTTTAAGAAAACTATTATTTAGTACATAATTAGTGTCAAAATAGATTCGGGTAGAAATGGGTGACTCGTTTGACCCATGTTGAACTTTTTCTTGTTTTTTATTTTAGTTTGTCATTAACGATTTTCATACTAACTCTTGGTTCTTTACATCTTTCTAGTCCGATAAAGTAAACCTAGACATAAAACGTGTGGTCGGTTATCGAGAGTGGTGTAATAAACTCTGGAATGCTATGCGATTTGCCATGAGCAAATTTACTGACGATTATGCCCCTCCAACGGACGATTATGTCCCTCCAACTGATATGCCATTTAGTTGCCAATGGATACTTTCTGTACTAAACAGAACTATTTTAAAAACCGTATCATCTTTGGAAGCTTATGAGTTTTCAGATGCATCGAGTGCTGTATATTCTTGGTGGCAGTATCAGTTTTGTGATATATTCATTGAAGTAATTAAACCATATTTCTATGGTGATGATGCTATTGCAAAGGGTCAGGCACAAGATACGTTGTGGATATGTCTGGATACTGCACTTAGACTTCTACATCCTTTTATGCCGTATATTACTGAAGAATTGTGGCAACGGCTTCCATCACCAAAGCATTGTACCCGAGAGTCCATTATGATATCTGCATACCGTCAGCAGTGAAGGTTAGACCCTTAAATCAATTCATTCATAAGTAGTTTTTTTTTTTTTTTTTTTTTTTTTTTTTTAATTTTATTATTATTTTTAATCATAGATGTTTATAATTATTACTTATGGTGTTATGTTTTACTCTTTACAGTCGTGGACAAACGAAACTGCAGAAAACAAGATGCAAATGGTCGAGTCTGCAGTCAAATCTCTCAGATCAGCTAGACAAGAACTGCCAGAAGGAGAAAGAAATGGAAGGTACTTACCCGTATTGAACCGTCTGGAGTTATGATATTGAATAATCAGAATTAGACAATCATCTGTGTCTGAAATTTGAATCATAAACTTAAGTACTAACTATTGCTAAAATATATATTTTTTCTTCCAGGCGAGATGGTTTTGCAGTTTGTCAAACTGATCAAGTTTTAGACCTTATCAAACGCTGCGAAAAGGAGATTAAGGCTCTAGCCAACTTATCATCGTTAACGGTATGCTCATTTATCACAAATACTAATTGCTGAAATGTACTATTACAACAATAAATCTCTCATGTTTGGAATTAACAATTTTTCAGCTTCTTACCGAAAATGATGCTGCTCCATCTGGATGTAAGGTATCACGAGTAAATGAAGAACTTTCGGTGTATCTAAAGCTTGAAGGAACTGTTGATGTTACAGCACAACATGAAAAGCTCAATGCAAAGTTGAGAGATTTACAAAAGTAAGCACTTCAACTGAAACATGTCCTTAGTCATTACAAGCTTTACTTCTATCACTATGCTAACGCGAAAGGGATTTCATTATCAACGGGGGGTTGGGTAACATGACAAGAATCTGACACGGGTTAGATTTGGTTCTAAAACGGTTCATGTTGTAATCGAGTCGACCCCTAACTTGTTTAATAAAGAAATTATTTATGCTACGGCCGTTATAATCTACTTATCCATAACCTGATACGCATTGCCACCCTAACAAAAATAAGTGATTCGGTGACTTTCAACCCATTAGACCTATTTGAACCGTTCCTCTTTTAACTTCCATATTACCTGTTTTAGACAAATCACAACAAAGTTCCTCTTTTAATTTTTAACTATGTTTGATCTTTTTTATTTGTATTAACTATTTTCGTAATCATTTTATTGTTCTAGTTAGACACAATTTATTTTCACGCATATGTTTGACTCTCATTCGATATTATGTACATCACCAGGCAAAAAGATACTTTAAGCCAAAAGATGAGTGCTAAATGCTATGCAGAGAAGGCTCCAGCACATGTAAAAGAAGAACACCTCAAAAAACTGGCGTCCATAATGCAACGACTACAATCTATTGAAGAAGCTATTCAAATTTTGAATGCGAAGTAGCTGCAACATCTTCGACTTCAGAAATCAAAGGCAATTCCAACGATTACTCAGATGATGGGACTATTTGTAGTTTAACCTTGATATTTAAAACCTTGTAAATACTTATCTATTTTATAGAATTTATTAATTTAATAGTACTTTATTGTATGTGTTACAGGCTTATAGCGTATTCGGGCTTATTTATTACAGTTTTACCATCCTACATGTGATCTACGAACATGGATCTATATATCATAATATGTGAAACTTTCGCTTCATTAAGCATTATCTTCAAGATTAATTGCACAAAACTCGGTTCTGCAACAGAATCAGTTCTAAACAAAACTGAACCAGTCTATTACTGTCAGTCTAGTCCACGGTCATCATTGTCTGCATATTCTGGATTTTTGAAGTTAAGTAGTGCACGAGTTATAGTTCTTTGAGTATTTGCGGTTATTATTTGAGTACATTTTAATTACTTTGATACTAGCAATATATACGCACAAAATTATGGAGTGCGTCCAAATTGTTGAACATGAAGCAAAACAAAACACAAAACCTCTGGCGCTGCCATTGAACATTACATGTATACAGTCCGTAGGTTCTTTGTTTTCAACCATATATTGTGGCATTCTATAGAGTTTAGATCATGTATAACAAAACAACAAATAAAATGGTACGTAGTAAATTGGTAATGTGACCGGATTCACCCTTCACGAGATATCATAGTGCAGGGATTTAGAGCCAACAACAGCAGGTTTCACACCACTTGCTAACTTCAAAAATCATGGTTCTTGCCTCGTGGGTCACCAAAGAGCTATAAAGTACAAAAGTAAGTTTGGATGCACAATATATACCTGCTACTTAAATTGATGACCATTAGCGTAAAAGGAAGACATAGGCGAAGATAATAGTGGCTCTTGAGACCCTGCACAGCCAATGATACCAATATAGAAGCCTTTTATTTCAATAACAAAAAAGAACAAATCTACGAAATTATTCACCTGAGCACCCGAATCCATGTGAAATGTTTCAACACTTTCCGCTCTCCTAACAAGTAAGTTGATTATTGTTATTTTTAGACATGTCTTAAAAAAGTAATCTATATTTAGAAATGCATTCCTCTATTATAAGATGTAGAGATGAGATAAATATGTATCTCATTAATTCTTGGTTAACCGTACGAATATAAGTTCTTATGTTTATGCATAAATACACTACAATACCAAATACTTTCTTTCTCTATAATATTGATCTTCTTTGAGCATCACGGTGAAGCTCTGTGGCATTTTAGTTTCCATCATGTGGTCGTGTTGATGCTTCTAACACAGAAAGTTGATTCACAATATGAGTGCAACCATCTAGGAAGTAATGCATATTCTCAACTCTCAAGCACTCAGTGATCCTAAGACGATACCAAATTCGCAATGTTGTGGGTCGTTACGGAAAAATATTGTCTTGGATCCCTGAGTGAATCAACATTGTGAATTTGGTATCGTCTTTGGATCACATAGTGCTTGAGAACATGCATTGATTCCCAGAAGGTTGCACTCATATTGTGAATCAACTTTCTGTGTTAGAAGCATCAACACGACCATAATGGAAACTAAAATGCCACTGAGCTTCATCGTGATGCTCAAAGAAGATCAATATCAGAGAGAAAGAAAATATTGGTATTGTAAATGTGTGTAAACATAAGAACTTAACGGAAATGATGCTGCTCCATCTGGATGTAAGGTATCACGAGTAAATGAAGAACTTTCGGTGTATCTAAAGCTTGAAGGAGCTATCGATGTTACAGCGCAACGTGAATAGCTCAATGCAAAGTTGAAAGATATACAAAAGTAAGCACTTCAACTGAAGCATGCCCTTAGTCATTACAAGCTTTACTTTTATTACTATTCTTACGGAAAAGAATCTGGACGAGGTTTGGTTCTAAACCAGTTCAGGTTGTAAACTTGTCGACCCCTAACTTGTTTAATAAACGGGTCATGTTCGCCAAAGTTGTGGAGAACAGGTAATATAGGCTACGTGGCCGTTGTAATCTGCTTATCCACTACCGGATACGCATTGCCACCCTTACAAAAATAAGAGACTGTGTGACTTTCAACCCGCTAGACCCATTTCACCCGTTCCTCTTTTAACTTCCATATTATCTGTTTTAGATAAAAACACTACCAAGCTTCTCTTTTAGCTAAATCGATTATGATACATGGTTCGAAATGGCTATGCTTGATCTTTTTTATCTCTGTTAACCATTTTCATAATCATTGTAGTGTTCTAGTATGAAACATATAATTAACACGCGTATATTTGACTCTCAAGAGGTCATTAGTGTCAATATTAGCATTCTCACTGATTGATATTTTGTACGTCACCAGGCCAAAAGATCCTTCAAGCCAAAAGATGAGTGTTAAAGGCTATGCAGAGAAGGTTCCAGCACATGTAAAAGAAGAACACCTAAAAAAATTGGCGTCGATAATGGAACGACTACAATTTAATGAAGAAGATATTCAAACTTTGAATGTGAAGTAGCAGCAAAAGTTTCGGTTCCAGAAATAATACTCTTTTGTATGTGTTATAGGCTTATAGTAGATTTTAAGGTGGCTAAATCGTGTTGGACATTTTGGACTACGGGTTGACATGTTGACAATTCGGGCTTATTTATTACTTTTACCCATCCCCTACATGTGATCTACGAACATGGATCTGTATATCGTAAGATGTGAAGCTTTTCCTTCATTAAGCATTATCTTCGAGATTAATTGCACAAAACTCGGTTCTGCGACAGAATGAGTTCTAAACAAAACTGAACCAGTCTATTATGGCCCGTCTAGTCCACGGTCCTCATTGTTTGCATATTCTGGATTTTGAAGTTAAGTAGTGGACGAGTTATAGTTCTTTGACTATTTGCGGTTATTATTTGAGTACATTTTAATTACTTTGATACTAGCAATATATACGCACAAAATTATGGAGTGCATCCAAATTGTTGAACATGAAGCAAAACAAAATCTCTGACGCTGCCAATTGATCATCACATGTATAAAGTGCATAGATTCTTTGTTTTCAACAATGTATTGTGGTATTCTATAGAGTTTAGATCATGTATAACAAAACTACAAATAAAAATGTAAATTGGTAATAAGACCAGATTCAGCCTTCACGAGATATCATAATGCAAGGATTTAGAACTCAAAACAGCAGGTTTCACACCACTTGCCACCTTCAACAATCGTGGATCTAGCCTCGTGGGTCACCAAAGAGCTATAAAGTACAAAAGAAAGTTTGGATGCACAATATATACCTGCTACTTAAATTGATGACCACTAGCGTAAAAGGAAGACTTAGGCGAAGATAATAGTGGCTCTTGAGACCCTGCACAGCCAATGATACCAATATAGAAGCCTTTTATTTTAATAACAAAAAAGAACAAATCTACGAAATTATTCACCTAAGCACCCGAATCCATGTGAAATGTTTCAACACTTTCCGCTCTCCTAACAAGTAAGTTGATTATTGTTATTTTTAGACATGTCTTAAAAAAGTAATCTATATTTAGAAATGCATTCCTCTATTATAAGATGTAGAGATGAGATAAATATGTATCTCATTAACTCTTGGTTAACCGTACGAATATAAGTTCTTATGTTTATGCACAAATACACTACAATGCCAAATACTTTCTTTCTCTCTAATATTGATCTTCTTTGAGCATCACGGTGAAGCTCTGTGGCATTTTAGTTTCCATTGTGGTCGTGTTGATGCTTCTAACACAGAAAGTTGATTCACAATATGAGTGCAACCATCTAGGATGCAATGCATATTCTCAACTCTCAAGCACTCAGTGATCCTAAGACGATACCAAATTCGCAATGTTGTTGGTTGTTATGGAAAAATATTGTCTTGGATCCCTGAGTGAATCAACATTGTGAATTTGGTATCGTCTTTGGATCACACAGTGCTTGAGAACATGCATTGATTCCCAGAAGGTTGCACTCATATTGTGAATCAACTTTCTGTGTTAGAAGCATCAACACGACCATAATGGAAACTAAAATGCCACTGAGCTTCATCGTGCTGCTCAAAGAAGATCAATATCAGAGAGAAAGAAAATATTGGTATTGTAGTGTAAATGTGTGTAAACATAAGAACTTAACGGAAATGATGCTGCTCCATCTGGATGTAAGGTATCACGAGTAAATGAAGAACTTTCGGTGTATCTAAAGCTTGAAGGAGCTATCGATGTTACAGCGCAACGTGAATAGCTCAATGCAAAGTTGAAAGATATACAAAAGTAAGCACTTCAACTGAAGCATGTCCTTAGTCATTACAAGCTTTACTTTTATTACTATTCTTACGGAAAAGAATCTGACGCAGGTTTGGTTCTAAACCAGTTCAGGTTGTAAACTTGTCGACCCCTAACTTGTTTAATAAACGGGTCATGTTCGCCAAAGTTGTGGAGAACAGGTAATATAGTCTACATGGCCGTTGTAATCTGCTTATCCACTACCGGATACGCATTGCCACCCTTACAAAAATAAGAGACTGTGTGACTTTCAACCCGCTAGACCCATTTCACCGTTCCTCTTTAACTTCCATATTATCTGTTTTAGATAAAACACTACCAAGCTTCTCTTTTAGCTAAATCGATTATGATACATGGTTCGAAATGGCTATGCTTGATCTTTTTTATCTCTGTTAACCATTTTCATAATCATTGTAGTGTTCTAGTATGAAACATATAATTAACACGCGTATATTTGACTCTCAAGAGGTCATTAGTGTCAATATTAGCATTCTCACTGATTGATATTTTGTACGTCACCAGGCCAAAAGATCCTTCAAGCCAAAAGATGAGTGTTAAAGGCTATGCAGAGAAGGTTCCAGCACATGTAAAAGAAGAACACCTAAAAAAATTGGCGTCGATAATGGAACGACTACAATTTAATGAAGAAGATATTCAAACTTTGAATGTGAAGTAGCAGCAAAAGTTTCGGTTCCAGAAATAATACTCTTTTGTATGTGTTATAGGCTTATAGTAGATTTTAAGGTGGCTAAATCGTGTTGGACATTTTGGACTACGGGTTGACATGTTGACAATTCGGGCTTATTTATTACTTTTACCCATCCCCTACATGTGATCTACGAACATGGATCTGTATATCGTAAGATGTGAAGCTTTTCCTTCATTAAGCATTATCTTCGAGATTAATTGCACAAAACTCGGTTCTGCGACAGAATGAGTTCTAAACAAAACTGAACCAGTCTATTATGGCCCGTCTAGTCCACGGTCCTCATTGTTTGCATATTCTGGATTTTGAAGTTAAGTAGTGGACGAGTTATAGTTCTTTGACTATTTGCGGTTATTATTTGAGTACATTTTAATTACTTTGATACTAGCAATATATACGCACAAAATTATGGAGTGCATCCAAATTGTTGAACATGAAGCAAAACAAAATCTCTGACGCTGCCAATTGATCATCACATGTATAAAGTGCATAGATTCTTTGTTTTCAACAATGTATTGTGGTATTCTATAGAGTTTAGATCATGTATAACAAAACTACAAATAAAATGTAAATTGGTAATAAGACCAGATTCAGCCTTCACGAGATATCATAATGCAAGGATTTAGAACTCAAAACAGCAGGTTTCACACCACTTGCCACCTTCAACAATCGTGGATCTAGCCTCGTGGGTCACCAAAGAGCTATAAAGTACAAAAGAAAGTTTGGATGCACAATATATACCTGCTACTTAAATTGATGACCACTAGCGTAAAAGGAAGACTTAGGCGAAGATAATAGTGGCTCTTGAGACCCTGCACAGCCAATGATACCAATATAGAAGCCTTTTATTTTAATAACAAAAAGAACAAATCTACGAAATTATTCACCTAAGCACCGAATCCATGTGAAATGTTTCAACACTTTCCGCTCTCCTAACAAGTAAGTTGATTATTGTTATTTTAGACATGTCTTAAAAAGTAATCTATATTTAGAAATGCATTCCTCTATTATAAGATGTAGAGATGAGATAAATATGTATCTCATTAACTCTTGGTTAACCGTACGAATATAAGTTCTTATGTTTATGCACAAATACACTACAATGCCAAATACTTTCTTTCTCTCTAATATTGATCTTCTTTGAGCATCACGGTGAAGCTCTGTGGCATTTTAGTTTCCATTATGTGGTCGTGTTGATGCTTCTAACACAGAAAGTTGATTCACAATATGAGTGCAACCATCTAGGATGCAATGCATATTCTCAACTCTCAAGCACTCAGTGATCCTAAGACGATACCAAATTCGCAATGTTGTTGGTTGTTATGGAAAAATATTGTCTTGGATCCCTGAGTGAATCAACATTGTGAATTTGGTATCGTCTTTGGATCACACAGTGCTTGAGAACATGCATTGATTCCCAGAAGGTTGCACTCATATTGTGAATCAACTTTCTGTGTTAGAAGCATCAACACGACCATAATGGAAACTAAATGCCACTGAGCTTCATCGTGATGCTCAAAGAAGATCAATATCAGAGAAAGAAAATATTGGTATTGTAAATGTAAACATAAGAACTTAACGGAAATGATGCTGCTCCATCTGGATGTAAGGTATCACGAGTAAATGAAGAACTTTCGGTGTATCTTGTTAGAAAGTGACTTAAACTTTAAGGGTTATTTGGTAAATTTGGTAATTTTGTTACTTGTTCTACAAGTTTGATTCGAATTTGGAAACTTTCTTATGACGGTTAGTTTGCCCTATAAATAGGGATTATTAGCATTAGTTTTCTTTGTACCTTTTGAATAATAGTTTGTTACCCTTTGAATTAGTTTTTGTGGTGGTACCTTTGAATTTGGTTTTGTATTTGATTTGGTTATTTGAATAAAGCTTCCGCTTCGTTTGTTTGGATTTGTTTGGTCTTTGAATTATCAACAAGTGGTATCAGAGAGCTTGGTTTGTTTAGTCATGAAGATCAAGAAGAAGAAAAAGAAAAGAAAAAAGTTTGATTGTTTTTGGTTTTGAGGAATCGTTTGGGATTTTAGTTTTGAAGAAATTCGTTTTGGGATTTTGGGAATTGAAGAATCGACTGATATGTATTGGTCATTGAGAATTAGATTTAGTGTTTGGGCTTATATTGTTCGCCAATATGCCCTTTGAAGTTCGGTAAATTTGTTTGGGTAAAATTTGATTTTGGGCTTTATTTATTGGGCTTTTGGTGCTAGTATTAGGCTGTTTTTAAATTTAGAATTTGGTGAGGTCAGTTTTGGTTTAGTGACATGGTATTTCGAACTTTGCTTGGGATAACCTACAATTAAGTTATTTGATTATTTTGGTATTTGTATTTGGATTGGAATTTGGACCGTAATTTTTATTACATAAATGGGTCGTTAGTATTATTATCATGTATCATATTTGGGTCGTTTGAATTATTAGAGCCTGTTCGTCAAGTTATTTATTAACTTGAATTTGTTTGATACTTGGATAATAAGTTTGAAGTTGGACCGTAATACTTATCAAATAAGTGGGTCATTTGAATTTGGTATTTGAAGTTGTGGATCGATTTGGTGTTTGAAGACTTGGTTCAAGTCATTTGAATTTTGTTCGATCATTGAAAATTTGTTAGTTTGAAATTTTGGATCTTCGTTTGTCGGGCTTTTGAAGATGGTTGCCTGAATTTGATAATCTTTGTTGAAGATCGTTTGAGCCGATTTGTTTTGTTTGGTTGACCAAGTTTGAATTTGTCGGTAACGTTTGTTTGTTCGTTTTGAAGTCATCGGCATTTGTTTTGGGTTGCTTTTGGGAATCGATCGTTTGATTTGAATTTGGCTAGTATCGCTAGCGTTTGGAACTTTGAATTTGATTTGAAGCAGGTGGAGGAGTTTAAGTCACGGTGGAGATTGTTAGAAAGTGACTTAAACTTTAAGGGTTATTAGTAAATTTGGTAATTTTGTTACTTGTTCTACAAGTTTGATTCGAATTGAAACTTTCTATGATGGTTAGTTTGCCCTATAAATAGGGATTATTAGCATTAGTTTTCTTTGTACCTTTTGAATAATAGTTTGTTACCCTTTGAATTAGTTTTTGTGGTGGTACCTTTGAATTTGGTTTTGTATTTGATTTGGTTATTTGAATAAAGCTTCCGCTTCGTTTGTTTGGATTTGTTTGGTCTTTGAATTATCAACATATCTAAAGCTTGAAGGAGCTATCGATGTTACAGCGCAACGTGAATAGCTCAATGCAAAGTTGAAAGATATACAAAAGTAAGCACTTCAACTGAAGCATGTCCTTAGTCATTACAAGCTTTACTTTTATTACTATTCTTACGGAAAAGAATCTGACGCAGGTTTGGTTCTAAACCAGTTCAGGTTGTAAACTTGTCGACCCCTAACTTGTTTAATAAACGGGTCATGTTCGCCAAAGTTGTGGAGAACAGGTAATATAGTCTACATGGCCGTTGTAATCTGCTTATCCACTACCGGATACGCATTGCCACCCTTACAAAAATAAGAGACTGTGTGACTTTCAACCCGCTAGACCCATTTCACCCGTTCCTCTTTTAACTTCCATATTATCTGTTTTAGATAAAAAGTTAAAAACACAACCAAGCTTCTCTTTTAGCTAAATCGCTTATGATACATGGTTCGAAATGGCTATGCTTCATCTTTTTTATCTGTGTTAACCATTTTCATAATCATTCTAGTGTTCTAGTATGAAACATATAATTAACACGCGTATGTTTGACTCTCAAGAGGTCATTGGTGTCTATATTAGCATTCTCACTGATTGATATTTTGTACGTCATCAGGCCAAAAGATCCTTTAAGCCAAAAAAATGAGTGTTAAAGGCTATGCAGAGAAGATTCCAGCACATGTAAAAGAAGAACACCTAAAAAAACTGGCGTCGATAATGGAACGACTACAATTTAATGAAGAAGATATTCAAACTTTGAATGTGAAGTAGCTGCAAAAGGTTCGGTTCCAGAAACAATACTCTTTTGTATGTGTTATAGGCTTATAGTAGATTTTAAGGTGGCTAAATCGTGTTGGACATTTTGGACTACGGGTTGACATGTTGACAACTCGGGCTTATTTATTACTTTTACCCATCCTACATGTGATCTACGAACATGGATCTGTATATCGTAAGATGTGAAACTTTTCCTTCATTAAGCATTATCTTCGAGATTAATTGCACAAAACTCGGTTCTGCGACAGAATGAGTTCTAAACAAAACTGAACCAGTCTATTAGGGCCCGTCTAGTCCACGGGCCTCATTGTTTGCATATTCTGGATTTTGAAGTTAAGTAGTGCACGAGTTATAGTTCTTTGACTATTTGCGGTTATTATTTGAGTGCACTTTAGTTACCTTGATACTAGGAATATATACGCACAAACTTATGGCGTGCATGAGTGCATCCAAATTGTTGAACATGAAGCGAAACAAAATCTCCAGCACTGCCATTGAACATCACACTATAAAGTGCGTAGGTTCTTTGTTTTCAACAATGTATTGTGGCATTCTACAGAGTTTAGATCATGTATAACAAAACTGCAAATAAAATGGTAAATTGGTAAAAGACCGGATTCATCCTCCACGAGATATCACAATGCAGGGATTTAGAACCAAAAACTGCAGGTTTCACAGCCCTTGCTACCTTCTCAAAAAATCATGATTCTAGCCGTTGTGGGTCACCAGGGAAAAGTGATGTTTGGCGTATGTTGTCACGGCCACAGAAGAGCATCAAAATACGTTCCAGTCCAGCTCGAAACCCAGCATGTGGTGGCGCACAATACCTTCAAAGAACATAGCAATAGTTTTATAACCAAAGCATAGAAGCCAATTACGACTCGTTTAGTAAGAAAATGGGTCAAGCTAAAAAGATTAACTAAAAGAGGAACGTGTCTAACGAGTTAAAATCACCCAAATCCGTTTTTATACATACAAGCTCCGAAAACTGTTTTTCTACAAAGTTTAAGATTATTATTTTTTTGACCTGTTACCCAACTTATACATATTCCTGCATCAAAAGTTATATGTACCTGAAGCCATTAATATATTCTGATATCGTTTGAATATCAATCCCACATTCTTTAGCACGTGATTCCAGAAGTTCAGGTACATGTATACGCTGGGATCCTGAAATAATCTTCTCTCCTGAACAAAATGCGGAAATAGAATTTAAGATCCAAAAGCAAACATGATCACTCACTCATTCATAGAAACTTTAGATGACATATACCGGCCCACCTCTCATATAAACATCAAATGAGTTGCTATAAGCCCCCTCGCCATAACTAGGCATTGTAAAGAAAGGTCGAACTGCCAAAGGGTAGCGGTGCAGTAAATAGAATTCGGTTCCATACCTAATATCAATATGGCAATGTAAAAATAATTTATCAAAGAAAATTCTACGACTAGAAGGGTAAAGTAAAACTTGGAGAATGTGCACTTACTTTTCCAATACGAGTTTGCCTAATGTTCTTTCTGATTCTGTGTTAAGGTCCCCGAGCGGATCAACCTCAACTCCAGCCTCCTATTGGATCATGTTTCAATATGCAACAGAAAAGTTAACACCATTCAGGGACTCATGACCAAATATTTACTAACAAGTGGCAAATGAGTGAATTTAGCTGATTGGGGCAGGAGACAAAACGGGATACGTCACACTATAAGAATTTTTATAGTAAAAGAACTAAGGAGGTTGTACACGCACAATGATATACACTCTCACGGTTAGAAAGGTTGTGCACAATAAAAGTAACACTTTTGACAAATTCACTTTTTTACTAAGTTTTTTTATCAACTCCTTTAGTTCGTAAAATAAACATAGCCAAAATCGACCCATCTGTATATAATTACTTTTACGAACCTTTAGCATTTGGACCCCTTCTTCAAAAGTAAGTCTGAAGGTCTTTGGCAAGTACTGCACATTAAATAACATCAACATTAAGACATGAACATCAAATTTAGAATCATTTTATAACACGAACGAGAGGAAAAGGGTTTCAATAATTACTTTTAAGGGCTTGAAGGATACTGCTTCCCAATAGCGTCTAGCTCTTTTGGCATGTTTCATTCAGCGTGTCAAACATTTCAACAAAGAGGCTGTCAACGATATCCATCACCTATAGACACAAATCCATTCATCAGATTTTCTTTTGAGCCATTTGAATACTTATTATAAGTTGTCTATATATATATACCTCAGAATAACTCTCCATAATTTCCATTTCAACATCAACACATGCGTCTTCACATATAGGAACCTTCAGCCATAAAAACAGGAGCAACCACGAATACCGTTCCAAATCACCACAAATTGCCATTTGATTGTGAAACTGAGATGCTCCCACTTGATAAGTTGTGCCTGCTATTAACTTTGGAGGCAAGATCTCGAAAACGTTTATTCAACAAAACTTCCTAAATAACTGCAGAAAAATCATATACAACTTTCTTTAGTAAAGGCCAAAAGAACCTTGAATTTGCAATAAGTTAGAGATTCATGTATAGCTCACTCGATTATCATCTAATAATGGTAACTATATCTCTGAAGGAAGTAAAACAGCAAAATTTAACGTCACAGGTAAAAGTAAGCAAGAAGTCATACATTTGCCACTTGGGACGCAAGTCTAAAATTGCTTGTTTTGCTGATGCTTGCACATTCAAAACCCTATTAACGTGAACAAGTAGTTTTCCTACCTGCGTAACAGTGAAAATAACCATTATAATATCCAAATGGGACAAATTTACAAAATTCAGTTTAAAAGTATGACACCATACCTCCAAATTCTCAAATTCAACTTCACTTCTAGACGCATCCTCAAAAGTTATAGGAAGCCTAATAGCAGCCCTGCTTACGCAATGAATCTTCCTCACTTGTATTTCAACCTAAAAGATACGAATAAAAAGTAAATGTATATATTTTTGACATACATATATACGAGACGGAGAGATAAATTTTTCTTAAAATTCGCCATCAACTCTTTATGACGAAATACAAACAGTAATGAAGATCAAATACTACTGAAAGAGCTTGCATTCACCTGCTGAGATGCGCTTGTAATTGGCTTAGTCGGAAGCTGAACAATTCCTTCAACATCAACACATGACTGGCCAGTAATGCCGGTAGCATACTTGACCATTTGAGCACTAACACCCTTGTTAGCATCAACTCTCACTACACACTGCACCGTATAATCCCCTTCTCTCACCGCCAGAAACGCCAAATTCTCACCAAAAGCACGAATCCCATGCACATGTCCTCTAACTAACACTAGTTGATCTATAAGATCTTCTGTTAGAGAGCTAACCTTGGTCCATACACGACTAGTAATCGCCTTTGATTGAAGTTCTTTTATAGGAATGTCACCATAGTTGGCAGCAAGAGAATCACGTTCTACCATTGCGGCTTCTTTATTTGCTACTTTATTACTCCTATCTTATTGGCACCTGTTCTAATTCCATTGGAAGACGGTTACTTAAGTTGTAGCACCAAAATATATTTTTAAAAAATTTGCGTAAAGTACCGGTTTCAAACGTTATCAGTTATGAACATTTTGCAAGAAAATATCCAACTACTTGTATAAGTTATTTCTTTTTTGGCGTGACCGCATGCATGCATGGTTCATCAAAACCTTTTTCTTCCTACTTTTATGAGATTTAACATGAAAGTAGAAAATGGCGTAGTGTTATGTAAATTTTGAAAAGCTCATAAGCTGACTTTTTTGGTTTATGAGCTTATCAAGTTGATCGATATTATGGCTTATATAAGTTCATAAGCTCAACTTTATAAGCTTACAAGCCAAAAAAAGAGCTTATATTTGATAAGCCCGCTTAATAAGCTAAGACAAACACCCGGCCCTAAATGCATTCCTAGCAAGATAAGCTTGTGATTTATTAAAACCATATTAACCGTCCTTGCTAAGTTGTTCCTTATTGTTTTTCTTTTGGTCTTTATTAACCTAAATATTCCTACGGATATCGTGTTATGACTTGATTACATCTAAACAACACACAAACAAAAATAAAAAGAAGAAAATTTACACTTAGGATTCATATCATTCTTCATAAAAGAAAACCTTTACACTCATGCATGTCGAGGTCTAGTCATGATATATCATGCCGTTCACTAAATAGCAACGTACTTTTTTCTTCGAATACAACATGCAACAATGAACAATAATATCTTTTGCCATTGAATTAGTAACGTTTCTGTTTAAGTGGGTTAACTAAACCCTACTTTCTAGCTAGCAAATGCCAAAATTCTAGTATGCAACATTATACATATTAGTTTCAAACATAAAATCCAGATTTACCTGAAATCGTCACTTGTCTTGATACAGCTTTGAATTGGAGTTCTTGCTTCTACCTAAAACTCGACCAAAATTTTAGAATCGTTTTTAAGGTTTATGAGTCGAACGTGGAGAGATAGTTTTGGTGAGTTGATATTTATACTGAATGAGGTATATCGAAAAAGAAATCCCATCACATATAGGAATATATCTTTTTTATTTTTTATTTTGAGTAGCTAAGTTTGTATGGATATAAGACTTGCACTTTAATTACTCCGTATATGATTATTTACTTAATTTTTTGCATTTCTTTTTTGTTTCCCTTTAATTTTTGAAAAATATAAGCTCAAAAAGTTAAAGAGATTTAATTTATATACCAAATTTTATTCGCATATCAAGGAATTCTCGCTATCAATTTAAAAAGTATAAAAAAAAAAGTACAAAATCTTTTTGTTGGTTCAAGTGTGGTTACTTTTTTTTTTCGTATTCTCAAATTGGTCCTACTCAACTTCATTCATTTATTGACACTTGTCTCACATTTTATTAAAATATATTTTTGAAGTAGCCAACAAACTACTCAACATGAAAATCTACTCAATATTACCTGAAAGGAACAACACCTATGTGCAAAAGTACAATACCATGACTCACCCAATACTCAACCGACGGCTACTCAACTTCACGTAAAAGGTACAACAAACATGTGCAAAAATACATCAAAAAAGAACAAAAAATCTTGTACCCATGTGTAATGTACATTCCCAATGCAAATTAAAAAAAAAGCAAATTACCAAAAGAGACAATCTGACTACTTATTTTACAAGAATGGACCAAAAATCAAGTATATACCAAAAGAGACTTAACGTGCATGTGATACCAGCCATTCATTTTTATTTTCTAATCCCCATTACTTTATCAATTTACTTTTTGTCTATACCACATCCTCTCTTCTATCTTCTTTTTTACTATTCTCGTCTTCTTCTTTGAAAACAACAAAAAGACCTCCATTTCTTCAAACACAAACTAACACATTAGCTTATGACTCCCCTACATGGCTACATTGTTAATACAAATAAACCGTAAAAACGTTTATTTATATTTTACGATCTTCTAATGTTTTTGTCGATAACAAACGTAAAATCATTTTAACGAAACAAATAAAATACGTAAATGGTTTGAGCCAATAGTTTTCTAATACACTTACGTTTTCACATAAAATACTAAAACAAGTATAAGTGATTTTATGATTTAGTAATACATATGTACAACAACTAGTGTTTACATATTTGGGCAAATATATACATAACTACTATGTATTATAATGGTAAAAACTACAACCCATGGAGCATATCCATAACCCATGGTATTGACCCATATCCATTTGACTAGATGCATTGCATCTATTAGATACATTGTATCTAAGGAAATACCCATGAACCATAACCAAAAAACTCATGGGCAAAGAGGAGCGTCCTACGGATCCCTGAGGTTACACTAGACGGATCCCTTAAGGGAGGGATCCGTGGGATCCGTGGAACAGTAGTTGTTTTTTCTTACAGAGCCATCTTTCCTTTTGAGTTGCCAACCCACACATACTTTCCCAAGTATTGTAACCTTCTAACCACATATCCTAAGGGATCTTTCTATCTAGTTTGTCTTTTGTTTTGTGTGATTCTCAGGTTCCTCTTAAAGGCGAGATCACCACTTCTTGAATTCGAGCAAGCTCAAGTCCATGGGTTGCCATGCCGTCATCATCAAGACTCGAGGTTCTCTTGTTGATACTTCTTTCTTCCTCCAGAAGTGTTGTGTCTAAGGCATTAGTGAAGGATGCCGAAAGAGTCAAGCAAGCATTAGTGAAAGGTGCTTAAAGCGTCGTGTCAAAAGCATTAGTGAAGAATGCTAAAGGAGTCGAAGAAGGCATTAGTGAAAGGTGCCAGCGTTCGTGTCAAGAGCATTAGTGAAATATGCCTAGAGTCAAATCAGTGGCACTAGTGAATGATGCCAGGTCGTATAATCGATGAGGTGCATCGTTATACAAATAGTGATAGTTTGTTTCAAGGATGTTGATATCCTTGATTGTGTTGTAATAAGGAGTGGGTCTCCTTTGGGGTTAGGTGTTGTGTAGTTTTGGGTAGTAGTTCCTCCATTGTAATGGAACTCGGTACTTAGTATAGTATCGGATAAAGGGTGGCGACGTTGTGGTAGGTGTGGTTCTCCTTGGTGAAAGAACCGGTGGTTAGCCTAGTACAGGAAGCAGTAGGCGACGTTGTGAAGGCTTCTCCGCCATAAGGAGTTGGTGTCATGTAGTGATTACGAACTCGAGTAGGTGACTCGGGAGTGGAGTAGGGCAAGGAAGGTGTCCTTGGCAGAACCACTATAAATACTCTTGTCGTAGTTATGTGCTTCTTACTCTTTATCTTTCATTACACATTTAAATATCCATCTATCAATGTCCAACATACACATATAAATAGATTGACATAAGTCGATCTAAATATTTTAAACGAAGTTTTAATTGGTAAAACTATTCAACCCCTTCTAATTTTCCACAATTGGCATCGAGCTTAGTTACAAGTTTCTTAGAGTATGTTGTACTTTAAAACTTGATACGATCCGTATGTTTGAAAACTACAAAGAAGGATTCTTTAAGTCATGTTTTAAAATCATCATAGTGTTTAATGTTGGACAATGATAGAACGTTCTAATATTTTCCTTGTTAAGAAATTTTCATACTTGGATTTGGGCATATCAAGAAGATCATGAAGAAACTATCTAAATATTTATTTTCGTTAAAAGAATATTTAGCATTGTATTCCTCACACATGGATCTGAAGATCCTAAGAAGATCACAAAGAATTTCTCTAAATATTTCTTTCCTTAAAAAGAATATTTAGCAAATGTATGAACTTTAATAATTTACATTTTGCTATTATTATTAAAGTCTTAGTTGTATGATTACTCTTTATTAGTAATTATTTAAGTAGTTATCTATATTAAAATCATTATAAAAAATAAGAGGTCATTAGTGTCTATATTAGCATTCTCACTGATTGATATTTTGTTTATCACCAGGCCGAAAGATACTTTAAGCCAAAAGATGAGTGCTAAAGGCTATGCAGAGAAGGATCCAACACGTGTAAAAGAAGAACACCTAAAAAAACTGGCGTATTCAAACTTTGAATGCGAAGTAGCTGCAAAAGCTTCGGCTCCAGAAATAAAAAGCAAATTCAACGTTTACTCAAATGATTAGATCTTTGAGGGACAATTTGTAGTTTAACCTTGATACTTAAGTCCTTGTTGCATTTGCTAATTCAACAGTACTCTTTTGTATGTGTTATAGGCTTATAGTAGATTTTAAGGTGGCTAAATCGTGTTGGACAGTTTGGACTACGGGTTGACATGTTAACGATTCGGACTTATTTATTACTTTTACCCGTCGACATGTGATCTACGAACATTTATCTTAATATCGTAATATGTGAAACTTTCCCTTCATTAAACATTCCCATTATGATTAATTGACAAAACTCAGTTCTGTTACTGTCTAGTCCAGGGTCCTCATTGTTTGCATATTCTGGATTTTGAAGTTAAGTAGTGCACGCGTTACGGTTATCATTTGATTACATATTAATTACTTTGACATTAGCGATATACATACACACAAAATTATGGCGTGCATCCAAATTGTTGAACATGAAGCAAAACAAAAGCTCCAGCTCTGCCATTGAACATCACATGTATAAAGTGCGTAGGTTTTAGATCATGTATAACAAAACTACAAAAAAAATAGTAAATTGGTAATAAGACCAGATTCGCCCTTCACGAGATATCATAATGCAGGGATTTACAACCAAAAATAGCAGTCTTCACAGCCTTCCCTACCTTCTCAAAAAAATCATGATACTAGCCGTCGTGGGTCACCAGGGAAAACTGATGTTTGGCGTATGCTGTCACGGCCACAGAAGAGCATCAAAATACGTTCCAGTCCAGCTCGAAACCCACCATGTGGTGGCGCACAATACCTTCAAAGAACATAGCAACAGTTTTATAACCAAAGCATGTAAGCCAATTACGCCCCGTTTAGTAAGAAAATGGGTCAAGCTAAAAGATTAACTAAAAGAGGAGCAGTCTAACGAGTTAAAATCACCAAATCCGTTTTATACATACAAGCTCGAAAACTGTTTTTATACAAAGTTTAAGATTATTATTTTTTTGACCTGTTACCCAACTTATACATATTCCTGCATCAAAAGTTATATGTACCTGAAGCCATTAATATATTCTGATATCGTTTGAATATCAATCCCACATTCTTTAGCACGTGATTCCAGAAGTTCAGGTACATGTATACGCTGGGATCCTGAAATAATCTTCTCTCCTGAACAAAATACGGAAATAGAATTTAAGATCCAAAAGCGAACATGATCACTCACTCATTCATAGAAACTTTAGATGACATATACCGGCTCACCTCTCATATAAACATCAAATGAGTTGCTATAAGCCCCCTCGCCATAACTAGGCATTGTAAAGAAAGGTCGAACTGCCAAAGGGTAGCGGTGCAGTAAATAGAATTCGGTTCCATACCTAATATCAATATGGCAATGTAAAAATAATTTATAAAAGAAAATTCTACGACTAGAAGGGTAAAGTAAAACTTGGTGAATGTGCACTTACTTTTCCAATACAAGTTTGCCTAATGTTCTTTCTGATTCTGTGTTAAGGTCCCCGAGCGGATCAACCTCAACTCCAGCCTCCTATTGGATCATGTTTCAATATGCAACAGAAAAGTTAACACCATTCAGGGACACGATGACCAAATATTTACTAACAAGTGGCAAATGAGTGAATTTAGCTGATTGGGGCAGGAGACAAAACGGGATACGTCACACTATAAGTATTTTTATAGTAAAAGAACTAAGGAGGTTGTACACACACAATGATATACACTCTCACGGTTAGAAAGGTTGTGCACAATAAAAGTAACATTTTTGACAAATTCACTTTTTTACTAAGTTTTTTTATCAACTCCTTTAGTTCGTAAAATAAACATAGCCAAAATCGACCCATCTGTATTTAATTACTTTTACGAACCTTTAGCATTTGGACCCCTTCTTCAAAAGTAAGTCTGAAGGTCTTTGGCAAGTACTGCACATTAAATAACATCAACATTAAGACATGAACATCAAATTTAGAATCATTTTATAACACGAACGAGAGGAAAAGGGTTTCAATAATTACTTTTAAGGGCTTGAAGGGATACTGCTTCCCAATAGCGTCTAGCTCTTTTTGGCATGTTTCATTCAGCGTGTCAAACATTTCAACAAAGAGGCTGTCAACGATATCCATCACCTATAGACACAAATCCATTCATCAGATTTTCTTTTGAGCCATTTGAATACTTATTATAAGTTGTCTATATATATATACCTCAGAATAACTCTCCATAATTTCCATTTCAACATCAACACATGCGTCTTCACACATATAGGAACCTTCAGCCATAAAAACAGGAGCAACCACGAATACACGTTCCAAATCACCACAAATTGCCATTTGATTGTGAAACTGAGATGCTCCCACTTGATAAGTTGTGCCTGCTATTAACTTTGGAGGCAAGATCTCGAGAAAACGTTTATTCAACAAAAACTTCCTAAATAACTGCAGAAAAATCATATACAACTTTCTTTAGTAAAGGCCAAAAAGAACCTTGAATTTGCAATAAGTTAGAGATTCATGTATAGCTCACTCGATTATCATCTAATAATGGTAACTATATCTACGAAGGAAGTAAAACAGCAAAAATTTAACGTCACAGGTAAAAGTAAGCAAGAAGTCATACATTTGCCACTTGGGACGCAAGTCTAAAAATTGCTTGTTTTGCTGATGCTTGCACATTCAAAACCCTATTAACGTGAACAAGTAGTTTTCCTACCTGCGTAACAGTGAAAATAACCATTATAATATCCAAATGGGACAAATTTACAAAATTCAGTTTAAAAGTATGACACCATACCTCCAAATTCTCAAATTCAACTTCACTTCTAGACGCATCCTCAAAAGTTATAGGAAGCCTAATAGCAGCCCTGCTTACGCAATGAATCTTCCTCACTTGTATTTCAACCTAAAAGATACGAATAAAAAGTAAATGTATATATTTTGACATACATATATACGAGACGGAGAGATAAATTTTTCTTAAAATTAGCCATCAACTCTTTATGATGAAATACAAACAGTAATGAAGATCAAATACTACTGAAAGAGCTTGCATTCACCTGCTGAGATGCGCTTGTAATTGGCTTAGTCGGAAGCTGAACAATTCCTTCAACATCAACACATGACTGGCCAGTAATGCGGTAGCATACTTGACCATTTGAGCACTAACACCCTTGTTAGCATCAACTCTCACTACACACTGCACCGTATAATCCCTTCTCTCACCGCCAGAAACGCCAAATTCTCACCAAAAGCACGAATCCCATGCACATGTCCTCTAACTAACACTAGTTGATCTATAAGATCTTCTGTTAGAGAGCTAACCTTGGTCCATACACGACTAGTAATCGCCTTTGATTGAAGTTCTTTTATAGGAATGTCACCATAGTTGGCAGCAAGAGAATCACGTTCTACCATTGCGGCTTCTTTATTTGCTACTTTATTACTCCTATCTTATTGGCACCTGTTCTAATTCCATTGGAAGACGGTTACCTAAGTTGTAGCACAAATATATATTTTTAAAAAATTTGCTTAAAGTACCGGTTTCAGCGTTATCACACTACAAGAAAAAAGGGCTATAGTGACGACAGGAAAATCATCACTAAAGGTGGAAAAGTCGTCACTAAATCGGTTTAGTCACGAAAATCAAGTTCGTCACTTGTCGTCACTATAGCTCCGTCACTAAGTTAATAGTGACGAAACTGGAATTTGACACTAAATTTAGTGACAAGCTAAAGTCGTCACTTATGGGTGTGTGACAACACATTTCGTCACTTAATTTTCGTCACTGAAGTGGCTAAAGTCGTCACTATTTGATGCGATTAGTGACGAAAGAAAGGCGTCATTTTGGCTGAAACTAACGGAACCTTAACGTCAAATAATGACGAAATACATCGTCACTATTGGTATCATATGACAAAAAAAATTAAATTTCTTGATAATGTTTCAATAACCGAAGCGAAAAAATATTAGTAATATAAATCGAAAATATCATTCATCTAATGTCTAAGTGTCGATCTAAAGCATACAACATGTGACAATTGTGTCCACAATGTACCAACCGCTGTATGCGTATCTTGATTCGATCTCGAAAGCTTCTCGACTTCTGTCGACATTTGAATATGAATCATTAGAAACATCATCTATAGGGTGAGTTTTACGCACGAGATGTGGATTTGGTATTTGCGAGCAAGTAGCATCAAATGAGAAACTGTCATTACAAACTAGTTTCTTGCAAAGTACAAATGTGGTTGAAGAGAATAATATGAGAACATATGGTATAGGTAGCAAAATAGACTAATTAACTAATAAAATATATTGTTTGGGTCAAAGCGGTTTTGTGTAGAACAACGGGTCGGATTGACCCACCAACGCTGATATCTTTTAACAAAAATGAGCTAACATTGCTTCTTCTCTGATATATAGTTACTACGAATATAAAAGAAAGTGTCAAACCTTCATCTTCGAATTTATCCCAATCCTCATCCCACACTGCAGATATATCTGGAACTCCAGGTTGCCCACCTTGACAAACAAATAGGTGAACCATACTGCAATATCAATCATTTTATTATAATATTATACATATACCGACATTATTGCTAGTGAAGTAAGCGAACTTACTTGAAGGATACCATCGGTAGCGCCACCCGATCCATTTTCACAAGCGCTGACTCAACTCCATCTTCCTCTCCTAAAAGTCAACGAAAATTCAATTCAACAAACAAAAGATGGGATTAACTCAAGTTACAATTAATGTGCTTGAATACCACATTAAGTGACGATTGTACTACTATTAAAGAGATATGTGAAGGTTTGTTAGATTCTTGATTGGCAAAATAATATGTCTAACATGTCAAAGCGGGCCAAAAGTCAAAAGTCTAACATGTCAAAGTAGCCAAAGTCTCCAAAATCATGTTATTCGTTATTCCAAATTAGCCTGTCACGATATTATATTTTCATATCATATATTATACTTTCGAGTGAACCAGACCCGACCTGACCCATTTTGTCTTGAAAATAAAAGTTATCCCTTGTGACCCAAACCCGTGACCCAGCTCATCCACTTTGCAACTTTTAGTTAGACCTTAACAGATGACAACCCATAGTAGAGAAACAAACCAAAACTGAATAAACAGTACTACATTAAAAATGACAAGATCTAATACCATTGACGAGATTTGCAAAGGTTCTTTTACAGATCCTCGTTTACCAAAGCCAAATCGTTCAGAAAGTAAAGCAATCCTGAAAAGAAAAAACACAATGCATCTGAATCACACGGTAATTATGTAACAGACCATGAAAACACAAAATATGATCTTAGACATATACTCGCAAGAGAAAAGAATGAATGGTCACAGAAGTTGAGATTGGTTTACATCAGTACCTCATCAAGGAATATGATTGCACCATTGGGAATTTCGTTGGCAAGTGTAAACACTTTCCCCAACAACCTTTGACTTTCGCCAAAATATTTTGACATGATAACCTCCAATGGCACATATAACAGAGGGGCACCCTGCGTAACATAAAATGATCCTTTCAGTAAACCATTTGACTTGAGTTCTAAACAAAAGGATGCTATAAACATGCTAATTCATTTTTTAAGAGTAAATGTCGCCATGTTGTTTCTTACTGAAAAAAGGTGGAGGTAGACTCATATCCTAGAAACCCAATATATGCAAACCCAATACAGTTTGCTTATAAGATATGGAGGTTAGTATCAGGACACCTAATATCATAAGTGGTCAACTTTCACAGATATATACGTAAACTGTTCACTGACCATTCTGTTCATAATAAACATTGGCGCCACTGTATATTCAGATGGACAACATAGACATGTTTTGTCAAATTTCATCCAAAACTGGAAAAGCAAATAAGATGAATTGCAAAGACAGCCTATGTAGTAAACAATCTGATTTAAGCTCACAAAACAAAAGTGAATGTGACAACGTTGCAAGAATTCATATGGCACACATCACTTCTAGTATTAATGATATAAGCCCATCCTAAAATGCTACAAGTATAGGAGTAACAGAGGCCAGCACATATAAGTCTCTATTTCAATGCCCAAAAGTCAGAAATGATAGCAATGAGACAAACAATTTACCGCTTGATTGGCTATAACACATGCACATGATGTCTTCCCAGTACCTGATGTTTAAGCAAGAAACAAAAAATATGAAGAACATTAGTTTCAGGCTATCAGCTAAGATAGCTTTAATAATGATAAACTAGAGTTCATATGAGACGGAAATTGAGTTATAATCGAACAAACTCTTACTACATTCTCAATGAACTTGGCTTGTAAAAAATGTAATAATGATAAACTAATTGCCATCTTCTATGTATGGATTCCTCATATAGCATAGTTACATACACCCAGAAAGTATAGAAGAACGTGTTAAAGTCAAGAAATAAACCTGGTGGGCCTTCAAAAAGTACTGCACGAGGTATATTTGTCTCAAACTTGCACCGGGTTCCACGAGCGATCTCATCATAAACCTCAGGACTCTGCAGAGCCAGCAGTATCGTATCTTCTATGTCTCTACATATAAACAATCAGCAGATCAAAAGCTTATCTAAAACCGAGCCCTGGCCTCTATGTTTCAGCAATGGACAATTAGAAATGTGTTTGTTATACAAATTGAGAGGTTTAGTTACTTAATATCTCACAGAGTACTCACAAACAATCCATTCTTGCTGGTTGACACGTACCCATTTTATATTACAGCAAATAAAATTTACAGAGGTGTGCTAGAGCTATAACGTTATAGTAAGTTCCGTACCTTTTCTGCTGAGTATACCCAGCAATGTTTTCCATGATATCTCAGATTTTGAGTCCTCTATTTTAGGCTCCTTGAGTCCATAGATCTTTACCCCCATCCCCTCTAGACTAGTGATTGACTTATCCATGGACAATGCCTTCCTCACCTCTCGCTTGCACAGACCGCGTCTCAGATTTGAAAAATAGCCATCACAAACGATAGTAAGTGGTGCATTAGCTATGATATCTTGTCCACCTTTAGTCTTATAGCGCACACCTTTGACAGCTCCTTTTTCTTCAACAAGAGATGTCACTGTTCCTTGATCAAGCCTCACACTAAAAGTATACGAGTTAATTGGCTTAGGAACTGAATAATAAAGTTGTTTTTGAATGGAAGTTAACAATGATTACTTTGGGACTAAATAATAAAGTTGTTTTCGCCGTTAGCAAACATATCCAGTTGCTTGTTACCATTCCTACCATATAAATGCATAATCAAAAGAATTCAAAGGACATATCAAATTAAGCTAAGAATACCCATTCCCTTTATTATGCTCATGGGCATTTTCCAATAAGAACGGTCCACTTTTTGTTCGATTGCGGGGTTATATACAATACATTTGATAGTGGACAAGACATTTCACCTACAGCTGAAAGTAAAAATAGTTCAAGAGTCTAAGCATTTTAATAAATATCTGTAAAACCTGACCACATATGATACGATGATGTTAACTTTGTATAGAGTGCGTTTTCTTAAAGCAACATTTACAGATCGTGAACCTAATTGCGCACAGCTTATAGGTTTCATTATGTTTTTATTATGGCATAACTTTTAATCCGCTTATTTAACCTATGCATTATCCTTAACGTATATGAGGTTATTAACTGGGATATAATAGTTTATTGTAGATCTTACATTGTGAATTAACTTTATAGCTCGTTGAACCATTTTTCACAATTCATGTCAATGCTAAGGCTTTTATTAATAAGCATATAATCTAGAAGGTTGAAGCTCTGTATTGACACACATATTGTAGTAGACTAATTTCTATATCATTTAACAGCCGCATAAATAGATTATCTCTAAATTACCATCAAGGTATATTGAACTATTGTTACTTTTGAAAATCCATTAGCAAACAGTGTAAGTGCATACTAAAATGGGTAGCACAATGGTGTTCCCTCCATATAATCTTTGAGCAACATAGATATCTACTAAAATTTACTCTAATAATAATATTTATATAGTGTCATAAGGAGCTTAGCAGTAGTTATTTTCAACAAATAAAAAAGAGTCAACCAATTTGATAAAGAAACTAGGCAAGCTACCGAATTAGTTATATATGAATTCCCATCCTAATCAGATTGCTACAATTATTTCTCCTTATTCAAAGTAGTATTTCGAGATGTGAAATTGTATCCAAACTTCAACAACCACTTAATCTACCAGATATCTATGCAACATTTCATATCTCGTTATAACTTAGAGCTGCAACTAATGCCACTTAACATTGTTATAGCGCAATACTTTCGCCACTTAACTAAATTTAGAAACAAAAACTTATCCAAAGTGAACCGAAAAGAAAGCAAAACATGTGAGGTGAACTTAGAATCAGGTTATAAAATAGATCAAAACTACAGTCGAACAGTAAATATTCCGATATCCATTCAATAAAGTTGATAAAACATCAAGTCATCAAATAACTACATTTGACAGATTCTTCAAATAAACAAGTAATTTTATTTGGAAATAAGATGTAAATAAGCAAATAAAAACTAACTTCTACACATATAAGCACAACCTTTTCCCTAAGTCACATCAAAATAAGCTTTTTCCCTAAACCACATCAAAATTTGTATCCACATCAAAATCGAATAAGCAATCAAATCAACAATCAAAATTAGGTCAAATAAGCTTCATTATTCAACGAATACAACAATTTTGAATAAGTAACATCAAATCTCGATAATTAGATAGAATTAGAGCGTAATAATTAGGGATTATAGATAAGAGATAACCTCCAAAAAATTAGAGCAAAATAGTGAAAAATGAGATTAAGCAGATGTTGTCCATGGCGGAATGGTGCGAGTGTGTGTTTTTAGTGTGTGCAGTTGGGGAGAAAATGATTCGTATGGTGCTAGTGTGTGTTTCCTGGTGTGTTTGTGTGTGAAACTGGAGTGAAGAAATAAATTGACAGGAATAGGAATGTGCGTTTTTGTGTGTTGTTTTTAAAACTTTTAAGTATTTTGTCAATTTAAGTCCCTGTACTTTTTAAGAGTTAGCTAATAGAAAAGAGCATGTATTTACTCAAGGTAGTGACGGATAGTTTCGTGACTAAGTTTATATATATCTAAAACAAAGTGACAAATATTTTTGTCGTCACTATATGGTCTTTTTAGTGACCAATATAAATTGTCGTCACTAATATTTTGTCACTATAGGCTGTTTTTCTTGTAGTGTCAGTTACGAACATTTTGCAAGATAATATCCAACTACTTGTATAAATTCTTTCTTTTTTTTTTTGGTGTGACCGCATGCATGAATGGTTCATCAAACCTTTTTCTTCCGACTTTTATGAGATTTAACATGAAAGTATAAAATTGCGTAGTGTTATGTAAATTTTGAAAAGCTCATAACCTGACTTTTTTGGCTTATGAGCTTATCAAGTTGATCGAGATCATGGCATATATAAGTTCATAAGCTCAACTTTATAAGCTTACAAGCCAAAAAAAGAGCTTATATTTAATAAGCCCACTTAATAAGCTAAGACAAACACCCAGCCCCTAATTAAATGCATTCCTAGCAAGATAAGCTCATAATTTATTAACACTATATTAACCGTCTTTGCTAAGTTCCTTATTGTTTTTCTTTTGGTCTTTATTAACCTAAATATTCCTACAGACACCGTGTTATGACTTGATTACATCTAAACAACACGCAAAAAAAAAATAGAAACAAGAAAATTTACACTTATGATTCATAGTCGTTCACTAAATAGTAACATACTTTTTTCTTCAAATACAACATGCAACAATGAACAATAATATCTTTTGCCATTTAATTAGTAACGTTTATGTTTAAGTGGGTTAACTAAACCCTACTTTCTAGCTAGCAAATGCCAAAATTCTAGTATGAAACATTATATATAGTTTCAAACATAAAATCCAGATTTACCTGAAATCGTCACTTGTCTTGATACAGCCTTAAATTGGATTTCTTGCTTCTATACCTAAAACTCGACAAAGTTTTAGAATCGTTTTTAAGGTTTATGAGTCGAACGTGGAGAGATAGTTTGGTGAGTTGATATTTATACTGAATGAGGTATATCGAAAAAGAAATCCCATCGTATATAGGAATAATATATCTTTTTTATTTTTTATTTTGAGTAGCTAAGTTTATATGATATAAGACTTACACTTTTATTACTCCGTATATGATTATTTACTTAACTTTTTGCATTTCTTTTTTGTTTCCCTTTAATTTTTGAAACATATAAGCTTAAAGAGTTAAAGAGACTTAATTTATATACCAAATTTTATTCGCATATCAACGGATTCTCACTATCAATTTAAAAAGTATCAAAAAAAAGTACAAAATCCTTTTGTTGGTTCAACCGTTCAAGTGTGGTTACTTTTTTTTTTTATTCTCAAATTGGTCCTAGGTCCTACTCAACTTCATTCATTTATTGACACTTGTCTCACATTTTATTAAAATATATTTTTTAAGTAGCACACAAACTACTCAACATGAAAATCTACTCAATATTACCTAAAAGAAACAATACTGAACCGACGGCTACTCAACTTCACCTAAAAGATACAACACCCATGTGCAAAAATACAACGAAAAAGAACAAAAAAATCTTGTACCCATGTGTAATGTACATTCCTGATGCAAATTAAAAAAAATATATATATACTATTTTTTTTTTTCTTTTCTAATATACTTTTGCACAAGGGTGTTGTACTTTTTAGGTGAAGTTGAGTAGATTCTCAAATTGAGTAGCCATCGGTTGAGTAGTTTGTGTGTCATGAGTATTTTGCACATGGGTGTTGTACATTTTAGTTAAAGTTGAGTAGATTCTCAAATTGAGTAGCCGTCGATTGATTAGTTTATGGGCCACTTAAAAAAATATATTTTAATAGAAAGTGAAACACATGTTAATAAATGAGTTGAGTAGTTGAGTATGACCAATTTAAGAATAGGAAAAAAAAATGACCACACTGTTATTCAGGTTGACCCGGTCGGGTTCGGGTCAACTCAGGTCGGGTCAAGCCTTAAAAAACATACCCGAACCCGACTTCTTTTTTTAGAACTCGGGTCAACTCGGGTTCAGGGTCAACCCGAGTATTTTACATTGTAAAAGTGTTGTTGAGCCGGGTTATTCGGGTTCGGGTCGGTTCAAGGCTGAAAAAACATACCCGAACTTGTTTCGAGTTGACCCGATTGAACAGAATATATTTTTGAACCTGATTGACCCGTCGGGTCAGCCCGAATAATACCCCTACTTGGAACCAATAAAAAGATTTTCTACCTTTTTTGGTTCTTTTCTCTTTTAATATTTCACATATTTTTTATAATTTAAATATCTTATTAACCGTTAATCGTTGGGTAAAACAAACTATACCGTCAAGACCAGCATTCAATTATCTTTCTATTGATGGACACTTTGATATACTTTCGACAAACTTTCTTTCTACGATTTTTTCACTTTTTTCATTTTTTTTCCGTCTCTTTTCTTCGTTGTTGAAGTTTGCATGAAGAAATCGCATGTGATTCAACATTAATTTGAATATTCTAATAAAATCGCATGTGATATTAGTATTAAATCACATACGGTATGTAATAAAATCATATGTGATTTAAAGTTTAGTCACATGCAATTTCTTCATGCAAGCTTCAACAACAACAAAAAAAACCGTAATAAAAAGAACGTGATAAAAACACAAATTTTTTTTGGCAAAAGTATATCAAAGTGTCCATCAAAGATAATTAAATGCTCGTCGTGATGATATATTTTTTTTGCTTAAAAATTAATGGTTTAAGAGATATTAATATTTGAAAAAACAATGAAAGCGGTTTTTTTTAATGTTTAATCCCATCCATTGAATCAAATGAATGGAGGATAGGGATTGATCTCTTGATATCGTTTGATACTTTGATATAGTTTTGGTTAAAATTTTCAAAATAAAAGAAGCCATTAACGGAAACGCACCTTTTTTTCAACATTGCATTCTATGTTAAGATTAACTATAACCCATATAACAAGGGTTGATCGAAGGCGGTTATAGAGAGCTAGGTGTGGAGCGTTTTGAGTCATGTTACGGCACTGTCACGTTAGCTTTTAGGCTATAACTAACATGTCTATAACACGCATGAGTGTGCATAGGTTTTGTTTTCAACAATGTATTGTGACATTTCGTTATCAGGTAAAATAGTGACTTGTACTTAAAAGCTTCTTTCTTTAAACAAAATATTTGTCGAGTTTAAATCATGTCTTCTACTACTACTTAAACATCCAAATCATTAAGATTCAAATCTTTTGGATGCGAGTTTATCCATATGTAATAGACTATGCAATAGTGTTTTTGGTGTGCCGCGTTTTTTGCAAGATAGGAATCAAATATCAAGCTTCCAAGTCACTTTGTTTCGCTTTATCAGAGAACATATAGACAGGAATCGTTATATATGTTGATTCATTGGCTCGATCATATCAGAATCATTTGCTAGTTTCTTTGGCCCGCTGCAACACTTATGCTACATTCTTAGATAAGTTATCACAAAGATGAATAAATTAAAACAAAATGGATCACCAATTGTCATGAAAGTTTCATAACTATCATATCTATCTCATATGTTCACTGAAAACTAACCATGGTAACTATTCAAAGGCAAGAAAATGTAATATGCTAATAAGGCAGGTTCACCATTCGCAAGATATCATAATGCAGGAATTTACAACCAAAACCAGCAGGTTTCACAGCCCGTAAATCCTTCATAAATCATGGCTCTAGCCGTCGTGGGTCACGAGGGAAAAGTGATGTTTTCCGTATGTTGTCAAGGCCACAGAAGAGCATCACAATACGTTCCAATCCAGCTCCGAATCCACCATGTGGTGGCACACCATACCTTCAAAGAACATAGCAACAGTTTTGTAAAATGTATTGAAGAATATAGCCATTCAACCGAGTAAGAGTCATCGTCCCAAGTGTTATTTTCATGAATACAAAGATTTACCTCGATAGTTTGTAATCAAAACTAACGCAATAACTTTTGATTAGAAAAATGGACAAAAAGGTGGGCGCCCATAATAACAAAAATGTCTAATTTCAACCTGAATGAGTTTTGAGAAACTGTACCTGAAGGAATCAATATATTTCGATATTGTTTTAAGATCAATCCCGCATTCTTTTGCACGTGTTTCCAGAAGTTCAGGTCCGTGCACACGCTGGGATCCTGAAATAATCTCTTCGCCTGAACAAATTGCAGAAATAGAATTTAAGCTCCAAAAAGGAACATGGTCACTTATACAAAATTTAGATGATGTATATCGGCTCACCTCTCATGAAAACATCAAATGAGTCGCTATAAGCCTCGTTGTCATTACAAGGCATTGTATAGAAAGGCCGAACTGCCAAAGGGTAGCGGTGTAGTATATAGAATTCAGTTCCGTACCTACAATCAATATAGGAATGAATATTAAATTTATATTATAGATAAAACTTCGAGTGAAAGGCTAAAGTAAAATTTGGAGAATGTGCAGTTGTGTACTTACTTTTCCAATACGAGCTTTCCTAATGTTCTTTCTGATTCTGTGTTAAGGTCCCCGAGTGGATCAATCTCAACTCCAGCCTCCTATATCAAGTTTCAGTATGCAACAACAGAGAATTAACGTTATTCATGGACTCGATGACCAAATTATGAATATTTAGTTACAAGATGCAAATGAGTGAATTTAGCTGATTGGGACAGGAGCCAAAAGGATATATATTAGACACTATATTATTACATTCATTGTCTTCTTTGCTACTAAGATGGCTTAGGAGGTTGTAACACATTATAAAGAAATCACTTTGCCACTTTGGACAACTAAGGATATGTACACACACAATGATATACACATTAAGGACGCTAAGAAAGGGTCGGAAGCGGTCCTTTGGGATACTCGGGTTAGGCAGCGTAAATCTGATTCAAAGACTCGGCCTCCCGGGTAACATGAACAGGAAAACCTCATCCGTTTACCGTTTAATTTTTAGTAATTTTCTTTTTACCCTTTAACTCATAGAAATCAAAGCCTAAATTGACCAATCCATATTTAAATACTTTTACTGACCTTTAGCATTTGGACCCCTTCTTCAAAAGTAAGTCTCAAGGTCTTCCCATCAACATACTTATCTTGCGCATTAAATAATAAAATCAACATTAAGTCATGAACATCAAAATTTAGACATTTTATTGCACGAATTAGAGGACAAGGATTCAATAGTAACTTTTAAGGGCTTGAAGGGATCTTGTTTCCGATAGCTTCTAACTCTTTTGACATATTTCATTCAACTTGTCAAACATTTCAATAAAGAGGTCATCACGATATCCATCACCTATACAAACCAATCTTTGGATAATAAGCTAAGGCTTATTATGTCAACTATGTATTCTTGGTTTTGTGTTTTATATGTGTGCATTGTTGATAGCAAGTGGAGAATAGTTCGAGGGGCTAATGTGTCAAGTTTGGAAGATAAAGGGCATGATAGCAGGAAGTCATAACTTGAAGTCAATGGATTGGTCAAGGCTATATATGCTGGGTTTTCTCCTCATTATTCTTCAGTCTTTCAGTTTTCTGTGTGTGTAATTCTCACACAGTTGATTTGTAGTTGTTAGTTAGTCTTTGTATTCAGAATCTTTAAACTCTTTGTATTGTAAAACACTATATGAAGTATCAACCATAAGGGGAGGTTGGTTGGGTTGATACTCATAACTTTTAGTTTTGAACATATTGTTTGTATTAGATCATCACTTTGTATAAATTTAACATGGTATCAGAGCCAGGTTGGCTTTGATACGAAGTGGTTTTGATCTAAATTGGTTTTTTAAAAAAATTAGGGTTTCGATAAAATTTGGGGGTTTATTGATTCTTGGTCAGATCTTACTAGATCTAAGTGTTAATTGACTAATTGGTTATTGGATTAAGCGTTTTGGGTTTCAATTGAAGGTCAATTGAACGTTACCAATTTTTAGGGTTTTCTAAAATTGGGGGTTTACGATCCGGTGTTCGTGTTGTGATTAGCGTAACGCCCGACCCGCAGGGTAAAGGAATCACAAACAATGGTGTCATATCAAAGCAAACATATAAACCAAAGAAATCTTCAACATAAATATGGAAATAATCCAAGCAAAGACTTCAATACATAGGTCCCAGTGGAAAAATAACTCCAAAGAAATGTCTAAAACATAAGTCTAAATGGTATCATAATATCAAAGCTAAATCTCTAAGGTAAGTCCACTCGGCACTCATCCCAAGCAATACCCACTCCGATGCTTAGATACACGCGGAAGAAAAGAAAAGTCTTGGTGAGCTTCAAAGCCAGTGAGCAGATATCAAGCAAAAGAATCTGAAGCGAAAATCGAATCGAAATAAAGTAAAGAAAGATAGTGAAATCATAGTCTTTTCAAAAGATAATTTAGAATATCGAATAAGTTTTATAGCTAACTACCTCAAGCCGAACATATGCCATATCGAAACATATCATAATCACATAAGGCAACATATTTGTAGGGAGACCTACGAGTTATGAAGGGCGTGCATGCACGTGACATCAATCATCGGATAACAAATAACGGATAACGGATAATATATGGCATATAACGGATCTAGGATGCATCCATCGCCCAGAGAGAGATATTCATAATATAATTCAAATTGAGCTCATCTGAGATAACGAGATAAGGACGTGGCGAACATCACTCTCGCCTAGAGTCGTATGTCAGTGCATTTGCTGACACGGACATGGAACCCCCATGACTAGTTAAAATTGGCTCGGGTGTCAACTATCAGAAATCAAATAAGAATGTCATAACTGACATAGATCATATTTTATCAAATGTTTAAATCATGTTTTCAAAATCAAAGTCTTCATATCGTATAGTTCAAAATCAAAGGTTTTATGATTCAAAAATCACAGTTCAGATAAGCAACAGCTCAAATAGACACATTAGGGTTCATAGCAAAGGTTTAGGAAATCCTAATATGGAAACGAAAAGAAAACTTATCTGAAACCTTCTTGAAAAGGTCGAATATCAGTACCTTATTCAAAAGCAAAAGATCAAAAGTCGAAGCAGGGAAGCAAAATTACTCCTTCTTCAGAACCTATATACATTAATGTCGTATATATTATTAATGATTCCATAATCGTCACAATGATCTTTTAATATTTTAGGGTTTCCATAATTAAATGAGACTTAAATGCTTTAATTTTAATATCGTAAATTAGGGTTTCATACATCTTTTATTAACGTTAGGGTTTCCTCATTCTTTAATGTCTCATTAATGTATATGTGCCTATATGTTTAGTCTTTTAATGACTAATTACTTAACCTAACACGTCACAAAATAATCTTTACTTTTTATGTTTCAACGTACATGTTTATGATTTTATGTGACATATAATTTACTCATTACTCGTATTAACTACGCATTTACTCTATTAGGGTTTAGCATAATTTAATAAATTAGCATATCAAAACTAGGGTTTATGTTTAACATAACCTTTACTTAATTAATACATCTTCAAAACTCATATGTAACTCAATTCAAATTAGGGTTTCGGTTATTAGGGTTTACACTAGTATTAGCTCATCTAAATACTTCACATATTCAAGTTATTAAGTTATAATCATTATTCGAAAATTAAAACATGGTTCGGTTCTATTTAATGTGGTTCGGCCCAAATCAAATCAACACAAACACGACTCGATTCCATATCACATCTTACGTTACATGTTTCTTATTATTTAGAAGTTAAATGAGTTAGGGTTTCTCTTGGTTTTGTTTCACCACTCTCGGCCACAAAAAGAAAAGAAACAAAAGCGACGAAACAAAATATAACTCGACATATACATGCAAGGTACGTTAAAGGAAAACAAATAAGCGATATACCTTCACTTGATTGAGCAAAATCGACACCAAGGGTGTGTTGGGGAGTCTCGGCCGAATAGGGAGAAAAAGAAAAAGAGAGAGCAAAATAACTAGGGTTCCAAACTTATGATTATGTATGGTATATATAGTTGTAGTATTTGAGTTAAACTAGGAAAGTAATTGGGTTGGGTTTGGGTTTGGTCCAACCGGTCACACCATCACCACGCACCACTATGGGCTTCGGCCCTAGGCTCACGAATTAAACAAACGCGACCCAAAACATTTACGAAACATTAACTCTTCGTCGTACCAAAATCAATTACGTAATATATTTTAGTTAGGGTTTTTAAGTATTCGCAAGTTAATCTTTTTATTTCTTTAAGTGTTAGAAATATATATTTTTTTTACGTATTTTATAATCTTTAGTTCCAAGGGTATTTTAGTCTTTATTCGGATTTTAAATTTTCAGGTTTTACAATTCTTCCCCTCTAAAGAAAAATTTTCGTCCTCGAAAATTGAATGAAACGAATGAAAATGAAAATGAAAACGAAAACGAAACGAAATGAGAACATACCAAATTATTCAAAGAAATGAGGATAACTTGCACGCATCGACTCCTCGGTTTCCCAAGTAGCCTCACGTTCAGGATGATTCTTCAAATTGTAAAACCTGAAAATTTAAAATCCGAATAAAGACTAAAATACCCTTGGAACTAAAAATTATAAAATACGTAAAAAAAAAAATATATATTTCTAACACTTAAAGAAATAAAAAGATTAACTATGAATACTTAAAACCCTAACTAAAATATATTACGAATTGATTTTGGTACGACGAAGAGTTAATGTTTCGTAAATGTTTTGGGTCGCGTTTGTTTAATTGTGAGCCTAGGGTCAAGCCCATAGTGGTGCGTGGTGATGGTGTGACCGGTTGGACCAAACCCAAACCCAACCCAATTACTTTCCTAGTTTAACTCAAATACTACAACTATATATACCATACATAATCATAAGTTTGGAACCCTAGTTATTTTGCTCTCTTTTTTTTTCTCCCTATTCGCCGAGACTCCCAACACACCCTTGGTGTCGATTTTGCTCAATCAGTGAAGGTATATCGCTTATTTGTTTTCCTTTAACGTACCTTGCATGTATATGTCGGTTATATTTTGTTTCGTCGCTTTGTTTCTTTTCTTTTGGCCGAGAGTGGTGAAACAAAACCAAGAGAAACCCTAACTCATTTAACTTCTAAATAATAAGAAACATGTAACGAAGATGTGATATGGAATCGAGTCGTGTTTGTGTTGATTTGATTTGGGCCGAACCACATTAAATAGAACCGAACCATGTTTTAATTTTCGAATAATGATTATAACTTAATAACTTGAATATGTGAAGTATTTAGATGAGCTAATACTAGTGTAAACCCTAATAACCGAAACCCTAATTTGAATTGAGTTACATATGAGTTTTGAAGATGTATTAATTAAGTAAAGGTTATGTTAAACATAAACCCTAGTTTTGATATGCTAATTTATTAAATTATGCTAAACCCTAATAGAGTAAATGCGTAGTTAATACGAGTAATGAGTAAATTATATGTCACATAAAATCATAAACATGTACGTTGAAACATAAAAAGTAAAGATTATTTTGTGACGTGTTAGGTTAAGTAATTAGTCATTAAAAGACTAAACATATAGGCATATACATTAATGAGACATTAAAGAATGAGGAAACCCTAACGTTAATAAAAGATGTATGAAACCCTAATTCACGATATTAAAATTAAAGCATTTAAGTCTCATTTAATTATGGAAACCCTAAAATATTAAAAGATCATTGTGACGATTATGGAATCATTAATAATATATACGACATTAATGTATATAGGTTCCGTGAAGAAGGAGTAATTCTTGCTTCCTGTTCGACTTTGATCTTTTGCTTTTGAATAAGGTACGGATATTCGACCTTTCGAAGAAGGTTTCGTATAAGTTTTCTTTTCGCTTCCATATTAGGATTTCCTAAACCTTTGCTATGAACCCTAATGTGTCTATTTGAGTTGTTGTTATCGCTCGTGATTTTTGAATCATAAAACCTTGATTTTGAACCATACGATATGAAGACTTTGATTTTGAAAACATGATTTAAACATTTGATAAAATATGATCTATGTCGATTATGACATTCTTATTTGTTCGATAGTTGACACCCGAGCCAATTTTAACTAGTCATGGGGTTCCATGTCCGTGTCGGCAGAATGCACCGACATGACTCTAGGGCGATGAGTGATGTTCGCCACGCCCTTTATCTCATATCTATCCGTATGAGCTCAATTTGAATTATATTATGAATATCCGTCGGGGCGATGGATGCATCCTAGATCCGTTATATGCCATATATTATCTGTTATCCGTTATTTGTTATCTCGATGATTGATCTGCGTGCATGCACGCCCTTCATAACTCGTAGGTCTCCTCACAAATATGTTGCCTTATGTGATTATGATATGTTTCGATATGGCATATGTTCGGGCTTTGAGGTAGTTAGCTATAAAACTTATTCGATATTCAATTATCTTTGAAAGACTATGATTTCACTATCTTCTTTACTTTATTTCGTATTCGATTTGCTTCGTATTCTTTTGCTTGTATATCTCGCTCACCTGGCTTTTGAAGCTTCGCACGACTTTTCTTTTCTTCCGCGGCAGTATCTAAGCATTGAGCTGGGTATTGCTTTGGGATGAGTCTTGAGTGGACTTACCTTAGAGATTTAGCTTTGATATTATGATACCATTTAGACTTATGTTTTAGACATTTCTTTTGGAGTTATTTTTCCGCTGGGACCTATGTATTGAAGTCTTTTGCTTTGGATTATTTCCATATTTATGTTGAAGATTTCTTTTGGTTTATATGTTTGCTTTGATATGACACCATTGTTTGTGATTCCTTTACCCTTGTGGGGTCGGGGCGTTACATAACGTGTGTTAATCTGTCTTGTATAATCAAGATTTGTTAATCTTGATTGTGTTTGTGTGTCTTCACAAATTAGGGTTTTCTGTATCAAACCCTAATTCAGGATTTGAGTTGTTTTTTTGAGTTGTTTTTCAGATTAGATCTATAGGTTTCTTGATTCTTGTTTTTGATATTGATATATTAGTTGAGTATCTAATTCTTGTGGTTTTCTTTGTTTGGTACTTTGATTACGGTTTCATTGCTTGGTTGATTGGTTATTGATCTTCTTGATCGATTGATTGCTGTTTTTTTGCGTGCACTGTAACACCACTCACGCCCTCTTTTAGGTTCTTTTATTAGGTTTTTTAGACTTGCATGAGACGAAGTGTAGGTTAAGGGATTTGTTTGTGTTGGATTTGGTGATTATTGGTGGTTTGCTTGTGGTTGAAGGTGGTATAAGGTGTATCTGTTCTTTGTTTTGTTTTTTTTTATCCTTTGAGTCATCAGTATGGCTATTGATGACAAGAATAAGGATAAGGCATCAGTTCTAATGATCTTGATCATCTTGATCAATTTGATCCATTGTTTTGCACGATAATGATACTAATGGTATTCCACTAATTGGTTTTAAACTAGAAGGACACGAGAACTATAAAGTATGGTCTCATTGCTATTTCTATGGCTATCCATACTAAGAATAAACTTGGTTTTATAAATGGAAAATTACTAGACCGAAGAAGGTGGTTTTTGCAAGAACAATGGGATAGGTGCAATTCGTGGTTTTATCTTGGATTCTTGGTTGTGTTTCTCAAGATGTGTTTATGGGACAGATTTTTTCTAAAAATGCTAAGGATGTTTGGGATGAATTAAAAGAAACATATGATAAACAGGATGCATCTATAATCTTTAATATGCATTATAAAATACATTCTTTCACACAATCTGGAATAACTCTCTCTGAATACTATCACAAGTTTAATGCTCTGTGGAGGCAATATGACTCCCTGGTTTGCCTTCCAGAGTGTACTTGTGAAGGCTCTGCTGAACTTAAAGATCATAATAATCTCATTAAACTGATGCAATTTCTCATGGGGTTAGATGAGGTTTATGCTCCTATCAGGAGTATTATTCTCACCACTGACCCTATTCCTGATGTGAAAGGGCCTTTGCCACTTTATCCGAGGATGAGTCTCATGAAGTACTTCTAATCATAGTACTTCTAAATCGAAAATCTTGCTTTTGTTTCTAGGGCTAATCCTAGAAACTCTAATTGGTCTGCCAATAAGAATGCTAGTTTCAATAATAATAATCAATTTAGAAGGCTTAATAGACCTAATTTGGTTTGTACTCACTGTAAAATGAATGGTCATACTGCTGATAGATGTTTTGAGTTGGTTGGGTATCCTTCTGGATTTCAAAAGAAACATAATGCTAATCAAAACAATGCTAGTAACAATGTTGTTTCAGGACAAAAGGATAGGCCTGCTGGTTCATCTAATTCATTTACAGATGAACAGTTCAAGAAACTTATGGCTTTGATTAGTGATAACCGGATGCAAGAATATGCCTCGCAAACATTGCAGTATAAAGCGTGTTATCGATTTTAGTCACTCGAGGATTTTTAATCATAATACTAATATAAGCACATATAATCGTATATTGGTTGGATTATTGATTACGGTGCAAGTCAACATATGACTTACATCGTGTTAAACATGTTTAATATAGTTGATGTGTCAAAACTTAATATGACAGTTGGTCATCCTAATGGTACTAAAGCTCAAGTTACTCATATTGGTAGTTTAAAGTTGAGTGATAAATTGATTATTACTGATGTCCTGGTTGTACCTGGATATCAAGTCAGTTTGTTATCAGTTCATAAGTTGAACAAGGATAATAAATGTAGAGTAATTTTTGATGAAAATGTTTGTATTCTTCAGGATTCTGTTCTAAGGACCCAGATGGGGACTGGTAATCAAAATAATGGACTGTATTTTCTTAATACAGGTAAAAAACTTATAAATCATAATATTCAAGCTTGTTGTTTGTCTAAGTGTATATGGCATAACAGGCTTGGTCATCCTTCTGACCAAGTTCTGAACATTCTAAAACACAAACTTAATATTGATAATGATTCTAAGAATGATCCTTGTGATGTGTGTCACAAGGCTAAGCAAACTAGGGAACCTTTTCCTCTAAGTGAACATAAGACTCTGCAGGTTGGGCGATTGTTCACTTGGATGTTTGGGGACCATATAAAGTTCAAAGTAAAGAAGGGTATAAGTATTTTTAACTATTGTTGATGATTTTTCAAGAAATTTGTTTGGGTGTTCTTGTTAAGGGGAAAAGCAAGTGTTTTACATATTGTTACATTTTATAATTTGGTTAAAAATCAGTTTGATAAAACTGTTAAAGTCTTTAGAAGTGACAATGGAACAGAGTTTGTTAATCAAAATATGGAAAAAATTTGCAAAGATCATGGGATTCATCAACAAACTTCTTGTTCTTATACCCCTCAGCAAAATTGTTTAGCTGAGAGAAAACACAGACACTTGTTAAATGTTGCTAGAGCCCTCATGTTTCAGGGGGGGATTCCTTTGAACATGTGGTCTGAGTGTGTTCTAACTGCAGTTTACTTAATTAACAGGACACCTAGCTCAGTGCTGTCTGGAAAAACACCATATGAGTTAATCTATAATTGTGAACCAAATCTCTCTCTTTTAAAAGTGTTTGGATGTCTATGTTTTTCAACTGTTTTAAATAATTCTGATAAGTTGTCTTCTAGGTCAGAGAAATGTGTTTTTATAGGATATTCTTTTGATAAGAAAGGGTATAAGTTGTTCAGTTTAGAAACAAAAAGGATTTTTTACTCAAGAGATGTGAAATTTTATGAAACTGTTTTTCCTTTTAAACACACATCTGAAAACAAAGGTTTTGAATTTCTTTTTCAAAATATAAATAATCAAAATTTCTTTAACTCTGGCCTAGGGAACTCAGATGATCCCTATGATGATAAGAGAGAGATGTATAATAAAAAGGCTGAAATAAGTGAGGACATAGACCAATCTTCTTTAGGAGGTACTTCTGTTGATATCAATAAGGATGAGGAGGAGCATCCTGATGTCACAGATGATGCAGCTAAAGAAGGTTTGGAGAATGTTACACTTGAAGATAATGAAAATATGTCTGAGGGTGATGATGATTATTATCAAGAATTTAATTATTTGTTTCATGATACTGTTGTTACTCCAAGTTTTACTCCAGACAGACAAGCTAATATTAAAACTTACACAAGAAAATCTAACAGAAAGCCAAGTATACCTGTTAAGTTGAGTGATTATGTCTTAGATGGAAAAGTTAAATATGGTATTGATAAATCTGTTAACTATAGTAAACTCAGTAAAGAAAATTATGTATTTTCTACTAGTCTCAATAAAGTGTTTGAACCTAAATCATATTATGAAGCTATAAAAGATAACAGATGGATTGATGCCATGAATCTTGAAATAGAAGCTCTTAACAGAAATGATACTTGGGTAATTGTTGAACTTCCTGCTGGAAGAAGAGCAATTGGGTGTAAGTGGGTTTGGAAAATTAAGTATAAGTCTGATGGGACTGTTGAAAGATATAAAGCTAGACTAGTTGCTAAAGGTTATAGTCAAAAAGAAGGAATTGATTATGAGGAAACATTTTCTCCTATTATCAAAATTGTTACTGTTAGAATCATAATAAGCATGGCTGTACAAAATAGCTGGCCTTTATATCAGTTAGACATTAATAATGCTTTTTTGTATGGTGAGCTTGAAGAAGATGTTTATATGCAATTGCCTGAAGGGTATTTTGATAAGGATGATAAAAGGGTGTGCAAACTAAAAAAGTCTTTATATGGTTTAAAACAGGCACCAAGAAAGTGGAATGAGAAACTTGTTTCTGTGTTAAAAGAAAATGGTTTTTATCAAAGTAAAAGTGATTTTTCTTTATTCACTAAAACTGATAAAGGTGTGTTTCTTGTTTTACTAGTATATGTGGATGACATAGTCATTACTGGGAATAATGTGGATGAGATTAATAAGGCTAAAGATTTTTTAAGAACAAAGTTTCTTATCAAAGATTTGGGAAAATTAAAATATTTTCTGGGTATAGAAGTTTTGGAAGATAATACTGGGTTGTGTCTTACTCAAAGGAAATATTCTTTAGAAGTTCTTGCTGAGTTTGGTATGCTTGCTTGCAAGCCAAGTAAGACACCAATTGAGTCAGTAAATGTTTCTGATAAAAATAAGCAGAAAAATAAAGCTAAAGATGAGCCTTTATCTGGTGTGAACAATTATCAAAAGCTTGTTGGAAAACTTATTTACCTAACATTGACTAGGCCTGACTTGTCTTATGCTGTACATTGCTTAAGTCAAGTGATGCATAGTCCAATGCAGTCTCACTTAAAACTTGCTTTTAGGGTCTTAAGATATCTTAAAGAGTCACCAGGTAAAGGGATTTCATTTGGGAAGAATAGTAATTGTGATATGAAAGTTTTTGTTGATTCTGACTGGGCAAAATGCAAAATTACTAGAAAGTCAGTAACTGGGTTTGCTGTTTTTCTGGGAAATAACCTTGTTTCTTGGAAAAGCAAGAAGTAGTCTGTGTTGGCTAGATCTTCTGCTGAGGCAGAGTTCAGGGCTATGTGTAATGTGACTTGTGAGATTATGTGGATCTTAAAGATTTGTAAAGATCTTAAGTGGGAGGTTAATGTTCCTGTGGAAATGTATTGTGATAAAATTGCAGCAAACCCTCTTCTTCATGAAAGGTCAAAACATTTTGAAATTGACTTGTTTTTTATAAGGGAAAAAATTGCTGAAGGCATTATTAAAACTATCAAAGTTAGATCTGAGAATAATATTGCTGATGTTTTTACAAAAGGATTAAGTGTGATTGAGCACAGAAAGTTTTGTGACTTGTTGAAGCTTAAGGATTTCTATAAGCCTTAGCTTAAGGGGGAATGTTGGATAATAAGCTAAGGGCTTATTATGTCAACTATGTATTCTTGGTTTTTGTGTTTTATATGTGTGCAGATTGTTGATAGCAAGTGGAGAATAGTTCGAGGGGCTAATGTGTCAAGTTTGGAAGATAAAGGGCATGATAGCAGGAAGTCATAACTTGAAGTCAATGGATTGGTCAAGGCTATATATGCTAGGTTTTCTCCTCATTATTCTTCAGTCTTTCAGTTTTCTGTGTGTGTAATTCTCACACAGTTGATTTGTAGTTGTTAGTTAGTCTTTGTATTCAGAATCTTTAAACTCTTTGTATTGTAAAACACTATATGAAGTATCAACCATAAGGGGAGGTTGGTTGGGTTGATACTCATAACTTTTAGTTTTGAACATATTGTTTGTATTAGATCATCACTTTGTATAAATTTAACACCATTCATCAGATTTTTCTTCAGACATTTGAATACTATTATTATTATAATCAAGTTGTCTAGATATGTACACCTCAGAATAACTCTCGTTAATTTCCATTTCAACATCAAGACACGTGTATTCACACAAATGCCAGGTGTATGGGAATCTTGACTCTAAAACAGGACCAACCACAAATACACGTTGAAAATCACCACAGTTGCCATTTGCTTGTGAAGTGAGGTGATTGTGCTAAACATCTTGGTGATTTTGTACTCAAATTTGAAAACAATTGCTCCACCTTCGCTAGTGCTGCAATTATCTTTGGAGTGTCGATTTCGCAAAAACCTTTACTCAAAGAACAATCGCCCAAATAAGCTGCATACATCATGTTAAATTTCCTTTAGTTAAGACTTAAGATCGACATGAATAGTTCTTGATAATAGAGGAGTGAAATTGGGTGAGAAATCATACATTTTCACTTGGCCCTTAAAACGAAATATCGCTTGCTTTCTTTGGTGCTCGCATAGCCAAAACTATATTGTCCAAGAGTGTGTCTGATTCACATCCACAACTTGCTTCCCGGCTGCATGACAATTTGAAATAACCATTATAATATCCCAAATGGGACAACTTTACAAAATTCGGTTTAAATGAATGACACTATACCTCCAAATTCTCGAATTCGACTTCACTTCTAGACGCATCCTCAATAGTAATAGGACACCTAATATGACCACCTTATGCGGTGAATCTTCCTCACAAGTATTTCAACCTAAAGGTAGAAACAATGTATTTTACAAAAAGAGAAAGTTCTATACTCAACAATAACGAGTGAATGCTAAATTTTTTTGACATATATACAACGGAAGGATAACTTTTTTTCCTTTAGAATTACCATCAACGCTACATGACGAGATAGACACAATAATGCAAATCAAATACTACTAAAAGAGCCTGCATTCACCTGCTGAGATGCACCAGTAAGTGGCTTATCTGGAAACTGAACGGTTCCTTCAATATCAACTATCAACTCTTTACTAATGCCGGTAGCATACTTAACCATTGGAGCACTAACACCATCGTTATCGTCCGCTCTCAACACACATTGCACCGTATAACCCCCTTCTCTCACCGTCAAAAATGCCAATGTTTTACCAAATGCACGACTCCCATGCACTCGTCCTCTAACTAACACTGATTGATTTATACGATCTTTTGTTACAGAGCTAACCTTGGTCCATTCACGACCGCACATCAATGATTGAAGCTCTTGACGGGAATGTCACCATAGTTAGCGACCACGAGGATCATGTTACGCCATTGCGGCTTCTTTATTTGCTACTTTAATGCTTGTTTCTTATTGGTACCGCTCTAGTTCCATTGGAAGACAAGTTATTTAAGGGGTGACACCACAAATTCACATGAAAAACCTTTTTTATTCTAGTTTCATGAGATTTAACATGGAATTTATCGTAGCGTAATACTAAATGCATTCCTAACAATGCTCATTATTCATTAACGCCACATAGACCATCTTTGTTAAGTTCCTTGTTCTTTTATCTTCTTTTTTTTTTTCGCCTATATGTTCCTATGGACATCGTGTTTAGACGATCAAAAAAACTAAAATACAAGAAATTAAGGTTACACTTGCCATTCATATCATGTTTTATAAAAAAAAACCTTTACATCGTTGTTGTGGTCTATAAAACAATAAAACAATATGTTACATTATATCTTGTCCATATCGCCATGAAATTGAGGAGATGCTAGGTACATACGTAATTTAATGCTATTGAACATGACCGTGACTAGGTTGTTTTGCTACAAAATATGGGCTTTTACCAGGACAAAACCGTCAGATAGATGTGTCAAAGCGGGCAATATTAATCCTAGCTAGTAGCACCGTTCATATATATCAGTTATTGATAGCTCTTCGGTTCTAATTAGGTGAACCCTAAAATGGTTCATAACACAATCGATGCTTATACAGGCTGCGGTGGCTAAATAACAATGTACCTTTCGTATTCAAATACACCATACAACAACGAAGAATCTCTTTGGTACTAAAACTAGAAAAGAATTTTATTAAAGTGGCCTGAGTAAACCCTAGCTACTATTTTTTTGTATCTAGCCAACGCCAAAATTCAAGTATGAAACATCATATAGTTTCAAACATAAAATACGGATTTACTGTTGAGTTTATGATATATAAAATACAATAAAACATAAAGACATCAAGAGTACACAGCGGAAGACTAAAGATCATAACAAATAAATAATTAACTGAAAGTATACGTAACGTACCTCTTGCGAATGTCAGATCTCTTGAGCAAACCAAAGAAGTGATTTATAGAGTTGTTCCTTACCGTTCTACAACTCAAACCAACTGTTGTAAGAATAGTGTCTTACAACCACGTTCTTGTACACACGAATTAACCAACGAATCAAGCGATTGCTAGATCTAACACAAGTCCTCGTTTAAGAAAAACGAAACCAAACTCCCTTAAAATGGGGTGTTCGGCCGATTGGGACAAGAGAGAGGAGAAGGAGAGATCTAGGGTTAATTCAATGCACAAGTGTATGAAACCCTAGAACCTAACCCTCTTTATATACTAGTAGGTAAACTTAGGAACAAGTTTATGAATTAGGGCTTTGGAAGGCCCCTATGGCGGCCATGTAGACAAGCCCAAAGAAAATCCATAACTTTTCCAAGTTTTCATTTCTAGTCCTTTCTCTTTTCATTTAACGGTCGTTAGTCATTTTTCCGTTAAATACTTAACGATCGTTAACCGGACTTAATGTGTAATAATTAATCGTAAACATAAACATTAATTATTAACTTTAATTCTCATTCGCTAATGTGTGCAATCCCGTGGTCACGAGTTCGAATCCGGACATTCACATGTTTGTAAATATTTACATTTCCAACATTTACCTCAAATTATTAGCTGCCTTCAAACAACCTTAAACTGTATTCTTAACGGAAAACGAACCCGCTGTCGGCCAAACCAGTCGTTAACATATATGCAAAACGATGATAAACAACTGTTTCAAACTAAAAACCCTTAAATATATTGTTTACATGCAACAATGAACAATAATATCTTTTGTCATTGAATTAGGAACGTTTCTGTTTAAGTGGGTTAACTAAACCCTACTTTCTAGCTAGCAAATGCCAAAAATTCTAGTATGAAACGTTATATATAGTTTCAAACATAAAATCCAGATTTACCTGAAATCGTCACTTGTTTTGATACAGACTTGAATTGGATTTCTTGCTTCTACCTAAAACTCGACCAAAGTTTTAGAATCGTTTTTAAGGTTTATGAGTCGAACGTGGAGAGTTGATATTTATACTGAATGAGGTATATTGAAAAAGAAATCCCATCATATAAAATATCTTTTTTATTTTTTATTTTGAGTAGCTAAGTGTATCTACTGACTCTCACTTTAATTGTGATTATTAACTTATTTTTTTCAGTTTTTTTCAATTGTTTTTATTAGGGGTGAGAAAAAACCCCGATAAACACTGAATCGAAACCGAAAAAGGCCAACCGAAAAACTGTACGTCCCGATTGACAAACCGATGGTGGTAGTTTTGATTTTTATAAAGATCGAATGATTGAGGCGGTTTTTGATTTCATACGTTAAACCAAACCGAATAAACTGCCCAGTCGCACCTTTATATATCTTTTGTATATTGTTATCTATAAGAGATGATATTTACTTTCAAATATTAGAGTATACAATATTATCTAAAACAAGTAATAGTGTTGTTTATTAGCTAGACACTCAAATTTGATACATTTATAGAGATTATATATCTGTATTCGAACAATAGTGTTCTTTGAATGTCTTTGCAGACGAAAAATGCAAAGACATGCATTTAATATTTTAGATTCTTGTTTGGTTGTTTCGTAACGCTTAATAGTTGGATATTATGCTATTGTTGATATTTGTTTAAGTATTTTTGCTTAAGAACTTTGAATCGTAAACTTTATAAAAGATGAAAACCTATTTGTTGTCAAGTAAGAAAAAACCGAAACAAAACAAACTGAACTGTTTCAAAGTAAAAAACTAAAAATCGGAAACCAAATGGTATGTAGTTTTTAAAGACCGAAATATATACTTCGGTTTTTAACATAAAACCGCCCACCCCATCCCATGCTCACCCCTAGTTTTTGTTGCCCTTTTATTTTTCTAAACCTAGGCTTAAAGAGTTTTACTTAAGATTTTCATTAACTTAAGTCATTAAACACAACTTTTTTTTAATATTGCATTATATGGGGTATGTTTGGCACCGAGGGATGTGGAGCTTTTTGGGGCTGTGAGCATTGAGCAATAGAGCAATTTGATTTATAGTGATTGTTTGGAAAAAGAGCGGTGAGTTGTTGCTATTTTATAATAAGGCTAATTCTTTAATATTTGTTTTAAAATCTGTGGCAAAATAGCTAATGTTCACGGCTATTGCTACTTTTAACAAACACAACTATGGTATACACTTACTATATATATGAGTAATAATGGTAATTCTGGGTTTATTAAATATGATTTTTTTATAATTATGACTTCCCTTTGAGGTATCATATGAGGTTATGAACTAGTGACGTAATGACAGTTTTTGGATATAAGGCTTCTTTATGTGATGTTGTAATATGATCTTGATCAAGGTTGCAAAAATCGCAAATCGGTAGTAAGGCGGTCAACCCCCCTTTAGCTTGTAATCGGTCTATGTGGGATTAATCGGTGATTAATCGGATTGACATTTTTGGCAAGTTTTGGGTATTTCTAGGTAGTTTTAGGTATTACCGAAAATATTTTCCTTAAAAAAATCTTGTAATAGATATAAACAGCGACTATAAGTGATTATATTTGTTTAGGGTTGCAAAAATAGCGAATCGCTGATTAATTGTATTGGCATTTTTGGCAAGTTTTAGGTATTTACGGCAAGTGTTGGTATTTTTGACAAGATTTTTCTTGAAAAACATCTTGTAATAGATATAAACAATGATTATTAGTGATTATAACTAATTTACGGCAAGTTTAGGGTATTTCCGGTAAGATTTCCATGTTTTCGGCAAGTTTAACCATTGTTAACCGCCGTTGACTATGGTTGACCGATTTGTTTGAACGATTTACACAAATCGGAAAGGTCGGTGGCCCAGTAGCACCTAATCGGTGATTAATCGGCCTTGTAGACCTTTTTTTGCAACACTGATCTTGATAGAGTGAATTCACATTGCGCCATTTCCACTTTATGTTTTTGTTTTTTTTTTTAATTAAGTTATGTTGTTGAGTTTGTGTTTTAATTGGGTATGATGAGTCCTAAAAGGGATGAAATGGCTTGAGTTTTTAGTGTAAATGTATTTTGGTGTATGAATGTGAAATGTGAAAAGCTGAGGTCGTGGTGAGGTGACGAAACGGCTCAAGCCACCACACCCATGCTCTAATGATACATGTCAGGTTGCGTTGTTTAATTTGTTAAATTCAATATGGGTACAAAATGTATGGACATATTATAATGTTTAACTTTTGGGTAAATTGCAAATTTCATCCTTAATGTTTGCCAAAATTGCAAATAATACACCGAGTGAAAAAAAATTGCAAATTTACCATCGTGAGCTAAAGTTGGGTACAAAATAGCCACCGAGAGCTAACGGCCCTTAGTACCCCGCTAATTCAAGTTCAAACGCATGTACATGACTAATATGCCCTCGTCTTCTTCCCCACTCTCATTTTCTTTTGATTTTAAAGCTTTCCTTTTGTCCCACCATATCACAAACACATCGAGCACCGCCACCCCTCTAACACCACGCAACCAACACCACCACACACTACTACCACCATCAGAACTAGAAAGATCCTTTATTTTTTCAAAATACTAATTTACATTTATATATCTCAATAAAGTTGAAGAATCAGAACTAGAACTAAGAGCATTTGACGCCTAAGGATAATGAGTAATGTTACATTTATATATCTCAATAAAATTGTTTCTGCATATTTGTTGATAAATTAGTTGAAACACTCGTGCATCTATTTTTTTGTAGTCGAGAAAAGCCTATATGACTTGGTATTTTTCGCAAATCTAGCAGTCTTTATAAATATTGATGCACTATCTCCTCAAATAGATTACGCGTTTCTAAAACCGTGTTTTGTCTCTAAAAGAACGTAGTTCCAAACACCATTTTCTTATTATCTGCATTTTAAAGACAAAATAATTGGGTAATCTACTCCAAAACACAATTCCAAACACCCTCTATTTTTGTTATAGATTATCCATTTTTGATAGAGCAGGAGTAATACTTTACCCGGAAATGTCTACTGAAAAGCGGCGTGCTTGATGTAGAACACGTCAATGTCAATAATGGCATTCCTATACATTATTTCATGACTTAAATTTGACGCGTTCTATGGTATTTTCGTAATATGTCAACTTAAATTGCAAAAGCTAAAACTTCTTAAATTTAAATATATGAATGCCATATTAATCCATTGACCATTTTAATGTGTGTGTATCTTTAACAAGATTGAGTATACCAGATATGATTTGTATGTGTATATATCGCCATTGGTGTTTATGTTTCTTGCACCACAAAACTTTCTTTCATTCACCAAAGACAATACTCGTCCAGCCGTGAAGTACCAATTTTCGCTTGATCCACAAGCAAGGAAGGTAACTAACCTTGAAGAAAAGGAAAGCAGGCCTGATCAAAAAAATGAACGAGCTGAAAATTTTGTGTGATGTGGATGCGTGTCTTGTCATGTATGAGACACCTGATGCTCCAGCCGAAGTTTGGCCATCTCATTCTGAGGCACTGCGCGTCATTGAAAAGTTTGATGAAGCAATGATGGTGAGTCCATACCCTGAGCTTGACCGGAAGGCTTTTCTTCAGAAATGCATAGCAAAAGCTGAAAATCAGTTGAAGAAACAGAAAGAGAAGAATATGAAAATTTAGATGGAGATTTTTTTGAATGATAACAATGTTGTTAACGGGCTCAATCCTGAGGAGCTGCACAGTTTATGTGGTGCGCTTGATAATCAGCTTAAGCTGATTGATGAAGCGATCGAAGCAAAAGCTTGTAGTGTAAAAGGGAAGGAGAAGATGATTTAACATTTTTGTTTAGAAAATATGTTGTCAGAACTGATATAAGAATCTACGTAAATGATCTGGTCATCTTATCTATACTATATTATAATGCGTGTAAAAGCCAAACCTAATTCCAAGCCTAACTTCTAACCAAAAATTAAGATAAGGAGCTCCAATCATGAGATGACATGTGTCACTTTTTAACAAACTCAAGCCTAACTCCTAACCACTAAAAAGTAAGATAAGGAGCTCCAATTATAAAGTGACATGTGTCATTTCTCAACTAAAAATTCATCTTTATCTACTTATTTTTTTTATAATCTAATTTCACCATATTTTATAAAATTTTATGTTCTTTAATTCAACATCAATTTTGATATATTTTTATAAGTTTTTAATTTTTATATTTTTAGTGGGTTTATTTTATTTTGATTCAAATTTTTACAACTTTAACATTTGTTTCAATCAATACAATCTTGATTCATCAAAATCATATACTTTTGGGGGGAGAGTTTGACGGATAAGAGATTGTGAGGGTCTTTATATATGCGGGAATAATGATGTCACGGGAAAGCTACAGGTAACCCAAACAAACACATATACATTCGAAGTGTTGTGAAACGAATTCACTAAACGAGTAAGCAAACACATATAACTATAATTATCGTCGTCGCTGTGCGCGGGTATCCGACTAGTATGTTTAATGCAATTTTCCCTTCAGTTTTAATGAAAGTTTTCTATTATAAGTTTGTCTACCTTTTTTCCGAGGGAATTATGTAGCTCTAAGCCTATGGGTGTGAAGATTATAACCTTTTTTTGGTTCTTAATAAACAGTAATAAGAATCTATCCAGGGCATGTTTTCGGTAGATAAACTTGTCTATTAAAGAAACATATCGAGGAGTACCATTGGTCCAAATAGATATCAGTATATCAGTTGGTTAAATGTTTTTAGAAAGAGATACTGTAGTGACAACATATAGCTTTAAAAAAAAAATAATAATAAAAGAGGATTTAATGGTGGTGGTTGTGTGGTCGTAGAGGGTGGTAGTGTTGGTTGTGTGGTGTTAGAGGGGTAGTGGTGCTGGATGTGTTTGTGATATGGTGGGACAAAAAGAAAGCTTCAAATTCAAAAGAAGATGAGAGTGTGGAAGAAGACGAGGGTATATTAATCATTTTACATGCGTTTGAACTTGACTTAACTGGGTATTAACAACTGTTAGCTCTCGGTGGCTATTTTGCACCCAACTTTAGCTCTTGGTGGCGAATTTACAATTTTTTTCTCTAGGTGTATTATTTACAATTTTGGCAAACATTAAGGACGAAATTTGCAATTTACCCTTAACTTTTTCTATAGTTTGTACATATAAAAGATAGAATTTTTGTACAGTTTGCAACATCATGCGGACATTAAAACTTCTTGTTACACGACAACAACACAAAAACTCCTAATGGACTTTCATGTAATCGTTTGCTTGAGGGAACTTTTGGAGCTAAAAAAACAATAAGGAAATTGTCAATGAGATTTTTGTTCACTTGGACATTGTTATGCCGATGTATGTACAACTAATACTTTGTGGGCGCTTGTTCCTATTTAGAATATAGTAACTAACTAAAATGTGTCAAGATTGAAGTTAGTTGTTGTAGATGAAATATGGTGTCTCTCAAGGTAAAGACAATGGAAAATCTGGAAAGAAAATGAAAATATAGCGTATCCCACAAAGGTGGATGTACAAAAACTGAATGTGTTTATATAGTTAAAACCATTAAAGAATCATTGTTTCATGGTAAAATGTGCCCGCGGTCAAATTGATAATTGTTTTCTCCCTGATGGCGGGTGTGTAACTAGGTGGAATAAAATTCTTCCAAAAAAGATTAACATATTTATTTGGAGGACCCTCCGTGATCGCCTTCCATCCAGATGGAATCTCAGTCGGAAAGGTATTGATGTGGCTTCTATTACTTGCCGGTTTGTGATAGTGGTATCGAAACTTATCATTCTTTGTGGGTCGCGCTGTTTGCTACTACAATTTGGAATCATGTATTCAATTGGTGGATACTACACCTCCATCTATCTCCAATATTCATGGCCTTTTTGCTTGGATTGAGGACCCGCACTTGTCGCTCAACAAGAAATCTATGTTGGAAGTAATATGTGGAGTTGTCCTTTGGTCCTTGTGGAATTTTCGTAACGAGCTGATATTTGGTGTAGCCTATCCTAATCGTAGCTTAGTCTTTGATACGATTGTTGATTGTTCCTTTAGATGGTATTCCACTAGATACAAGTTGTCTTCCATTTCTTGGAACAATTGCATTCAAAACCCTTTAGCGGTTTACTCATTGTAATTTTTTCCTAGCTTCTTGCTAGCTTAATATAATCCGTCGTTCAAAAAAAAATTAAAGAATCATTGGCTTGATGTGTATGTCTTGAAACACAGAAGCAACTAGAGGTTCCAATGACATAAACATCAAGTTTTGTAAAAAAATGTAAGAAACAATAAACAGTTTAAAAACACACATCTACTATGGTTTTTCTTATAAGAAATAACCTTAATCTTTCGGGGTTTCTTATCCTGTTTCTATCGCCCCAAAAATTAAGTTTAATGCATATAGGTTTATCTTATTTTATTTTATTTTTAAGTAAAGGGTTTTTACCCTGGTAAATATGTATAAATCAAAAAAACGTTAAGGCATCATGACAAAACATCATGTTTACTATGACAATGCACACACCATAAGTGCTTCCAACTAAGACAAGAAATCCCTACTTGGCCTATAATTTACATGACTTACATCATAAACAATAAACAACTAGGCACACTCGAAGAAAAAATAAATAAATAAAGAAAACCCTTTAACTATGTTGCTCTCTAGATAAGAACAAATGAAAAATCTTAAAGAAAAGAAGAGAAAAGAAAATTACACTTAGGGTACGTTTGGTAGAGACAATTTCAAAGAAATGAAATGAAGCAGAGAATAGAATCTCAGAGAATAGAAATCAATAGAGAATTTTGTTCTATTATAATGTTTGGTAACAACATTGACTTTACCCGAGAAATGAAATTTTTTTTTATTTAAATAACATTTTGTCATATAAGGCTCACATGTATTTGTTAGTTGATTTTTTTTTTAACTTATTTTTTATTTTTCTAAATAACAATTTTAAAAATATTTTAAAAATATTTTAAAAAAATATATTAAAATTTATTTAAAAAATATATCTTTTTTTAAATTTATTTTCATAAATTTATGTACTTTCTTTAAAAAATGATTAAATTTTTTAAAATGTATTTATTAAAAGAAAAAAATAATAAAATAAAATAAACTAGTTTTTTTTTTTTTTTTTTTTTTTTTTAAATAGTTTTGGTAAATGTATTTATTTAAAAAATTATTTTTTAATAAATTATTTTTAAAAATGTATTTATTTAAAATATATATATATATTTTTTAAAACTTATGTTTAGAACTAAAGTACAAATATAAGTTGAAAAATATATATATCCCGAAAAAAATATTACGAATACTAACAATTCTCATTTCTCCAATTTCCCAACTAAAAGGAATGGAAATTAAAACTTTAATATTTACACTACCAACTCCTTACTAATTCTCTCTAATTCTCCACATTTTAATTTCTCTAAGCAACCAAACAATAGAATTCAATTCATTTCCATTTCTCTTATACTAATAACTCTACCAAACACACCCTTAGGGTATATTTGACAAAAATAGATTATGTTAGTGTTAGTGCTGTTGTTGATGCTAATACTGGTGCTGGTGGTGGTGCTATTACTGAAAAAAAATTATAAAAAAAAATTATTTTTATAAGCAACATGAAGTAACCTTTTATTTTCAGAGATTATGGAATATTATTTTTTATATAATCTCTTATAGGTTATGTCTGTCAAACAAAAATTATTTTTTAAGTAGCTTATCTTTGGAAAAAATAAATATAATCTCTCCATAATCTCATGTGCCAAACATAGCCTTAGAAGTCTAGCTTGTCCCACATAGGTAGATGTTCGAAAACGGAATGTGTTTATATATAGGATGTATAGTTAATTTTTTTTATAGAATGTCGGAAACGAATTTTAAAACAGCGTCGTATTTTATACTGGCATATATTTGGTATCAAAAGCAAAACACACTTCTACAACAATATATGTATTAAGAGATGGTATAATAAAATTTGAAGTTGCTCTATAAATTTATAGATAGATACATGTCATATTTAATTTGTTATAGTCAAATATATAAATCATTTACATGACATAAATGTTGACAAAAAAAAATTATCTAACTTGTCCATTTTTTTTTCACTGTAGCCTTTATTATTTTTTGTTATTAAAACACAATTTTTTTAAATTTCGATAGTTGAGTGTATTTTGTTCATGTACAATTATCATTTTATCCGTCAATGTTAACATGGTGGTTAAAATACGTAAGGGTCGAATGGTCGTTAAATACACACAAAAGTCGACATTTAAAAGATTTGTGTTTTAATAGCGCACAAAAAAGAAGGGTAAAGTGTACAACAAAATGGACAAACTAAGTACATTTTTTTTGTTATTATTACCAAAAAGCTCTTAGGATCACCAAATTTGTGGTGAGTGAACCTATCTTGATCGATAGTAACTGTATCGACACTGATGGACTCATGAATTGTTCAAAGGAATGCACTTTAGTTACAAACCAATAAAGGTATGCTCTTTATATTAAAGTTATAAAAATTATTAAAAAGTCAAATGTTTTACACATATGGATGATGTTCAAAAGGTATGTACGTGCATACTCTATGGTTTAAATATGTCTACCTCTATGTATCGACATGTTACCTAGTTCGTCCATATCATATCTCCGATTCTTATGTATAAAGATCAAATTCTAACACAGGCGTAAAGAAAAGCTTGTATCAAACCATGTCATCGTGTCACTAATTTATGATTTATCCTTTTATTTGTTACCTCGGAGAAAAATTGTCATTTTAATGTACATACAATGTTTAGAAAAGTCCTTAAAGAAAACTCTTATAATGGATTTTCATGTAGTCATTTACTTGAGGGGACTACAATGAACTAAAACAAAAAACATAAAATGAAATTTTTGTTAACTTGGACATCGGTATACATATGTAAAACTAGTATTTTGTGAGGATTTGTAACTAACTAGACTTTTGCAAGTAGCTAGAATGTGCCAAAATAGAAGTTGTTCTAGTGGAATGTAGTCTCTCTCAAAGTAAATAAATGGAAAATCTGAAAGAAAAAATGAAAGTGGAGTTTGTCCCACATTGGATGATGTACAAAAGTTTGATTTGTTTTTATAGCTATGACCATGGAAATAGTATAAATTTGTTGTATATTACATGTGATATAAAAGATACTTTAAAATTACATGTCATATGCTTCAAGTTTTTAGACAAATCTAACGACTAGATTTCAAAGCCATATCCGATTTGATTACCATTTGCAACTTATCTGATTGCGCATATTGTTCAAGCTAATAACATCATCTTTTCAGTTTAAATAACAGTGCCACCTATTTGTTTATTCACACATAAAATGCAACTCAAATTCATCAAACACAGTTTTGATACATTCTTTTTATATAATAATGTGTTTATAATCGACAAAATTTCATGGGGAATGTTCAAATTGGTATAAACCATCTCTCTTTGTTAATGGCAGTGATCGACATGTACAAGTGAATCTATTTAGAAAGTTTACAGCAAGTGCACTATCAACATATGTAGAGAACTAATTGCTTTCAATTTATGTTAAAAGAATGGCGATTAATTTATATGTATGAACTATGTGAGTATATGCTATAAGTACCCGAAATACCCAAATCCCAAAACTTCGCATTAAACTGATGGCCATCAATACTTTGATACGTCTATATTTGGTGCGTTATACCATCCATATAGTTCACTTGAGTTCATTAGTTATTACAAACCAATAAGTACCGCTTTTTCAATTTTAACATTATATTCAAATCAAACACGAGTTCCTTCATGACCGTTGAAATCAAGATACACAATCCGAGTATCATTGTTGAATTGTAGCTAGTCTCTCTCTCGCTCAAAGCTAAAACAAATAAAAAATCTGGAGAAAAAAAAATGAAAGCGAAACTTGTCCCACATTGATGGATTTACAAAAAATGGATGTGTTTTTATAGCTAAATTCATAGATGTTGTAATGTGTTGTTACATATGTCTCGGAATAAAAGCAACTTGAGATTCCAAGTCAATTGTAACAAGCCTTTTTCGGAATCCCGTATCCCATTTTTCTCAACTTTTTTAGAAGAATGTAAGAAACAACTTTAAAAATCGCAAGCAAAACATACTTCTGCTACGGTTTTTGTTTATAAGAAATAACATGTTCGTAGCCTACCATCTTTATCTAGTGTTTTTTTTATCTTCACATGAGTTCATTAGTTTACATAATCCAATATTATCGTTATTTTCATATTTAACATTATATCAAAATCGCGCACATGCTCTTTCATGACCATTGACATCAAAATAATATAGCGCGTAAAAATCTAAACATTGAAAATTTCACACATAAGTATGTTAAGTAGACAAGAAAATGTTATCATGACACCAAACTTGCTGTGACCGATCCCATCTTGATCGATAATACTTATATCGACATGTTACCTAGTTCATCAAATTCGTATCTCCAATTCGTATATATTAATGTCATTACGACACTAATTCATTTGTATCTCTCAAGTAAGACAAAAAGAATAAGTGAAACCTGAACAAAAAAATGACGATGGAAGTTGTCTCACATGGATGGATGTACAGAAGATGGATGTCTTTTTATAGCATACAAACCATGCAAACTGCATTGAATAGTATATATTATTGGTGATATAATTGTTACTTGGAGATTGAGATTACCATTCATATTTGCAATCCTTTTCCTCATGAAGTTTTTAGACGAACGTAGCGAACAATTTCAAAAACCAAATTGTTTAAGTTAATAGCGCATCACCTTTTTAGTTAAAATAAAAGCATCGATTCATTCGTTTCTTCACTCAATCACACATAAAACGCAACTCAAATTCATTAAATAAGCAAAACACGTACGTTTTTTATACTAACGTATTTATAATCAAGTAATTTCCATGGGAAATCTTCAAATTGGTATAATTGATATTTTGTGAGGGCTTGTAACTTTTTAGAATTTCACAACTAACATGTGTCAAGATTGAAGTTAGTTGTTGTATATGAAATATGGTCTCTCTCATGGTAAGACAAATGGAAAATTTGAAAAAACAAAATGAAAGTGTAGCTTATCCCACATAGGTGGATGTGCAAATATTGAATGTGTTTGTATGGCTTATCCCCACTTAAAGGCATTAATAAAAGTTCTCAAATATCTCAAATCTTACCCAGGCCAAGGACTTCTCTTTCTTTCAAAAACCAATCTTCATCTCAGGGCATATTGTGACAATGATTGGGCTAATTGCACAGCAGCTTCTCAAGAAGATATGTTTCAAGGTATTGTATCTTTCTAGGTTCATGTCTCCCCTCTTGGCAATCCAAAAAGAAAACTATGGTTTCAAAGAGCTCAATAGAGGCTGAATACAGGGCCTTAGCCTCAAATCCAGTTCAACATGCAAGGACCAAACACATTGAAATTGACTTCCATTTTGTCAGAGATAAAATCAAACAGGGTACAATTAATCCTATCTTTATCTCAACAAAGAATAAGTTGGCAGATGTGTTGGTTTGTGGGAGTCTTAAAAAACGACAAAACAACTAATTGTGTGTGAGCCGAGGGGGGCACACGCGATAAACACGAGTATACGTGTTGAACGTAACTAATGTTGGAAAATTTAGTGCACTTGTGGGATTAGTTCACACCTTGTAATGGGTTAGGAGGTACGGAGTGTACACCCATAAGGTCCATGAACACCCTGACTCTTATAGTGGTTTGTATTGGTAGTGCTAGTAGAAATCTACCGGTGAAAGTACCGCTTGAAAAGTATCGCCTTGTGGCTTCCATCGATAAGCGGTGTTTCCACCGATGGCGTGTTTCCACCGAAGTGGTGTATCCACCGATAGTGCTATGAAAGTGCTATGAAAGTATCGATAGCGGTGTTTCCATCGATAGGTCAGACTTCCACCGCAAGTGAAAGTACCGCTAGTGGAAAGTCTCGCTATGGAAAGTCTTGCTAAATGGCGATTACAACTTCTTTATGACCACGCTTAATTGGTCATGTAACCACTAATACTATAATGGGGATAATTATGAGGCTATTAATGGGCCGATTAATACTCATAATTCCATTGGAATAGCTCAAGAGTAACCTCCTATATATAGGAGATCCGAACATGCATGAGGAACACACGAAAACACTAAATACTTATAAGCGAAAGGGTTATAGAATTGTGCCTAATTCTCTAATCGCATTTGGTCTTATCCCAAGTAGATATTCGTGATACCCGGGCATTAGGGTCGAATAGTTTACTTTGGAAAGTGATCACACGATTCCAAGTGATATCCGTAACCACCTAGTGGTATTACTCCGTCATTGATTGTCTTAACCTCGCTCGGGATCTAACCCCAACAATCAAAGTAAACTATTTGTGATAATCAATGGTTTGCCGCAATGAACACATGGCTTCAAACTTTGCCAAGCTTGATAAGTTTGAAGGGTGGACTTAGGAGGTGGCGAAGAAGATGCACTTCTTGCTATCAAGCATGAGTGTGGTTTATGTCGACTACTCCAATTCACGATGATGGGGATGATGCTACGGTTGAGCGGATCGGAAGGACGAGCAAATGGGAGAATGATGACTACATATGCAGAGGTCTTATTTCGAATGGTATGTCCGATTCTTTGTTTGATATTTATCGAACTTTGAATCTTCCAAAGAACTGTGGATTCCTTGGATGCCAAATATATGGTGAGGATGCATCAAGTAAAAGTTTCTTGTAAGTAATTTCTAATTACAAAATGACCGATTCAAGACCATCATGGAACAATACAATGAACTTCTTGGAATACTTGGAAGGTTTACACAACACAATATGCACAAGGATGAGGCTATTTCGGTCTCTTGTGTTATTGATAAACTCCTCCTTCTTGGAAAGATTTCAAGCATACCTTGAAACATAAGAAGGAGGAGTTAACTCGTTGAGTTGGGTAGTCATCGCGCATTGAGGAATCTCTCAAGGTGCGGGATAATGACAAGCCAAAGAGTGGCAATGTCACGGACCATCTGTTGTCAATATGGTGGAGCATAACAACTCCACCGTGTACAATGACAACAAAGGCAAACGCAAGTATCATGACAACACAAGGCGATCCTAACAAGAAGGCAACACCTACTTGTTGGAAATGTGGTAAACCGGTCACATTAAAAGGGACCGCAAGGGTGTTAAAATTGGTGGTAAAGCCAATGGATCGTGCACTAATGGTTCGTGGAGTGGTGGTTCAACCAACTCACCGAAGGTCGAATATGTTTAATAAGTCTTTTCGATTTATTATGTTACATATGTATCTCGAATCTTTTATGTGCGTGATGATGATGTTGCGTGGTGGGTTGACTCGTGCAACAGTTCATGTGTGTAAAGATAGAAGTCGGTTCAAGACTTATGAGTCACCGAATGATGGTTCTATTCTTCACATGGAAATGAGTCAACGACCTTGGTGCATGGTCGTGGTTGTGTAGATCTTAGGTTTAGTTCGGAAAGATTGTAACTTTGTTTAATGTTATTCATGTTTCGATATAAGGAAAAACTTGGTTTCAAGTAGTGTTTTGAATAATCATGGATATAAACAAGTTATTGAATCGATAAATTTGTTCTTTCTAAATGTGGTGTTTTTATTGGTTTTGGTTATTTATGTAATCAAATGTTCGAGCTTAATATTACCACCGACGGTGTTATTTCGACTTTTGTGACCACATATGATCGAGTGATTCTAACCTTTGGAATGCTAGACTTGGTCATGTTCACTATAAAAGGATGCAAGATATGTCTAGGGATGGTTTAATCTCGCTTTTGACATGGACACCGAAAAGTGTAAAACTTGCATGTTGACCAAGATAACCAAGAAACCCTTTCGTGGTGTTAGTCGTGAGACTAAGATCTTGAAGCTTATTCACAAAGTGACTGTGTGATTTGCATGCCACTCCTTCTTTGGGGAATAAGAAGTACTTTGTGACATTTATTGATGATGCTTCTAGATTTTGTTATGTCTATTTATTACATACCAAGGATGAAGCATTAGATAAATTCAAAGTGTTTAAAACGAAGTTGAATTACAATTTGGGTCTTTAATCAAAAGATTAAGGATCGATAGGGAGGTGAGTACATGGATACTCAAGATTTCATCTGTTGGAATAATGCATGAAACGATCGCCCTTTATACTCCTCAAAGAAATGGTATTTCGAAAGGAAAACAGAGTCAAGGAGATGGTTAATTCCATGTTGTCCTATTCGGGATCGAGTCAAGGTTTCGAGGTGAAGCTATGTTAATGACTTCTTTGCTTATTAAATAGGGTTCCCAACAAAGGAACAAGGTTACCCTTATGAACTCGGACTAAAAGGAAACCCAACTTGAACTATCTCAAGGTTTGGGGTTGTAGGTCATGTAAGACTCCTTGATCCAAAGCAAAGACTTTGGGTGAAAGAGGCATTGATCGATCTTTGTTGGATATGCCGAGCATTCCAAGGCTTTTAGGTTCTATGTTATTGAACCTAATGAACATGTTTCGCTTAACACAATAATTGAATCAAGGGACGCAGATTTCGATGAGAATAGATTCTCATCGCCCCAGACCAAGTCGAGGATTCCTAATGGAACTCATGACATCGGTGTATCGAGGTCCTCGATGATGAACCATCGGTGGTCCTCGATGAGGTTGTGGTTCGAAGAATCGAACCTATGCTCGTAAAGAGCAAAGGGTAAGGATTCCAAAGTCATTTGACATGAGTTTCAACTATACTTAGTTGAAGGTACTAGGATGAGGTCTCGAGACCAATACTCCTATTGCTTCATTATTGAGGATGACCCCAAAACATTTGAAGAAGCAATGAAGTCCCGGATATTGCTTTCTCGAAAGAAGCAATTAATGATGAGATGGATTCCATCATGGGCAACAACACTTGGGTGTTGGTTGATCTACCACCAAGTTGTAAACCTCTGGTTGCAAATGGATTTTCAAAGGAAAATGAAGGTGATGGAACTATTGAAAAGTTCAAGACTAGACTAGTCATTCGTGGCTTTAAACAAAAGTCGAATAGACTATTTTGATACCTATGCCCCTGGCTCGTATCGTTACCATAAGATCAACGATTGCTATGGCATCTATTCACAACTGTTATTCATCGATGGATGTGAAAAAATTTTCTTGAATGGTGAATTGGAAGAGGAGGTTTATATGAACCAACCTCGTGGCTTCATCATGCCTCGGTAATGAAAACAAGGTGTGCAAACTAATTAAGTCTCTTTATGGACTTAAGCAGCACCTAAGCAATGGCATCAAAATTTGATGAAGTGGTTTTGTCTAGTGGTTATGTTCTTAACCAGTCGACAAATGTGTATATAGCAAATTTGATGAACTGCAAAGGAGTCATCATTTGTCTATATGTTGATGACATGTTGATCTTTGGCACTAACCAAAATCAGTTGACCGACAAAGGAATTTTTGTCATCAAGGTTCTCCATGAAAGACATGGGGAGGCCGATGTTATCCTTGGTATAAGGATTAAACATGAAAGTAAAAGAATTTCTATCTCTCATCCCATTATATTGAGAAGGTGCCGAGGAAATTCAATTACTTTGATTGTACTCGATGAGTACTCCTATGGATACTTGTGAGAAGTCGATGCCTAATCATGGCAAGGTCAGATCTCAACTTGAGTATTCTAGGTAATTGGTCGCTCGATGTATGCCATGACTTGTACAAGACCGATATTGGTTTTGCGGTGGGAAAATTGAGCGGTATACTAGTAATCCTAGTGCTCATCATCGCAAGCGCTCAAAGGGTATCAAGTATTTGAAGAGAACTATGGATTATAGTCTCTCATATCGTTACCCATCGATGTTGGAAGGTTACACCGATGCAAGTTGATCAAGAACATCAAGACAACTCGTGTACCAAATGGTCGGGTATTCTTACTTGGTGGAGGTGCAATTTCTTGGGCATCCAAGAAGCAAACTTGTATCACCAGCTCAACAATGGAATCAATTTGTGGCTTTAGCGACTCATTGGTAAAGAAGTCGAATGGTTGAAAAACTTGCTTCGAGATCCCATTGTGGCCTAAACCTATAGCACCTATATCTATCCGTGTGATAGTGCAGCTACATTGGCTAAGGCTTATATCCGTATGTACAATGGTAAGTCTAGACACTTAGGTGTCGTGCATAGCATGATTCGTGAGCTTATCATGAATGGGGTGGTATCTATAGAGTTTGTGAGATCTCACCGTAACTTAGTCGATCACTTGACGAAGGGTCCGCTAGAGACTTGGTTATAAAGTCTCGCTAAAGGGATGGGTTTAAGTCCAACTTAGTCATCGAATGCTAGGACACCCAACTCCTCCCGAGGAAACTTAGGAGCCGAGTTCAATGTGGAAAGTCGAATATTCATGGATGGAGCACATGTTTTATTTACATCCCAAGGTTGTGCTCGTAACTCACGAAAGGAGGATGAAGTTTTACTTTCAATGGTTAATTTTCTTGAAAAAGTGTTTGGCAGAGCATGACTAAAGCGGAACCACCTATGTAAATGTTGAAGTTTTACCGCTGAGAAGCTTTGGACTTTTAGCTTTTACAACATTTATGAATTTGGATATGGACACATGGTTTGTATAGTGTCGAGCTTTTAAGTGTTTGAAAACTTGTGTGTATTTTATCTTCATGTATTCAAATGGGTTGAAGGGTTCAATTCTTAGAACACCCCGATTCTCGAATATTTGAACGTAATTTACTAAGATGGAAATTCAACTCGTGACATTTTCGCTTATGCACATGTTTTGATTGATGTTTATTTTTCATGCAAAGGAAGTGAACTAAATTTGGGAGGATTGTTGGAAAATTTAGTGCACTTGTGGGATTAGTTCACACCTTGTAATGGGTTAGAGGTACGGAGTGTACACCCATAAGGTCCATGAACACCCCGACTCTTATAGTGGTTTGTATTGGTAGTGCTAGTAGAAAGCACCGGTGAAAGTACCGCTGTGGAAAGTACCGCTTGTGGCTTCCATCGACAAGCGGTGTTTCCACCGATAGGCGGTGTTTCCATCAAGTGGTGTATCCACCGATAGTGCTATGAAAGTATCGATAGTCGTACTTCCACCGCAAGTGAAAGTACTGCTAGTGGAAAGCATCGCTAAATGGCGCTACAACTTCTTTATGACCACGCTTAATTGGTCATGTAACCACTAACAAATATAATGGGGATAATTATGAGGCTATTAATGGGCCGATTAATACTCATAATTCCATTGAATAGCTCAAGAGTAACCTCCTATATAGGAGATCCGAACATGCATGAGAACACAGAAAACACTAAATACTTATAAGCGAAAGGGTTATAGAATTGTGCCTAATTCTCTAACCGCATTTGGTCTTATCCCAAGTAGATATTCGTGATACCCAGCATTAGGGTCGAATAGTTTACTTTGGAAAGTGATCACACGATTCAAGTGATATTCGTAACCACCTAGTGGTATTGCTACGCTCATTGATTGTCTTAACCTCGCTCTGGGATCTAACCCCCAACAACTAATACTTGAATTACTATTTACCCGTTATGCATGAAATTGACCCGAGTACATATTTGACCCGTGGGCTGTTTTCAGCTTCTGATATGGGTCGTTTGGGGTGAAGCCTTAGGCCTAGTTAATCCTAAACCGATCGGGTACTAGAGAAAGAATGGGTTTGGGTTTGTTTATGACTTGTCGACCAAGCCATGTAATCCTATAGGGTTTGGATTGCTTGACTATATAAACAAACACACCCTAAACAAAAACTCACGCATAACATTACTCTCCTCCTAATCCCTAAACCGATCACCATATTCTGATTTTAGCCTCTTGGTCGTTTGGTAAAACAATTCGACAAGGAGGTGTTTGGTTTGGTTCTAAACTTGTATTTGTGAGCAAGTGTTTAGATTGATTGTGTTGGTTTTATGGACTATAAATTAATAGACGTGTGTTAGGATCGAACTTGAGACCACGGGATTGCACACTTTACGTATGAGAATTAAAGTTAATAATTAAATGTAAATGTTATATTTATTTATTAATTAAATGAAATAACTAACTAACGTTAAGTAATTAATGTAATGGATTAACGGAGTTAAATGTATTGGAAAAGGACTATGTTGTAAATATTGAAGGTTCCGGAATCCTTGTGGGATGGTTAGAACCGATCGGCCACAAGAAAAGGAAACCCAATCCTCTACAACTCAAACTTGTTCACCAAGTTAGTTTGGGTATAAATACAAAACCAAGGGTGTTTGTAATTTATCTCTTGTACTCATTAAGCTAAACCTAAAATTGGTTTGTGTGTGTTTTGCTTAAACGATCGTGACACCACCTTTGGGTGTCGATCACCATCTTTTCCAAAACAAAGTTATTTTGTTTGATTAAAACTAGCATTACTTTAATTTGTTATAGTACGTGTGTATAAGAACGTGGTACAATCACACTATTGATTGTATCTTGGATTGAATTACAAAACGGTAAGGGGTAATTTTATAATCCTATAAACCCTTATTAGGGTTCATCCAATTGCTAGTTTTGTGGATTTGATTCTTGTTCGGCTAGAATCAAGAAAGGTACGCATATTCTTGTTTATGTTAATTAATTATTCATTAATATTTCCTATACGCTTCCGCATGTGTACTTGATGTTTATTGTTTATATTTATGATTAGTCATGTTTATAATTCCAACAGTGGCATCAAGAGCCATTGGTTTTAATGAGTAATTAATTACTAAACACGTAAAAAACGGATATTGTATTGTGTTTGATATGATTTATTCTAGGGTTTTGGTTATGATTATATAAACCCTAATTTTAGGGTTAAGGATTTTTCCTAATTTGGTTTTAAAATCTATTATGGATCGAAATTTTTTGGGTGGAAACCCTAAAATTTTAGTCGATTTCCTAAAATTTTTTTTAGGGTTTATATTAATTGTTATGTTATCAATATCGAAAACTAGATTTAATATATTTGTTACGTGATAAATTCATGAATAAAGTGTTATGTGACATGGAATTGTATGCGATCTTGTGACTTAATTGAATAATTGTTATGTTATATCCATGATGATACATGCATGTTTGTCATGGATAGTTGCTTGTATTATTACTTAATTGTTAAGATTGGATTAATTGTTAAGTTTTATACACATGTATATTTATGATAAATCTTGAATTGGGGATGACTCCAATTATATACATTAATGAATCAATTATGTGCAATTTGGTATATCATTAATTATGGGTTTACTTAATCGATTCGTCGATGTATGTGGCTCACTCTCAATTGAGAGAGTGAAAGCCCTAATTAATATATACGTTAATTTAACCTAGACATTTATTATTAATAGGGTTTTATTGAATAAGTTGCATGTGGCTACTTGTTTACACGTATAAATTGTTTATTATGTGCGCATTGTTTTTAGTTGTTTATATTTTTATTGGTATTACTTGTTTGTTTATTATGTGCGCATGCTTTTAAGCAAAGGGTAATTTTGAATAGAAAATAATACGGACTAAACAATGGTGAAATTTGATTTGTTTTGGAAGAGTTAAGTTTTCAATAGTTTAATTGATTGGTGACTTTGGTACAATGGTGAACGGCTCACCCATTCGAATGAACTATAAAGGGTTATTTAAGTGCACACAACACATCGAATGGATGTCTAAGGTTATGCGTTTGCGCTTACTCGTCCTCTCGCCTCTGTAAGTTCGAATGGATCTACTTAGTAAGCCATAAAAGTACAAGCTCATCTTAAGGCTAATTAGTTTTAATTCCATGCGCTACTTGGTGGTAATTATCCAAACACTAAGTGTTTACACTTATGCAAAAGTACGGTATAATGGATGATAATTAACACTAAATTCCTTGATTGGTGAACCCAATACCTCAATCAAAACTTTGATAATTTGATCTTTATGAATTGGTAATAAAAGTTTTTTATTAAAATTATCTTGCAAGATGAATGCATGACATCTTTGTACACATTTGATTTGACCACATAAAATCAAAACTAGTACCCTTTAAAATTAAGGTATATGCCATCTAATTAAAAGGAACACTTGAAGTTGCAATTTAAGTCATGCGAGTACTTGGCTAGATTGTGATGGAGAGGTAAATCTCTATGTTAAGTGAGACCTTACATGGACATATTTGCGCTCTTTAAGTTAGACACTTAAGTTGAGTAGGAAGTGAGACTTGGACTCAATGGCATAAGATGAGATGAAACATGTTTATATTTGCAATAGCATTGGAAAATATAAATCCCATAATGATCTAGGAATTGGAAATTGTTTGCCAATTATTGTTCGACAGACACCCTATTATGTGCTTTCGTTACTAGCGCATCAAGCGATGTAATGGAACTGCGATAATTGGATCCTAGTTTTCGAGAAAATTCTATGGTTATATGAATATTACCTTGGGTATTTTATTTTCTTGAAAAGTTTAATTATCGAAAATACTAAAATTGAATTTTGCTAATTCTTTAAATGTATTAATGCAACATTAAACCGTAAACGTAGGTTATTCATATATTGGTAAAATTGATCTACACCTGTAAGGGTTTTGGTAGAGTCAACTTTACTAAAAGAATAAACCTAGTCCTCTTTTCTAAGAAAGAGTGAGATTCAACCCTATTCCTTTTCATGAATGAAGAAAGGTATGATAGGACAATTAGAATTGTCTAAATTCTAAATACATAACTCGTAAGCAAATTTTAATAGTTAAGAAAATTGCATATTTCTGAGTTATTAAATTAGAAGCTAGACTAATTACTGTATAATTGGTAAAAGACAAACTAGCATATTTTATCTAGTTGTTGTGCTTTGACCATTTAAAAGTACTACTTACAATTGTTGGAATAGTAGAACTATTAAGAAAGAAATTGCATGCCCAATTTTTCAAGTTAATAGCATTGATGGATAAATTCATCATCTACATAGTAGAATACACTCTTTAAGTACATAAGTAATTGTTATGTATGGACTTTTTCAAAGGTGTAGGGAAGTAAATAGAACACTATTTTCTTTCACTGGTTCATGAAACACTTACAATGTTGTCAAATCCAGTGGGAGTATGTTGTTCTTATTACTGAATAAGGAATTAATGTAATGATCTCTTATTCAGTGGGAGTTACAAGCTTTGTCATCTTGGTAGTAACTCAGATTATCTCTAGAATGTCTTACGATAATTACTTTCCACTTGTAGACACTTATGTTTTCAAGGATAGTCATGTACGTTTCTTTATTAGACAATGAAGTGGTTCTACATCTACTAGTTATGCTAATATCAATGACACAATCATATTAGTCACATAAACAAACATATGTCGTGTTGTTTATCTGCTACATGATGTTGTTCCATGCACAAGTGGGAGAAATCTATATTGTGTGCAAGGTACAATATATAAGTATATGATTTAATGGATTCTCTTGATCGCAAGGTAAGAGACTAACGCTCTAATATAACTTGTACATATCTAATTCAAGAAACACTTGGTGTTACAATTTACGCCATGTGAGAACTTGGCGAGATTGCAACAACAAAGTAAATCTCTATGTAAAGTGAGATCTTGCATGGACATATTTACGCTTCTAAATTAGACAAGTATTTAGAACATGTGTCAAAATGATATATAAGACTACTTCAAATTAGATTTTTATGTATTATTAGAATGACATAAATGAAGTAATCTAATACTACTTCAAATTTGTTTATTTATGTATTTTGGAATGACATAAATGAAAAATAATGTAGTTGATTTACTCGTTTTCGTACACAAATATTTTTCCGAAGAAATACAAAGGAATGTATTTCCCGGGTCGTTTTCCCAACGAGGGATGAATGGAATTTCCAACTCACGTCTCGATAATCGGGATTTGAATGAGAAAAGGGGATAATATGATATATTCTAAACTACGGGATAAGGAAAGCATATGGGAATAAAATCTATGGGGAAAACCTAAGAACTAAGGCAAACTACGCAACTCTACAATAAAACGCAAATACGGAATTTAAACGAAACGCGAATAAAATGCAACAACGACTATTCTAACTCCTAAAATCAACCTAAAATTACTTTTACTCTAAAAATGATATTTGAAAACTAATTATGAATTAAAACTATTTTTAGGAATTTTCTTGATTTTATAAAATTAAAACTAATTTTAACTATTTAAAATTCTAAAATTATAAAATCAAAGAGAAAATATGGAAAATCTTTTTATGCTTTTATATTTATCTTAAACTATTAAAATTGAAAAATTATTTTTTGGAACTTTTTCTCAATTATTTTTAATAAAAGCTAATTAAAATTGATTAAAATCTAATTTAAAATGAGAAAAATAGTAAATAAAGACCAACAATTATGAAATCTTCAGGAAAATTCTAAAATGATAATATGAATTTATGAAAAATGAGAAACAAGCAGGTTATGTGTAAAATATAGAAGCTATAGTGTAACTGCTATTAAAATAAGCTACTAAAATAAGCTAACAAGCTATTTAATCAACCAAACAGTGACAGAAGCTATAATCTACTAAAATAAGCTAAAAGCAGCTAACTACAACTAATCCTAACAAGTCCTAATGCTCAGATTGAAGAATTAAGCAAACTGCTTATATTAGCAAAACAGTGAAACACCCCCTTGGTTTGAGCTAGTACATAAGCTTATCCAATAAGCTAAACCAAAAACTAATAATGCAGTCTTATAAACCACCTGGTAAGCTACAATTAGACCAAATATAAGCTTCTAACTCTCTAAATTGAACCTAATGCTACAGCTGCAAGTTCTGTGAAAATCTAGTGCAGTCATGTTTTGACTTTCAAGAGCAGTTTCTAAGTTTGACTTTATTGAGATTTAATCTAAAGTAATTAACTGATTAAGATATTTAAAGGCTAATGATGATTAAGGAAAGCTAGATCTACTAAGTTTAAGCTAATATGCAAACTATTTCTACTCATCGATGTTGATGATTCGATCCTAGATCGCTTCAAAGTGATTTAGACTTTTGAGTGAAACTGCTATATCAAAGACACGAATGACTATTAAATACCTATTTAAACATGTATAAACTACCAACAACCGATAAGCTAAGCTTTCACACAAGAATTCAAGAATACCAAACACTAGTTACAACCATCGATTATGAACTAATAGGCGATTATTACTAGATAACACTAAACAAACATCAAACAAAGATCAAACTACACTAATTACCACTAATGAGCAGTTTAATCAATGATATAATGATCAAAGCGAAATCAAACTTACAATACTTCCTTAGCCACTATGGCTTGCACTTTGATGAAACTAGAACCACTAACCTAACAACCTCTAATCCTAATCCAATTCCACTCATAATCACCCCAATCCAGCTACTGTACCATACCAATCCAGATCCAAAAGAACCAAATCATTACTGACAGCAACTGTAGCTTCTGATGTGACTTGAGATTTTTGTGTTTTGAGTGAGAAAACAAGTACAAGCTCACAATAAGCTACCAAAGCTTAAATGAACTATAAGAAACAATAAATCAGTGGTGGATCAATCCAAACACGTATCTAAAGTGATTTTTTATTTTAAATGATTTAATGTGATTTTTTGTATTTTGAGATTTTGAGGAAATAAGCTAAAACAAGTATGATAAAACTATAATAAGCACTAAAGTAAGTTTATAAGCGATTTAGATTATAAGAAACTTAAAACAAACAATTGAAAATGAAAACTAAATTTTATTAATAAGGAAAATTGAGTACACAATACTAATTACAAAGTATTTAAAACATTGAAATTGTAAATAACCACTACAACTTAAGCTAGAGAGAAGAAAAAATACAGAAAATAAGATACATTATTTGTGAATGAGAATGAGGCCTATATATAGTTGAGCTTGATGCTTGAGAAGCTTCTCGAATTCATCCAACTTGTGCTTCTTCTGAGCTCCTTTCCACCCTTGGATCATAATAACCGCTTCCCACTTAATCTCATCCATTGGATCATGAATGATGACATGCTTCGGCCAATAGAAGCATAACACGTGGCCTAGAGCACACGGATAGGTGATGTGTCATTCCCTTGTGTCAGGTGTGTCAGGGGAAAGTACCAATGTACCCTTAATCACGGTTAATTTGGCTCAATTACACACGGGGGTAATTAGGGTTTATCCTTTCCGAATGGGTAAAAACTTGGCGGGAGGATTTTTTAATATAACTTGGGTGTTTGATCGGAAATGTCACACCCCAAAATGGCGCAATGGAATAGCATTTACGGGGTATGACTTCAAAGTAAAGAACACAAGGTGTCTTAAATAGAGAAATACTAAAAGTGTTACATTAAAGATAATAGTCATGAAACTCCCACAACCGGGATAATCCAAACATAGTCTTCAAAGCCAAACTACATCATAAGAAAATAACCTAGTCCAACTCCACGGATACAACCCGAGAAGGTCTTTATTTAAGTCTTGCTAAGCCAGGCCAATACCCAACCTCCTAAGGAACTTCATTCATAACACCTGAAATGGTTACTCGAAAACGTCAACATAAAGTTGGTGAGCTCGTAGGTTTGAGAGTTAAACCACGAAGCTGTGAATAATATAATGTAGGACAATAGTGAAAATGATGACAATATACATGCACTTAGTCACAAAACAACCAGTATCGCGTCAACTGAGCCCAATATGTCCATATATCCAAAACCATGTGGGAGCTACCCGATAGATCTATCATCACGTAGGCCCTCCGCGAGAGAGTTAATGATTCTGTGATTATGTACACACAAGCAAGATATTGTTACCGCATATAATCGCATCATATCACATATATGTCCAAAACAAGTAAACCGTAAATCACAAAGATGAAAAGCAGTTTAAAATATCATTTGAGTACCATTTCCCCAAGGAAAACATGTTAAAAATGGGGCTACGAGAACTCACCTTAAATCCAAGCCTTGCTATAAAAGGAATGCACAATCTTTGGTGGGTCAACCTAATTATTGTTCTTAGATCAAACCGAACTTTCCATCTCTTAACCCAAGTATGTTTTCGGTAACTAATAACCCAAAATGTTTTGTGTGCTTCCTTGCTTACCCCTATCGATGTCGTGACCCAAGAGGAAAAAGACCAAGAGAAAGTGTGACTAATTTGTTTTGAGAATGAAATGAAAGTGTAAAGAACTAAACTAACATTCCTTTTATTCTTGAACTAATATGGCCTTTAAAATAAAATAATACTCTACTTTGCTAGGACTAATAAAAAAAACAACATGGGAAGTGTGTGGGAGGCCATGCTCGGCTGGAAACAAGGAAAAAGAAACATGCATGGGATTTATGATTTAATAAGACTCTAGTATGCTATCAATGATAAAAAAAAATGTTGGGAATGGATGTGTAAGTGTTTTGTCGTGGGTTATGGTCAAAGGAGACCAAATTGTTTAATGCTTTGCTCATGAAAGAAATGTAGCATGGCCAATATAAAATGTAAACATCTAGACTTAGATTCATTAAAAATATAATAGGGTGGTGCTTGGTCTTGTTTGTCAGCCGAAAAAAAGATGGCCAAAAAGAGTAGTCATGTCTTGCCATGCCTTGGACTAATACTCATTGGTTCTAATGTTTATTTATTGTATTACAAAGTCAATGGTCAAAATATAAGAAATGTTAGTATGGTTTAATGTTTTTAAAATGATCATATATGACAATACATGAAGGAGGCGACACTAGGATAAAAAGAAGAAAGCTTGTGATTTTTAGGTATAATGTATTTTGTAAGTGTATTGGGTATTAGTTTTGTAGTTAGAATTAAATATACACGTTTAGTGTTTATAATAAAAGAATTATATAAAGTGTAAGAAAATTATTTTTGGTACTTTTGTAGTAATTTAGGAAATGTGAGAATGTATTAAAATAATCGTTGGGACTATTGGGTACACTATGTGTTCATGCAAATTGTGAAAAACATTTATTAATTTAATAAATCGTACGTAAATAAAATGTAATTGTACTAGAAATTAATTTATGAATGCAAGAAGTGGAAATGTACTAAAAATATGTAGACTAAATCTTAGTCCAAAGTCATAGTGCGTAAGAGGGTGCTACTTGTTTACGCGATTCAATTAAATAGTTATACGAAATGGTGAATGTGAAATCTTTCAAAATAAAATAGATTTTGAGTTTGAGGTTGAGTAAGGACCTGGAAAAGTACGGGTTGTTATAGTCTACCCTTGTTAATTGAATTTTGTCCTCAAAATTTAGCTTGTACTATTGTCAAACAGGTGTGGATACTTAAGTCTCATCAGATCCTCTCGTTCCCAAGTAAACTCAGGTCCACGCTTTGAGTCCCAACGCACCTTAACTAATGGTATCTTGCTACGCTTCAAATTCTTGATCTCACGCCTAAAATTTCAATGGTTTCTACAAAATGTAACTTAGGGTCTATTTGGATTTCTTCCAATGGTACGTGTAAGGTTTTATCAAGAAGACACTTTCGAGGTTTGACACGTGAAACGTATCATGAACGGCACTCAACTCTTGAGGGAGTCGAGAGCGGTAAGCCTCTTGGTCCGATTCTCTCAATGATTTCAAAGGTCCTACATATCCGGGTGCTAACTTCCCTTCTTCCCAATCGTACAACACCTTTCCAAGGTGAAACTTTGAGCAACACATGATCACCAACACTAAATTCTGGGGGCGCCGTCACATATCGGCATAGCTCTTCGACGGTCACGTGCAACCTTGAGCCTATCCTTGATTTGAATGATCTTCTCGTGGTCTCTAACACTATCTCGTGTCCTATCATTTGACTTTCTCCGGCCGCCCAAGAAATAGGTGGCGACACTTCCACCGTAAAGGGATTTGAAAGGTGCCATGTTTATGCTAGCATGGTAACTATTATTATAGGAGAACTCGGCTAATGGAAGGTGAGTATCCCAATTCCTCCAAAATCGATGGCACATGCCCTAAGCATATCTTCTAGTGTTTGTATAGTACGCTCACTCGACCGTCATGCGAGGGTGATAAGCCGTACTCATATCTAAGTGTGTTCTAGCGACCGCAAGCGCTTGCCAAAAGTTGGATGTGAAGCGGCTATCTCGATCGACATGATCGATATAGGGACACCATGTCTTGCTACTATTTCATTTATGTAAATTCTAGCCAATTTGTCCATCTTGTAATCCTCTCGAATTGGTAGAAAATGTGCAGACTTCGTCAATCGGTCTACGATAACCCAGATCGAATCGTGCCCACTACTAGTCCTAGGCAACTTTGTAATGAAGTCCATAGTTATTCTTTCCCACTTCCATTCAGGAATCTCTGGTTGCTGCAACAAACCAGATGGTTTCTGGTGTTCAGCCTTCACCTTCGAGCAAGTCAAACACTTGCTGACGTAGATAGCTATGTCTTTCTTCATTCTAGGCCACCAATACAATTCTCTAAGGTCATAGTACATCTTGTCTGCTCCTGGGTGAACGGAGTACCTCGTCGTATGTGCTTCGTTCATGATTAGGGTTCTCACGTCGCCACTTAATGGTACCCAAATTCGGTCTACAAAGTATAGTCCACCGTCTTCCTTTTTCTCCAATTGACTATTTAGGCCTCGTAACTTCTCTGTGGGTGCGTCCATATCCTTAGACGCTTCCCTCTGAGCCGCTAGTATCTTATCCTTGATACCCGACTTTATGGTTATACTCATGGCTTTTACTTTCCTTGGCTTGAGCCTTTCCTTCCTACTCAAAGCGTCAGCTACTACGTTCGCCTTACCTGGGTGGTAACGAATCTCACAGTCATAGTCACGAATAGTTCAATCCACTCCTCCGCGCATATTCAACTCTTTACGGTCGAAGATATGTTGGAGACTCTTGTGGTCAGTATAGATAATACTTTTCGTCCCATACAAGTAATGTCTCCATATCTTGAGAGCGAATACTACAGCACCTAGCTCCAGATCATGGGTGGTGTAGTTTTTCTCGTGAATCTTCAGTAGTCGGGATGCATAGGCAATCACTTTTCCCCTTTGCATTAATACGCACCCAAGACCTTGACATGACGCGTCACAGTACACTACGAAATCTTCGGTCCATCGGGAGAGCGGTGGAGCATTACACAAATTATTCTTCAAGGTTTGAAAGGATTCTTCTTGTTCTTTGCCCCATTCGTACTTCTTATTCTTTTGAGTTAGCAAGGTAAGAGGTTTGGCAATCTTGGAGAAGTTTGCGATGAATCGTCGGTAGTAACCGCCGATCCTAAGAATGATCGAACTTCATTGGGGATTTAGGGCTTCCCAATTCTTCACCGCTCGATCTTGCTAGGATCCACATGGATACCATCTTTGTTAACTACATGTCCAAGGAATTGGACTTCTTGTAGCCGTAATTCACATTTTGAAAACTTAGCGTACAACTTCTCCTTCTTGAGCAACTCTAGGATTAACCCGGATGCATTTCATGGTCCTCCTTCGTCTTGGAATAGATCAAAATGTCATCGATAAATACGATAACAAATTTATCTAGGTATGGTCGCATACCGGTTCATTAGGTCCATGAAAACTGCAGCGCATTCGTCGATCCGAAGGCATAACCGTAAACTCAAAATGACCATATCGAGTTCTAAATGCGGTTTTGGGATATCATCTTCGTGCACTCTTAGTTGGTGGTAACCGGATCAAGATCTATCTTGGAGAAGTATCGCGAGCCTTGCAGTTGATCGAATAAGTCATCAATTCTCGGGAGAGGTAGCGGTTCTTAATGGTTAGTTTGTTCAATTCCTGTAGTCGATGCACATCCTAAATGAACCATCCTTCTTTTGACGAACAAGATCGGTGCTCCCATGGCGAAGAACTAGGCCGAATAAAACCTTTGTCTTGGAGTTCCTTGAGTTGATTAGACAATTCCTCCATCTCGGTGGGTGCCAAGCGGTAGGGAGATTTTGCGACCAGCATTGCTCCGTGAATTAGGTCTATGCGAATTCAACTTCGAGAAGGAGGTAATCCGGATAAGTCCTCGGAAACACATCGAAAAACCCGAACCATGGGATGTCTTCCGGTTTCTTCTTCTCCGCTTTCATGTTCATGAGGTGCTTCACCTCTTCTTCGTGTCTCTCCATAAACCTTAAGTAACTCACCGTTTGGTAGTGGTATTCGGACCATCTTCTCATGGCACAATATTTCAGCCTTATGCTTGGATAACCAGTCCATTCCCACAATCACGTCAAAGCTTCGTGTCCGAATGGTATTAAGTCGATGCTAAAGGTATAGCCTTCTAATTCTAGTTTGCACCCACGAACGATCTTATTGGTTTCTACCTTTGACCACTTGCGATTTCAATTTAGTAACTAAAGCCTAGTCTCTCGGGTTCCATATTTAATAGGGGCATGAATTTAGTAGAAACGAAACTATAATCGGCTCCGAATCAAATAACACAGTAGCATAGTGGTCGTTTAAAGAGAACGTACCCGTCACGATGTTCGGGTCCTGACGTCCTTCTTCAGCGTTCATCACAAATGCTCGACCCCGTGCTGGGTTACCATTGTTACCACGGTTTGTGTTGTTTCCACCAATTGCTAAAATCTGATTCTGGTTGTTCTGCACTTGCCCTCGTATCCCAATCAACCTAGGACACGCATTCCGAAGATGATTCGGGCTTCCACATTCATAACAAGCCCTCGGGTTCACAGCATTCACTGGTGTCACTTGTTTAGCTACTACCCTACAATCCTTTGCCATATGACCAGGTCGCTTACAGTTAAAGCATACCACTTGGCATGGCTTAGTCTCTGGGTGATGGTAGTTGCATTTGGCACACATAGGGTGAAAACCTTGATACTCCTTCTTGGCAGTAGTAGTTGCCACAAATCCTTTTCCCCATTTCGCTTTCTTGTTATCACTCTTTTCTCCTCCTTGCTTACTTGGCTCACTTACGGCCTTTCTCTTGTCACCACTTTTAGACAGTTTTCCATTCCTGACCATTTCATCAGTCAAAGTTGCAGATTTCAGTATCGCACTCTGAAGGGTAGGGGGTTCAGTCGCTTTCACCATCCCGCGAATCTCCGGAACCAAACCATAGATGTACCTTTCGATTCTCTTGGATTCAGGAGTAACCATATGAGGTACTAGTCTAGCAAGCTCATGGAAACGATCCGTAAGTCGCATGTCCGGCACCTACCATAGCATGATTGTAGAACTCATGCTCTAGCTTCGCATTTCGTTGCTTGGGCAATACTCTTCCTTTAGCAGTTCCTTGAAGTCATTCCAACTCATTCCCATGGCAGCTTCTCTTCCTCTGGCCTGGATTTGCGTATTCCACCAAGTCAGCGCCTTTCCTGTCAACGAGCTTGCAGCATACTTCACCTTCTGGTGTGTTGCACACTCGCTTATGTCCATTACCGCTTCCATTTTCTCAACCCACCTGGTGTACACTAACGCTCCTCCATTACCATCAAAGTCCACTGGTTTGCATGCCGTAAACTCTTTGTATGAACACCCTTTCTCACCATTGCTGTTATTTCCATTTCCGCCGTTGTCGTTGGCGTTATCATTCTCCACATTGTCGTTCCTACTAGCGTTATTCCGGGGTTGCTTGATATGATCACCTACTTGAGTAAGGATAGTGGGAAGCAAGTTCAGAGTCGTTGAGCGATGATGGTGGAAAGGTCGGATTTACGTCGTTGTTGTTTCGGGCCAGCGACCTCCTCCTCTACCTCCCGTCCACGGTCCTTCCACCCTCCGGGTGGAACACCTCGTTAACTCGCCGATCTTCGAGGCATGTTTCTATAAGGAAGGACATTGACAAGCGTTAGGTAGGAGGTGGTAGGGTAGGTCGATATACGTGACGTGCTACTATTCTCAACTTCCTATATGGCCATCCATGAATTTGATAAGTCCATGCCGCATCATGTTATCGTAAAACGTTGGCGGGCGTTTTAGGATAGCATCATGCCACATTTTCTTATCATCATCACTTCACGCCATTCCAACCTAATCCATCCTTGAGTCAATTCCTTCAATCCTTTAAGTTATTTAATCAACTTGCGACCATATAAATTTCGCAACCCAATCAAACAAAACGGTCTTGAAATTAAACCGCAAGTTAATTAAGAAACTTAAGGGCTTGAAAATAAATTGACTCAATTCGAGGGGTTCTAAGGTCTAATACTAGGCACTACTACCTACAAGACAAATAAACACATAACCGCACACGTAAGTCCTATCATGCCAACTATATGGGTTCCTAGGTTATAGTCTAGGTTAAACCACCTAATTCTCTATAACACTGGCTCGAATACCAATCATCACACCCCAAAAATGGCGCAGCGGAATAGCATTACTGGGTATGACTTCAAAGTAAAGAACACAAGGTGTCTTAAATAGAAATACTAAAAGTGTTACATTAAAGATAATAGTCATGAAACTCCCACAACCGGATAATCCAAACATAGTCTTCAAAGACAAACTACATCATAAGAAAATAACCTAGTCCAACTCACGGATACAACCCGAGAAGGTCTTTATTTAAGTCTTGCTAAGCCAGGCCAATACCCAACCTCCTAAGGAACTTCATTCATAACACCTGAAATGGTTACTCGAAAACGTCAACATAAAGTTGGTGAGCTCGTAGGTTTGAGAGTTAAACCACGAAGCTGTGAATAATATAATGTAGGACAATAGTGAAAATGATGACAATATACATGCACTTAGTCACAAAACAACCAGTATCGCGTCAACTGAGCCCAATATGTCCATATATCCAAAACCATGTGGGGAGCTACCCCGATAGATCTATCATCACGTAGGCCCTCCGAGAGAGTTACGATTCTGTGATTATGTACACACAAGCAAGATATTGTTACCGCATATAATCGCATCATATCACATATATGTCCAAAAACAAGTAAAACCGTAAATCACAGCATGAAAACAGTTTAAAATATCATTTGAGTACCATTTCCCCCAAGGAAAACATGTTAAAAATGGGGCTACGAGAACTCACCTTAAATCCAAGCCTTGCTATAAAAGGAATGCACAATCTTTGGTGGGGTCAACCTAATTATTGTTCTTAGATCAAACCCGAACTTTCCATCTCTTAACCCAAGTATGTTTTCAGTAACTAATAACCCAAAATGTTTTGTGTGCTTCCTTGCTTACCCTACTGATGTCGTGACCCAAGAGAGGAAAAAGACCAAGAGAAAGTGTGACTAATTTGTTTTGAGAATGAAATGAAAGTGTAAAGGAACTAAACTAACATTCCTTTTATTCTTGAACTAGTATGGCCTTTAAAATAAAATAATACTCTACTTTCTAGGACTAATAAAAAAAACAACATGGGAAGTGTGTGGGAGGCCATGCTCGGCTGGAAACAAGGAAAAAGAAACATGCATGGGATTTATGATTTAATAAGACTCTAGTATGCTATCAATGATAAAAAAAATGTTGGGAATGGATGTGTAAGTGTTTTGTCGTGGGTTATGGTCAAAGGAGACCAAATTGTTTAATGCTTTGCTCATGAAAGAAATGTAGCATGGCCAATATAAAATGTAAACATCTAGACTTAGATTCATTAAAATATAATAGGGTGGTGCTTGGTCTTGTTTGTCACCGAAAAAAGATGGCCAAAAAGAGTAGTCATGTCTTGCCATGCCTTGGACTAATACTCATTGGTTCTAATGTTTATTTATTGTATTACAAAGTCAATGGTCAAAATATAAGAAATGTTAGTATGGTTTAATGTTTTTTAAAAATGATCATATATGACAATACATGAAGGAGGGGCGACACTAGGATAAAAAGAAGAAGAAAGCTTGTGATTTTTAGGTATAATGTATTTTGTAAGTGTATTGGGTATTAGTTTTGTAGTTAGAATTAAATATACACGTTTAGTGTTTATAATAAAAGAATTATATAAAGTGTAAGAAAATTATTTTTGGTACTTTTGTAGTAATTTAGGAAATGTGAGAATGTATTAAAATAATCGTTGGGACTATTGGGTACACTATGTGTTCATGCAAATTGTGAAAAACATTTATTAATTTAATAAATCGTACGTAAATAAAATGTAATTGTACTAGAAATTAATTTATGAATGCAAGAAGTAGAAATGTACTAAAAATATGTAGACTAAATCTTAGTCCAAAGTCATAGTGCGTAAGAGGGTGCTACTTGTTTACGCGATTCAATTAAATAGTTATACGAAATGGTGAATGTGAAATCTTTCAAAATAAAATAGATTTTGAGTTTGAGGTTGAGTAAGGACCTGGAAAAGTACGGGTTGTTATAGTAAAGAAGGGTTGACCATGGGTAATTACACCGGGTTTGGATTGGTTTTCGGGTAATAGTTTAAACCGGGTATTAAAGGTTTAGTGATTGGGCTCGGGTTTTCTGTTTTGGGCCGAAGGTGGTTTAGTAGAATTATGGATTTTGGATTTAAAATAAACCCAAGTAATAATATAGGGACCAAACTTGTATTTTCTGAAATTCCAAGGACCACAAGTGTAAATCTGACAATCTCTCACAAGGACCAATCATGTAAAGCTCAAATAATCCAAGGGTGAATTTCAGAATTCAACTGAGGATCAATTTCACAAATCTGAAAATGCGAGGACCGATATTGACTTTTCTTTAAACTTTTACGAAACTTCAAAAATCATCTTCTGAAAATAAAATCTTCCAAAATACACAATCTTGACCTTCCAGCTCAGCTAAAACTCTCTTGATCTCTCGTGCTCGGTTTTCTGCAGATTTGGCTTCTTTTTGTGTGTTTTTAAATATCCGTACCTGCACAAGCACAAACTCAAGAAAACCACAAATATAAGCAATAAACGGCTTTTCCTTGGTTGTTTTGGGTCAGTTTTGATAATGAAAAGATATGTGAATAAGCACATATCAAAATACCCAGACGAGACCATTGTCGTGTCCTCACGCAATGCAATCAACTCACACTTCTAAAACCAAGGATTTCAATCTCTTCTACTAAACCTATGAAGAAGTAGCAAAGATTCCTCAAAAGAGATTAAGAAAGCCTTAATTCTAAAACGCCTGCTTACCTTTCAATTCACAAATAGATATTACGATTAAGCACATTCCGGTTATGAATGACGGTTTGTTGAACTTTCATGTCGATCAATAACTCCAACATTTTTCAAACGACACGTTAGGATCACGGAGTAGAAAACACAACACAGTGAAGTGACCATACGGATAGAATACATCGTCCCGATTTTCACAAGCTCCCAAACTAAGCGTAAACCGAAATCATTGTTACATACGACTCTAGATGCTAACACTACCCATGGAAGTTACTTGTGTAATTACCTTTCGTTCCCATTTTCCTATTTCCTCTAAATTTTTTTATTTTTGTGAGAAATGAATTTCTTCAAATTCTCGTTTCGATAAGAATTATTCTGATAAAGATACAAAGCTAAGTCGATAATTAGTTATCCGCATTCTCTCAAGAACCATTGTCGTAAAAATGAGGTCCACATCAAGGAATTCTTATTCACTTACTTTTGACTTTTCACTTTTCAACATTTTTCAAATTTTTTTTTTTTTTTTTTTTTTTTTTTTTTTACACTTATACTTTTTACTTTTATTGAGTGTGAACCACTGAGCTTCACGGGGTAATTCAAGACTATAGGCTTCATGAAATGAGGATCCCTTTGGCTAGGCTAAGACCTCACTCAATCCCGGCTAAAGATCCAAGGGTCCGATCTCGACACCATGACTCACAACTTAACTTATTACATTATCACTTATCACGATTTCTCATTTATTTATTACGGATCCTTGATGTGTACCCAATTTTAAAACAAAGATTCTTTTGAGAAGAAAAAGAACTAACCATCGCCAAAACTCGACATCTCTAATTATTATTAGCAGATATGGGGTGAAACAATTTTGTGGGAACAAAAGCCATAAGTACCTTGATGGGCTCTAAAGAGAACCAACTACTCACGTTTAGCATCTAAACTCATAAGTAACTCTATCATTTCTCGATCTCGCAAATTTAAAATCCCAAATAATGAGATCCGCAGATGCTTAGCCGATAATTTTAGATTATCTATGGTTAAGGGAACAAGCTAGAAGCTCAACACGCCCGGTCAAGTCGAATTCCATTCCTACTCTCACCAGTGGAAAGTCAACAAGGTGTCAAAACATATATTAACTTAGCAAATGTTTCGTCTAATGAAATCAAGTTATGCATATTTAAAGTCACTCAGGGAAACTTGCAAAATCTTGGCCTTTTGAGCTAGAATTCGCATTTTATAGCTTCTAATCTAAGAGACTAGCAAAACTTTTTAATCAAAAGGACTTAACAAAAGCTTACAAAAAATTTTAAATTTTTCACATTTTTGCACAAATTTTCAATTTATAAGGAAAAACGGGGTTACGAGAGAAACATAACTGAAATAAGCAAGTGCGGTCAAATCAAATCGAAGATTACCCTACCCCAGACTAGAACGAAACATTGTCCTCAATGTTTAAAGCAAGGGTATCACGAAAATCTAAAAGCCATTTATTAAGTATGCTCAAAGATAAACGTTAGTCGATAAGATTAGGATATCGGATTTTCATCGGCATCGATCATGAAACTCGAGTGGAGAAAAGACAAACTTCGAGCACGAGTCTTCATATCGGGACAATCCTACACAACATTACAAACAACCAAACGAGAAATCGAAGAGGCGAGACCCTTCACGCCACTTATTAGAAAATAGAAAGAAGATAAATGGATAAGCATGGGGTGCCTCACAAGCGCTCATGTTTTTGATCACCGAGTCGCTTTGACTCGTCCCAATTCATTTGTCCTTGGGAAGAAAGTGGTAGAGATACCAGGTCAAAACAGTGTCCTCATTCCCGAAAGAATGAGACTGGGTGGGTCGGTGGTGAAGAAAGTGTCGGGCATCAGCACAAATGGTATATCATGAAAGAATGATCCATCATCCGGCGGTTTAGGGGGCGGACGAAGGAATGACGGATCAAAGTGGGAAAACTCCAAGAAAAATGGGAGCTTATGGTAAGGGATAAGATGTGTAGGCTCACAAATGAAGGCATCCAAGAGAGGATCCTTATCACGAAAAATGGTTTTAGCATAAAGCTCATCAATGAATATCCCGGGTTTAAAGATCTTGTCTTCACATGTCGGCTCAACGGGATACATGATGGTGGACTCATCAGAAGAAGGAGAGTCAAGAAGTCCATCAAAGAACATCATATCCCCCTCGGGATCATTCATATCAACATCAAAATAGAATCTCTCAAGAATCGGAGGATAAACATCATCAATAGTGGGATTGCCACTAATCTCTTCATCAAATCGGAAAGTCTCAAGCTCGGGAGAGAAATCACTGTCTTTAACGGAGATAGATAGGATGCGAACTTGAATTATCGTTCAATGCTTCAATCTTGGAAATGAGAAGATAAACTCTTGACAATGTTTCACGTAATGCTGGATCCTCGATCTCTATATTATCGGGCTCAATCTCTTCTTCTTCTGGCTCGGGCTCAGAAGGTAAATCGTCAACAAAATCGATGTCTCCATAAGAATCGTCATCGAAATCGGAGAACATCTCAACATGATCATCAAGAGAAGGCTTATCACAAATATCAACAACCCCAGACTCAATTGGGATTGGGATAAGGATCTCAACACTAGTCTCTTCCGTTTCCGGAATAGTACTAAGATGCTCATCCCCCATTATGAGAGAGTCAACGGGTGCAACAATGTCCGTAGCAATAGAATCATCGACCTCTTCCAAAAGAACGTTACTTCTCCCATCCGGCGTGAGAGAAGGGGAAGAGTCGGAAATGTAAGGCTCAGAAACGGGAGTGGGATTGCCACTCGGAGGAGTATAATCGTCATCGTAATCGAATCGTAAGCGAAAGGTCTCCGGTAACTAATTTTAGCGGCTTGCTCTTGATGAGTAATTCACCATAAGTTTTACGATTAGGATCTTTTTCTGGAGCAGGTTCATGAAGCAATTCTTTTAACTCATTTAACTTTTGTAATATATTGAGGAAACCTTGGTGAAATTCGGATCATCTAACGGAGTTTGTGGTTGAATTTCTTGGTATTGTGGAGGTGGGTTATAAGCATAGTCGTAATTATCACAAGGAACTTTCGTAAACAAATGGGTTACGATCGACAATCGGAATTAATGTGCGGACCTCCACAATACTCACAAGAGTATGACTCCGCTCATGGTACAAAGGTTGGTTAGGAAATTGGTTGTCTCATAGTCGATTGTGGTGAAACTCGGTTCTCGATTTTCCATTGCTACAAGCGGGACAATTACCACCATATTCGGGTCCGTTGCACCATATACACGAGTGATAAATCAAGAATTATCCGTGATAGGCTCGGGAGTCACCGGCTCGAAACATATTCCATTTCCTCACCGGAGAAGGAGTAGGAATCGAGGGTTCTACAATTATGTCATTATAAAGAGCACTCTTTTGTTCTAGCCGTGCATAAAGGCAGGCGAGATCGGATTTGGATTAATAAAATTATTGCATATATCACAAAATCCATTCCGACAATTATTTCCGCACCAATCACATATACATTTCAAACACGAAATTGATTTTCTTCCATACGGCTTTGGCAATGAAGGCAACGACGATAAGTACATATCTCGGGTTGTGGTGGATGGTCGGAAAAACTTTTAGAGTCATCGAGATTGTTTGTCGGCTAAATCGCACCAATAGCAAGATTTTTTAGAACCAGTTGTCCACATCGTCACATACACATTCTGGATTAAGACACCAATATTGTTTCTCCTCCATACGGCCTTTGCAATGAAAACAATGACGATAATCGATCGTATCCATGAGAATTAAACATATAGAGGTTGAAGAAAAGAATTATCGGGTTAAGAGGATATAAGAAGAATATTTTTGGGTTTTATATTTAGAAAACACAATATTTTTGTAACCTTCACGTCAACGGTGCTCGGTAGCTCTCAAAAGTATGCAAGTGAGCGGGAACGAAGAGTGGATCGTTCTTGATCTGCAATTTAATGTCAAGACTTTCCTTATACCCGTGTATAGGTTGTACCTTCAAGGTGAGTCGGCGTAACAATTGACGTTTCAGTTTATTTTGTTGGTTTTTAGTTTTATGGTTTTGCAAACACTCTAGGAAGAATGTTTTGGTGTTTTTAGATGTTTTGGGTTTTCAAAATATATATTTACAAAAACAACGGAACTTCACTCGGGGAAGGATCTTCAAATGCACGCGATACGAGACGGAATCTGAAAACTCGCTACAAGCCCTCCCCGCAATGGCGCCATTTTGATTTACTCGTTTTAGTACACAAATATTTTTAGAAGAAATACAAAGGAATGTATTTCCCGGTCGTTTTCCCAACGAGGATGAATGGAATTTCAACTCACGTCTCGATAATCGGATTTGAATGAGAAAGGGATAATATGATATATTCTAAACTACGGGATAAGGAAAGCATATGGGAATAAAATCTATGGGAAAACCTAAGAACTAAGGCAAACTACGCAACTCTACAATAAAACGCAATACTGAATTTAAGCGAAACGCGAATAAAATGCAACAACGACTATTCTAACTCCTAAAATCAACCTAAAATTACTTTTACTCTAAAATGATATTTGAAAACTAATTATGAATTAAAACTATTTTTAGGAATTTTCTTGATTTTATAAAATTAAAACTAATTTTAACTATTTAAAATTCTAAAATTATAAAAATCAAAGAGAAAATATAGAAAAATCTTTTTATGCTTTTTATATTTATCTTAAACTATTAAAATTGAAAAATTATTTTTGGAACTTTTCTCAATTATTTTAATAAAAGCTAATTAAAATTGATTAAAATCTAATTTAAAATGAGAAAATAGTAAATAAAGACCAACAATTATGAAATCTTCAGAAAATTCTAAAATGATAATATGAATTTATGAAAATGAGAAACAAGCAGGTTATGTGTAAAATATAGAAGCTATAGTGTAAGCTGCTATTAAAATAAGCTACTAAAATAAGCTAACAAGCTATTTAATCAACCAAACAAAGGATGAAGCTATAATCTACTAAAATAAGCTAAAAGCATTAACCGCAACTAATCCTAACAAGTCCTAATGCTCGATTGAAGAATTAAGCAAGCGCTTATATTAGCAAAACAATTGAAACACCCCTTGGTTTGAGCTAGTACATAAGCTTATCCAATAAGCTAAACCAAAAACTAATAATGCAGTCTTATAAACCACCTAGTAAGCTACAATTAGACCAAATATAAGCTTCTAACTCTCTAAATTGAACCTAATGCTACAGCTGCAAGTTCTGTGAAAATCTAGTGCAGTCATGTTTTGACTTTCAAGAGCAGTTTCTAAGTTTGACGTTATTGAGATTTAATCTAAAGTAATTAACTGATTAAGATATTTAAAGGCTAATGATGATTAAGGAAAGCTAGATCTACTAAGTTTAAGCTAATATGCAAACTATTTCTACCTACTGATGTTGACAGATTCAGATCCTAGATCAGTTTCAAAGTGATTTAGACTTTTTGAGTGAAACTGCTATATCAAAGACCTGAATGACTATTAAATACCTATTTAAACATGTATAAACTACCAACAACTGATAAGCTAAGCTTTCACACAGTAAATTCAACAATACCAAACACTAGTTACAACTACTGATTATGAACTAATAGGCAGATTATTACTAGATAACACTAAACAAACATCAAACAAAGATCAAACTACACTAATTACCACTAATGAACAGATTTAATCAACAGATATAATGATCAAAGCAGAAATCAAACTTACAATACTTCCTTAGCCACTATGGCTTGCACTTTGATGAAACTAGAACCACTAACCTAACAACCTCTAATCCTAATCCAATTCCAGCTCATAATCACCCCAATCCAGCTACTGTACCATACCAATCCAGATCCAAAAGAACCAAATCATTACTGACAGCAACTGTAGCTTCTGATGTGACTTGAGATTTTTGTGTTTTGAGTGAGAAAACAAGTACAAGCTCACAATAAGCTACCAAAGCTTAAATGAACTATAAGAAACAATAAATCAGTGGTGGATCAATCCAAACACAGATCTAAAGTGATTTTTTTAATTTTAAATGATTTAATGTGATTTTTTTGTATTTTTGAGATTTTGAGGAAATAAGCTAAAACAAGTATGATAAAACTATAATAAGCACTAAAGTAAGTTTATAAGCAGATTTAGATTATAAGAAACTTAAAACAAACAATTGAAAATGAAAACTAAATTTTATTAATAAGGAAAATTGAGTACACAATACGAATTACAAAGTATTTAAAACATTGAAATTGTAAATAACCACTACAACTTAAGCTAGAGAGAAGAAAAAATACAGAAAATAAGATACATTATTTGTGAATGAGAATGAGGCCTATATATAGTTGAGCTTGATGCTTGAGAAGCTTCTCGAATTCATCCAACTTGTGCTTCTTCTGAGCTCCTTTCCACCCTTGGATCATAATAACCGCTTCCACTTAATCTCATCCATCGGATCATGAATGATGACATGCTTGCCAATAGAAGCATAACACGCAGCCTAGAGCACACGGATAGGTGATGTGTCATTCCCTTGTGTCGTGTGTCGGGGAAAGTACCAATGTACCCTTAATCACGGTTAATTTGGCTCGATTACACACGGGGTAATTAGGGTTTATCCTTTTCGAATTGGGTAAAAACTTGGCGGGAGGATTTTTAATATAACTTGGGTGTTTGACCGGGTAAAGAAGGGTTGACCATGGGTAATTACACGGGTTTGGATTGGTTTTCGGGTAATAGTTTAAACCGGTATTAAAGGTTTAGTGATTGGGCTCGGGTTTTGTTTTGGGTAGAAGGTGGTTTAGTAGAATTATGGATTTTGGATTTAAAATAAACCCAAGTAATAATATAGGGACCAAACTTGTATTTTCTGAAATTCCAAGGACCACAAGTGTAAATCTGACAATCTCTCACAAGGACCAATCATGTAAAGCTCAAATAATCCAAGGGTGAATTCTGTAAATTCTGAATCTGAAGGGATCAATTCTGTCAAATACTGAAAATGCAGGGACTGATCTTGACTTTTCTTTAAACTTTTCTGAAACTTCAAAAATCATCTTCTGAAAATAAAATCTTCCAAAATACACAATCTTGACCTTCCAGCTCAGCTAAAACTCTCTTGATCTCTCGTGCTCGGTTTTCTGCAGATTTGGCTTCTTTTTGTGTGTTTTTAAATATCCGTACCTGCACAAGCACAAACTCAAGAAAACCACAAATATAAGCAATAAACGGCTTTTCCTTGGTTGTTTTGGGTCAGTTTTGATAATGAAAAGATATGTGAATAAGCACATATCAGTAGTCCTGCATTATTGTGAAGTAAAATAAATTAACTTGAAATTACTATTGAAACCAAGAGTTGTGTTCATAATTACTTTAGTTAAACATGTTTATGATTCATTGTAAAGACATAAACATAAAGTCTTTTAAGACTTATAATAAAGTAAGACGTTAACTTGTTATGTTTTTTTAATTAAGACATATACAAGAAGTCATTGAGTTGATCAATGATTTATAACGTATAATGGGATTATAACAGTTTATGTTTTCTTGATGAGACATGGATATGAAGTGACTTGGTTAAAGAGTACTTGTGTTATAAAACATGCAATTGGCTTGGAAAGTCTATTATACCATTAAGTTGACTTAGTTGGTAAATAGGTAAGCCAAAAAGAATATGTTTATCTTATATATTGTTAGATTGTCTTACAATATTAAATTCTAATGAATACCACAAGTTGATGGTATGTTCAGTTAGGAAAATCAAACTCTATTTGATTTGTTTGATTCATGATAACCATAACTTCTTTCTTAAAAAGTAACAAGGTTAGAATATTGAGTATGGATTGAATATATTCAATATGACTCCAACCTAGAAGATTAATAAAACACCATTTCATTATGGAATGTGATGAATCACATAAGTTTTAAAGTTGAAGATTCTGAATTTGTTAAACTACTTATGAATAGGTTATTAACAAACTAACGTCAAGAATTATCAATGTGTATTTGTAATGTCCCAAATAGAGAACAATGTAGTTTTGCTCTAATTGTTAAGTATATATAGATAGTCTATATATTACAAAAGGCAAGTGGGAGTTTTTTATCTTGAAAGATAAAATTACAAGATACATAATCTTCTAAAACACACTAGTAAATATCATGATGAGGTTAGACATGTAATTGATAGACCTCATGATGATGGAATTTTCATTCATAGATCTGCAAAGATATCTCAGATATTTGACTTATATGCTGAGAAATATGAGTTCTGAGGATTATAGTAAACCCGATAATCATTATGATGGATTACCAAATATTGAATTGGGAAAATTACTCATACTATGAATGTTAAAGATGCTGTCCATAAAGATAATCAATTTTGAAAATTTGGTTTATCTTAATAGTTAGACTAGATAATGGAAATGAGTTTCTTCAAAAGAGATGAAAAACCCTAGTGGTTTGAATTTCTATGTAGAAATCATATGGACAATATTCTACACATATTTAATGCATGTCTTATGACAAGATTATTAATCATACTTAAGAAATTAATTGTGATTGAATATTCTTTTCTAGACACATTAAATATATAAAGATGATAATTGTCATACTTGTTTTCATTAATATGAAATATGACAATGGAATATCAAAACTCTTTCTTGAGAAATTACTTGAGCGAGGACGGTAAGTAATTGAAAGGTTTTTTGAATTCATATAATCTTTGGAAGTGTACAAGTGCAATAATTCATGAATGGATAAATGCATGCATCTATGAAATTATTCTTATGTTAAATTATTAAATCCATTTTGATTTATAATTAAAATAAGATAAATTTGAAGTATTCCTGAAAGCTAGTGGGAGTATTATGTTAAGGTTTTAAATCTTATATGTTGTATAACATTTGATAAGTAACATTCCTTGAAAGCTAAATGTTAAGTCTTAGATTGGAATGAAACTTCACTTGTAAGATTTAAGAATTAAAACATATAACCTTGGAATATATGTTTATTGTTAATAAACATGTGCAGTAAAATAAATGATTCTAATAAAACATGATATATCATTTGGGAAATGGATAAATATTTTTTGACAAGATAGAACGTGAATGAAGTCTAAGTTTGACCTGTAGATTCATCATGTACATCATGTAGTGTATTAAAATTGTTGTATCATTCTTGAATAAGAAGTGATTTGACAACATTGATATCTAATTAAAAGTTATTAGATAACTTGTGTAATGAATATTCTAAAAGAATTACATCCTCAGCCTGTAATTGCTCCTAGATTCTATGGATGAACAATATGTCAAATGTTGTGAAAATTGTCATCAGCTTTAAACTTGAAAGTTAGGAAAGCATCAAACATTACACAATAAGATATTAAAGTTTACGGAGTTTTAATGAGCATATTGTTGTTTGCATACAATGATGCTGGTTTAATTGAGATGACACTCAATACTAGTCATGGTAGGATTTCAACCTTGTTAATGGCCATGTGAACTGGTTGTGCTACTAAGAGTACAGTTGCATTATACATTAAAAGAATAAGAATACTTAAACTTATAAAATGTTTGAAAGTTTAAATTGTCATAAATTGGTGATAGAGGATGTCACACACTTTATGAATTATTATGTGGATTGGTGAATGCACACATACAAGAACTTCACTAATTGAATTCTTGAAATAAGTATTCTCAAAATTACGATAGATCAAGTTGGTTGATTTATGTCTAGTCAACAAGTATGATTGTCATTACTTGAGGTATAATTCATCAACTGGAATTTTCATGCATTGATCTATTTGGTATTTGGATAAGGGATGTTAAACAATTGTTATAATAAATCAAATACTTGGTATGATTGATTTTATAATATATTGTATCCTATATTTGCATGTTTAATCCGTGAATAAATTTATTTATTCTAAATCATCCGTTGTCGATTAATGATATGGGAGTATCATTAAACTAAGACAAATCTGAGAGATGTGGTAGAATATACTTGAAAGTATATTGATGAGAATGCATACCAATTTCAGATGATATTCAATGAATTGAATATAGGACTTATCCCAACTACATAATTACTTTATGGATATTGTTGTTAAGTAAATTATGAATAGTTATCCTCATACTTGAGATACTAGATAAGTGTCATGAATGTAGTGCACTACGTGGAACAACTTAACGCTATCGTGAATCGGTAGTCATAAGGGTTGTTTCGAAGTGTTGCAAAGTTTGTGGGTTATTCTCGTAGTCAAGATAGAATTTGTTCCTTCAAATTTATTTTGGAGTTTAATCTTGTTGGGCCCTCGTAGGGTTGACAAGATGTTTGCATGGCCATGCCCAAAGTTCTCCCCTGAATATGTTCGGAAGATTTGGTAATCTTGCTCAATCACTTACAACGAGAAACAAAATGGTTGAATAAAGAATGACTTAATTCCATATCTTTATTTAACATGGTATTAGAAACAAAAGGATAATAATAATGAGAAATCATTTAAAGGTTTTCCAGAGCCTTGCTCGAGTTGTACTAGAGGCATCAAGTGTTGCTAGACGCTAACCGATGTGATCACTCTATTAAGATATGTCCAGTGGGAGCTGTTGGTTTTATGGACTATAAATTAATAGGCGTGTGTTAGGATCGAACTTGAGACCACGGATTGCACACTTTACGTATGAGAATTAAAGTTAATAATTAAATGTAAATGTTATATTTATTTATTAATTAAATGAAATAACTAACGAACGTTAAGTAATTAATGTAATGGATTAACGGAGTTAAATGTATTGGAAAAGGACTATGTTGTAAATATTGGGAAGGTTCCGGAATCCTTGTGGGATGGTTAGAACCGATCGGCCACAAGAAAAGGAAACCCAATCCCTCTACAACTCAAACTTGTTCACCAAGTTAGTTTGGGTATAAATACAAAACCAAGGGTGTTTGTAATTTATCTCTTGTACTCATTAAGCTAAACCTAAAATTGGTTTGTGTGTGTTTTGCTTAAAACGATTGTACACCACCTTTGGGTGTCGATCACCATCTTTTCCAAAACAAAGTTATTTTGTTTGATTAAAACTAGCATTACTTTAATTTGTTATAGTACGTGTGTACAAGAACGTGGTACAATCACACTATTGATTGTATCTTGGATTGAATTACAAAACGGTAAGGGGTAATTCTTATAATCCTATAAACCCTTATTAGGGTTCATCCAATTGCTAGTTTTGTGGATTTGATTCTTGTTCGGCTAGAATCAAGAAAGGTACGCATATTCTTGTTTATGTTAATTAATTATTCATTAATATTTCCTATACGCTTCCGCATGTGTACTTGATGTTTATTGTTTATATTTATGATTAGTCATGTTTATAATTCCAACAGATTGTTTGGTGGCTACTTCTTGTTTCTTTGTCGACACATAACAGCAGAATCAAAGGAGTAAACTGCTCCTGCTCGTGATTTTTTTCTCGGACAGTAAAGGGTGGACATTGGACAAGGCGTGTCCGATATCGGGTAAGGTTTAAGAAGGTGTTTTCCAGCTTTGCATATCTCGGACAGAAAAGTGAAGTTGTTTCCTTGGAAGCTTTCTGTACGTGGGTTAATTCAAGAAACAAAGGGTTATTTGGTTTTATAGTTTACGTTCTCGACTAGCGTTAATCGAACGTATACGTTAATCGGGTTTGTGTGTGATACTCTTCGAGGTATCTATTTTAGATACTTAAGGTTTCGTTAAGGTTTCTTGTTCCGTTACTAGAGATCAATTGCCAAGCAAGATTAGCCTTTCTTAATCCCTTTTAATTAATTAATATTGTATTAATTATGTGTTTATTAATTACGTGCTTAACATAATTGCGTTAACTAGATCCAATATCCGTTGCGTACTCGTAGAGGTTAATAGTTAACTGGTTCTAAAATCCCAACAATATGTTCTTAAAAAAGGACTATAAAAAAACCCCATTATCATTGCTTATCCAAGTTTAGCATATGTGATCCCTATGCATTGCCAACTTGTAAGGAGAGTAACAACACATCAAAGGTCAACTCTGTATCAAGAACCTATCAACTCCAAAAGCTATCTGAGTCAAAGATCAAACAACAAAGAAGCAGACTTTGTGTTATGAGTATTTGTAATGCAATTTGATAATTTAGTTTATAACTAGTTTGTTAGAAAGTCAAATATAGCCTTATAAAATAACAAATCCATTTTCCTTCTCATTTCTCTCTAAATACAAATGTTATCAGTATTAAGAAGAGGAACTTGATTAATAAAATGCTTGATAAGATGTTTGATAAAATGCGTAAGAGAGATTTTCCTTATGAAAGTACATTTAAATGCACTAATTGGAGTACCACAATATATTATTTAGTTATTTAATGAATTGATGAACAAGACTAACCGGTGAACAATACTAATGAATAAGACTAACTGATAAATAAGACCAATTGATGAACAAGACTAACTGATTAATAATAGTAACTTATGAACAAGACTAACTTATTATTGATGAACTATATTTTTTTTATTGATAAACAACATGTAGATTGATATTGTTTTGTTTATTAGTTAGTCTTTTTCACCAGTTAATCTTGTTAATCAATTATTGTTGTTCATTAGTTCATCAACAAGACTGGTGAACTGATGAAAAAGACTAACATGAACACTTATGAAGAACATGTAGATTGATGTTGTCTTGTTCATCAGTTAGCCTTGTTCATCGGTTAATCTTGTTCATCAGTTAGTATTGTTCATCAGTTAGTGTTGCTTATCAGTTCATAAACAAGAATGGTGAACTGATGAACAATTATGAATAACATGCAGATTGATGTTGTCAGTTAGTCTTGTTCATTAGTTAATCTTGTTCATCAGTTAGTGTTGTTCATCAGTCTTAATCTATGTTCATCAGTTAGTGTTGTTTATCAGTCTTAATTAGTTAGTGTTGTTCATCAGTCTTAGTCCTGAGTAAAGATTGACCTAAAATCTCTAACTTTTATGTTTTACAATTTTTATAGTTTGAATTTAATATTGGTTAAATTTATTGTTAAAAAGGCAATAAAATGCAATGCGTAAAATTTTGTACAAATCTAATAAATTAGAAAGATATAACTATTTGAATCTTACATTAATAAAACTATTAATGATGCGTTATCTTACAAAAATCAATGCATTTAACGAAATTTTAACATTAAAAATCTAAGCTAGATTTTTCATCAAAGTGTGTAACAAATATGACTAAAACGTCATCTTTAACGTGTGACATCTCACTATGACATCGAATTTTAGTGATTCAAAAAACCTATGTAAAGAGTAACCCGAAATAATAACTTTCATGTTTTAAGTTTTTCATTATTCGACAGTTACGAGGGTAAAAAATAAGGTCAAAATACAAAGAAAAGAAAAGAAAATCTATACCCATTTGATATGTAAAAAGAAATTTTAAAATATTTAACAAGATTTATACCAAATTAAAGATGATTAAATTTTAAAAATTATGGTAAAATAATTTTTTTTTTCTAAAAGCTTGTCGTTTAAGAGTTATGTGCGTTTAAAGTTAAAGGGTGAAAAACAAAAAAAGATATAAAATGACTATTTTACCCTTGACAAGATTTTTTGATTAATATGAGATGGGGGACACGTGTTGAATGTATGTGGCTTTTTACACTTTTTATTTTGTTGTCACTTTGTAAATGAACGCCCACTTTGCGTTCATTGTTAGATAAGCATAAGAAGATAGGGTAAAGGATGCAGTGAGAAGAAAACTTAAAATGAGAAGAATGAGAAATAACCATAACCGCATATTTGAGATGCATAGACTTGAATTAGTTGCATCTCTATTCATTTAGATGCATCACAACTAGTTTCGAAAATGATTTTGAAGTGAAGACGATGCAAAGTAGTACTAGCAACATATTTGACCTGCAGGGGATGAAAAATACATAGGATTCGTCTAACTTGATGAAATGCACCTAATATATGTATATGCATCTATTTTTTAACTAGAAAATACATTATGACGCATCTAAAAGATTAGGGATGCATCTAATTCAAATTGATGCATCTTTAATGTTATGTGCAGTTATAGTTCTTTCTCATCCTTCTTATTTTAAGGATTCTTCTCATTTGATCTTTAGTGTAAGAAGATATCAACTTGTGGAATACGATTAGGGGTACACTATACTTTGTGATTCCAATCGGAATTACGCATCTTTTTAGAGACACGTGTGCAAATCCTATATCTGATTACTTAAAACGACAACTAATTCCTTTCTTCACACATAAAAAGCAACTCAAAATTTATTACATAAGCAAAACACACTTCTGCCATGGTTTTTTTTATTCTGATATGAACAAAAAATTACAATGTTTCTTCACCTGCACACGTAAGCGGGATAAAGGAATACTTAAATAAACTTAGTTCTCATATGTGTCATGTATAAGCTACCTTACATTTTGCTTATCCACCAATGTGGGAGAAGTTCCACTTGTCTTTCCTTTTCAAGCTTTTTGCATCAAGCGTGGCTCATTTTGAGAATCGATGTTTAACTTAGAACTTTATAATGGATTTTCATGTGGTCATTTGCTTGAGGAAACTTTTGGGAAATAGAAAAACAAGAAAAGAAAGTTGTTAATGAGTTTTTCGTTAACTTGGACATCATTATACATGTGCATGCACCATGTGTATAACTAATATTTTGTTAATTTTGTAACTTTTGTAAGAGAATTTCGCTAACGGTAAAAACTGTGCCAATATCAAAGTTGTTGTAGATGAAATATTGTATTTCACAAGGTAAGACAAATGAAATAGCTGAAAGAAAAAAGAATAAAGGTGAAACTTGTCCCACATAGGTAGATGTAAAAAAGGTGGATGTCTTTTTATAGCTAAAACCATGGAAGTTACGTTTAAATGTTGTATATATTAGTTTCGAAAGGTTACTTAGAGATTAATGGTTATATGTGGCTATGTTTGGCACACAAGATTATGGATTATGTTAATTTTTTCAAAAAATAAGCTACTTAAAAAATAATCTTTGTTTTGCAAACATAGCTTATAAGAGATTATAAAAAAAAAAAATTCCATAATCTCTGAAAATAAAAGGTTACTTCATGTAACTTATAAAAATAATCTCTTTTTATAATCTTTTTAAGCATCAACACAATCTATTTTTGCCAAACATACCTGTAGAACAATTTTTGTACCTGTTACTTGATACTATGTTAAAATGTTAAATTAAGCATTTAACGTAAATTCTTCTTTGATTAAATGTTAAAAATCTGATTATATTAATCCTTAACGTACATAATACTATGTTAAAATGTTAAATTAAGCATTTAACGTAAAATCTTCTTTGATTAAATGTTAAAAATCTGATTTATATTAATCCTTAACATACATATGTCAAAACCGAACAAAATATATTTAGGTTTATGCGGCTATATTACTATAGTCGGTTATTTTTAATTTTTGAAAGCCTAAATCAGATAGAAAGCAAAATATTTTGGGCCATATTCGAACTCGGGGAAGTTTTTCTCCAAGTTCACTCATTCCAAATTCGATGTCCTTTTTTTTCATGAAGGTTTTAGACGAACATAGCGAAACCATATAAGATATGATTACGTAGATTGTTTTAGTTAATAGCGTTATCTTTTTAGTTTTAAATTAAAGCATCAATTCATTTGTTTCTTCATACAATCACGCATAAAACGCAACTCAATTCATTACATAATCAAAACACATTGTTGTTACGTTTTTTGTATACTAGTATCTTTATAGTCAACCAATTTCCAGTTAATGAAGGTGGTCGATATATACAAGTGAACTCATCTTGAAAGTTAATAGCAAGTAAAGTGTACTAACAAATACTCCTTAAGTCCTTATATATAGAGAGCCTTCAAATCACGTATGCGAGTATGCTATAAGAAAAACGAATACACGTCAATTCCAAGAACCTCAGATACCCAATTCAAAAACTACTGTTATTCAACATTATATCAAAATGGGACAAGAGATTGTTCATGGCCATTGACATCAAGAGATATGTAACCTTATTATCATTGTTACTTTTGAGCCTTAAGATAAGATAAAAGGACTGCAAAAATGGTTTAAGTTCTACTATTTTCATGTTATATTTATATTTTTTTTTAGAACGGGCACCACACTTGAAAGCGTTCAAATGACACATGATGTATGGAGAATTATAATGTTTAGCTTTTTTTATTTTTTATAGCGTAACTTTGTAAACTTTGTAGATAAAAAGATAGAAGTTTTGTATAGATTCGCAACATCGTGCGGACCTTAACTCTACTCTATACAAGACAACAATAAACAAAAAACTGCCAGTGAGATTTTTGTTCACTTAGTACAACTAATATTGCGCAAGAGCTTGTAAGAGCATCCACTATGGTGTTTTGAAGAATAGGTCTAAATTTTTTTGAAGAGTTCTAAGAATTGTGTACCATAGCGAGAAACCATTTCATGTCTATGTGACATGAATAGGTCTAGGATTTTGAAGAGGTATAAAATTTATGTATTTTGAGAGTGTTTTATGATATGAAAAGGGTTATGAATAGGTTTATCTATAGTGAAAATAGGTTTATGATTTGAAAATGTTTATAAATTATTTTAAATGGATAAACCTTTTTATAAGTTCATCATAATAGATGCCTTAACTATCTAGAATTTTGCAATTAACTAAAATGTTTCAAGATCGAACTTAGTTGTTGTAGATGAAATAGTCTCTCGATCTCAAGGTGAAGACAAATGGAAAATCTAGAAAAAGAAAATGGAGTGTAGCTTGTCTAGCTTGTCCTACATAGATGGATGTACGAATATTGAATGTGTTTATATAGCTGAAACCATAGAAAGGGTCACTATGTTGATGTGTATGTCTCAGAAGAGAATGTAGGAAATGATTTTATGTGTTTTTAAAAGAATGTATATCATTCTTTTTTTACAAGAATGTACGAAACGATTTTTAAAAAAAACATCGTATTATATTGTCGAATCATAAGCAAAACACACTTCTACTATGAAAGCTTATGATTTATGATTTCATAGAACTTAACAAGAACTTTTGCAAACATTTGTTAATAGATGCAAACATGCCTCATATACTCAGTCGGGAATAAACATTTGGTGATTAGTGTTAAATAAATGTCTATCGTAGTTTTCTTGGTGTTATTAACATAAGAAGAATTAAGTGTTGAGAAAAGTGACATCGGGTTGAAGCAAACCTGTAACTAAAATAAGAAAATACTAATAAAAGATGACACGTGGATTTTACGTGGAAAACCCCAAGAGGGTAAAAACCACTGGTAAAGAAAAATATGTTTCACTATGTAGAAATTTAGAAGTGACACCTTCTTCTTAATTACAAGGATAAACACCGATAGTTATATCTCTTATATTAAGAGGTACCACACAAACTCTTTAAGTTTACTCACAACACTAGGAGAACTACTAACGATACAAATAGTGTGTGTTATTGTGTTGAAATGGGATCTCGGGGCTAACAGATTGGGTCTTTGGACGTAGGGGTGTTCACGGATCGGGTAACATCCACAATAACCAAAACCGAAACCGAACCGAACCGAACCGAAAAAACTGAACCGAATTCGTAACCGGACCGAATTGGGCATAACCGAACCGAATCAAACTAAATATTCGGTTATCGGTTTGGATATGGTTATGACAATGAAATCGAAAACCGAATTCTTATAAATATATATTTTTTCAATGTATTTATATGAAAAAAATACTAAAACTTTGTTTTTTTAGTATAAATATAATATTTTTTTCATGTATTTATATGAAAAAAAATTACTAAAACTTTTTTTTTAGTATAAATATATCATTGTTTAAGTTTGAAAATAAATTTTGTACTAAAAAATTATATGTATAATTAAATAAAAAAATAATTAAAATTATGTAATTAGGGTTATTCGGTTCGGTTTTCGGTTTTCAGTTATTCGGTTCGGTTTTCAGTTTGGTTGAGTCAAATTTGAATTCGGTTCGGTTCGGTTCGGTTTTAGGTTTGATCTAAGAAAAAAAATAATCGAACTAACCGAACCGAATAACTGATAGACAGGGAGGTTCTTTGTGAGTATGTCTGCAGTTTGGTTTGAAGAGCCAATCTTTTTTGCATTTATAACACCTCTAGCAATTTTTTCCCGATGAAGTGAACATCAATTTCAAAGTGTTTTGATCTTTCATGGAAAGCAGGGTTGTGACAAGTTGTAAAGCGATTTGTTATCACAAAAGCGATCGACGGAAGATTGATATCAACTTTTAGGTCTTTTAGGATTTTTGAATCCAAATGATTTCACAGCAGCGATAGACATAGATCTATATTCGCTTACGTGGAATATTTTGAAAGAGTGTTTTGTTTTTTACTTTTCCATGAGATTAAACAATTATTAAAGAAAACACAATAACTCGTGATGATTTTCGGTTTTCTTGCATTTGGCCCAATCAACATCACTATATCCTTCAAGATGATTTTCGAGTTCTTTGAAATTGTACCTTAGACCATTTCACGGAGCTCCTTTTAGATATCTCGAACATTGAGGCACATTCGGATGAGACTTTAAAGGAGAATGCATATATTGTGCCGAGACAATGAACCGAGTATGAGATGTCGGTCTTGTATGGGTGAGATAGATAAGTTTCCCAAGTAACCCGATAACCGATGATGTTGACAAGCAAGGGGTCATCGCGGTGGGAATGTATGGAAGGACGAGTTGGGTTCCATAGGAGTGGACACAGTTTGCGACAAGAAGACCAAATTCTTTGAGGAGTTCAAGAAAATATTTTCTTTGGGAGAGACAAATGTCATTCCAGTTTTAGAACCTCAATGCCAAGAAAATATTTTAGATTTCCCAAGTCTTTAATATGAAACTTTGTTTTAGGAACTCTTTGAATCGGTTTATCTCATCGGTGCAATTTCCGGAAGGACAATATCATCCACATAAACAAGCGAGCAATAAACTTGTTATTCTCGATTTGGTGAACAATGAGTGATCATTAATGATTGAGCAAAGTTGTTTTCTTTTAAAACACCGACAAGTTTTCATTCCATTTCACGGGAGCTTGTTTTAAGCCATATAGGGATTTGACAAGTTTACAGACTTTATTCTTATTGTTCTCATTACAGAACCCCTTGGGGATGGTCATATAGATATCCTCATCAAGATCTCCATACAAGAAAGCATTATTAACATCAAGTTGAAAAAGAGGCCATTTGTTTTTTACGGCTAAGGCAATAAGACATCTGACAGTAGACATTTTTACAACAGGGGAAAAAGTTTCATCATAGTCTATTCCTTCCCTTTGGTTATAGCCTTTAACAACTAGTCTAGCCTTGTATCTATCAACTTCACCATTGGCTTTATATTTGATTTTAAATATCCATTTGTAGCCAATAGGAGTTCTATTAGGAGGTAGATCAGTTATATCCCAAGCATGGTTTTCATTTAAGGCCTCAATTTGAATTCATAGCATCAACCCAATTATTATCATGGATAGCTTCTTCATAATGGTGGGTTCAATACTTTTATTAAGACTAGATGCAAAGCGATAATTATCTTTGTTAAGATTGGAGTAATTAACAACCTTTTCAACACCATATTTGACTTTTCCTTCTATAATAAAATCATTAAGATTCTTGGGCAACTTGGAAACTCGGTTGACCTTCTAGCGATAGTGGTGGCAAGCCTCTTTCTTGTTCAAAGAATCGGTGTTGTATCGCAGGATCGAAAGCGCATCGCCAGGATGTGAATCATGTGATATGTTGCCCTCGGGGTGTGTATTATCATCTATAGATGTTGCAACCGGTTCGTCAATCCTAGTAGGATGACTTACCACCGTGCCATCATCATAGGATGTCACTCTCCTTCATCATTGGGACTTATTTGTGAGTCAAAGAAATTTTTGTGATTTAAGTATTTTGGTACAAAGGTTTCAACAAAGGTTTTGACACGAGTTTTTCATTTTGAAGGAAAAACAGTTTCATAAAATTTGACATCTCCGGAGTAAAAGATATTTTTGTTTCAAGGCTCAAGAGTTTATAGCCTTTCTTCTCATTTGAGTAACCAATAAAGACACTTTTTCGGACCTACTACCAAATTTATCAAAGATGTTGAGAATGGTGGCATAGCATAAGCGACCAAAGACTCTAAGGAGAGAGAGTGAAGGGTCATGCCCATACACAAGGAAGAACGGGACTTGCAGACAGGCGAAGAGGGCAACCTGTTTATGACATAAGCGATGGTTAGAACACATTCGGACCAAAGATTTAGAGGTAATTCCCACGAAACATGAGGATCTAGCTACATTAAGGAGATGCCTATGTTTCCTTTCTCGCAATACCATTTTGTTGTGGTGTATAGACACAAGAGGTTTGATGTAAAATTCCTTTTCATGGAAAAATGTTGAAGTTTATTATTGACAAATTATGTCCCATTATCACTTCTAAAGATCTTGACATTGTGTTCAAATTGATTTGATAGCATATGAGTAAAATTAACAATGGAAACATAAACATCATCCTTCCCCTTAAGCATATAAACCCACACTCCTTTTTTGATGTAAATCCTGTATATAACAGTTAGATTCATTAAACCCGACAAACATCTTATTATCTCTAGCAATTTTATGAACAGACATCAAACTAACATTGTACTCTGGGACAACAAGTACATCAAAAAGAGTTAGGTCATTATTGACCTTTAAATCACCAATTTTAGTAATTAAGGCACTGAGTACCGTTGGGATGTCCAACAGTTAGACCAAGATTTGAAATGTTAACAACATTGATTAAGAATTTTTCAACACAATCATGTCTTGATTTGCACTGAATCAACAATCCAACCAAGACCGATGTTTCAGTTAAGGTTTTAGTGTTGTTGTTAAAAACTTGTAGAAGTTTATATTAAACTTGACACGCCATTAAAGAAGGTTCACGAGAAATTTTACCGCCAAGTTTGCATTAGCAGATGACACATTGTTGTCATTGAGAAGACTCATAAGTCTTGAGAGTCATTCATTAGACAAGGAGACAGGAGAGTTGCTAGCACTATTATCAATGACACGATTGGTTTTCGTGAAACATTGTTCTTCTTGAAAGGTTTACCATTAAAATTCCTTTTGACATATCCAGCGGGATAGCCAACAAGATCATAACATCTATCAATAGTATGACCGGGTTTTTGCAATTTGTGCATTTGAGGTTCATGTTTGGTCCTCTGCTATTAGAGTCATTACGGTATTAAAGCGAAACTTTGTTGTTAAAACCTCTTTTGTTATCAAAAATTTTCCACCATCGAAGTTTTTAAAACAAAAGTCGTAGCATTGGGTTTAGTAGAACTATTCCCGGATGATACATTTCGTGAGACTCTTCTCCGGAGACAACAGAGAAAGCGGTTTTGACATTAGGTAAAGGGTCTCTAGTTAAAATATTGCTTCGATAGGGACATAGGAGTCATCAAGACCCATAAGAAATTGCATTAACTTGATTAGGCGATTATGTTTTCAAAATGTTTTGCGACCTCACAAGTGCAAGGAGGCAAGCTAATCATACAATCAAATTGTTTCCATAAAGAGTTAAGGTTGTTATAGTAATCAAGAGAGGACCCAGTTTGACTAAGAGAGTTTATATTTTATGCAGATTAAAAATAGTTGAACCATCAACCTTATCATAGGTATCCTTAAGATCATTCCACATTTCATAAGCGGTTTAGCATATATAGCACCAAAGAAATAGTTCGGTGAGAGAGTTAAGAATCCAAGTAACCACAACAGAGTTACAAGTATCCCATTGATTAGCAAAATTAGGGTTCGAGTCATCTCTTATGCAAGAACCATCAATAAACCCTAATTTATTATGGTTCCTTAAGGAAAAAGTCATGGCCATATTCCATATTTTATAATTTTCAGTTCCAGTGAGTTTGATAGTAATGATGGGAGTCCCATTAGTGTTATTAGGGTGTAAGTACAAAGCATCCCCAAAGGATAAGCTTTTCTCAGTGGAACCACCACCACCAGCAGAATCACCAGCAACCATAATATAGACAGTAAGACAGACAAATAATAGAGACAGGAATAATAATAAGACCAAATAGATAGATAAATAAGACTATGAATTTAAGAAACAACAAGCACCAAGTCTGTGAACTAGAGTAAACCAGAGCAGGTATTCGTACCACACAAAGGTGGCAGATCAAGATGTTAGTCTACCCGTTTGCACCCACAAAGACTTAAGTACTGTATGTTTGAAGAAGAGATAAGACTTAGACTTACAGAGAGATATGCAGCGGAAGAACAGATCACAATTACCTTAGATTCACTTAGTCTAAGGCTAATTGTAAGTAGAAGATAACCAGTGATTACACACGTAGCAATAACCCCAAACCACCAATATGTTGCCGAAGAGAATCAATGAGCCTGAGTCTCTGATACCATGTACGAAAGTATAGGCAACCAAGATGAACAATATAATCTTTATTACAATAGTATCCAAATGTTACAAGGTTAGATTAATGTCAATGAGACAATAATCATGTAGATGTAAAGACAAGACAAGATCAGTGAAATGATCAGAAAGAATAGAAGAGAGTGATACAAAAGACTGCACACTCCAGTGTATGTAACCCTAGATAAAGGGACTTATTAAATAGGAGATTAAGTTTCACTAAGACCCTCTAACGGCTAGTAGAGACTCATCAGAAACGAAGAAAGGCTTCAGAAATGAGCTTCTTGGAACTTGAAATCTTTTATCTTTTGTCGAGTTAAGCCCCTGTAATTAATCCTGCAATAAGCCACAACTTGAAAGTCATTAGTAATTGATAGAATGATATGTTTGTCACAGATTACCAACCCAAAATTTAACAAGACGCCGTCGGTTCGTGTGTTGTGTTATTTGGTTACCATGGAGAAGATGACGAAAGATGACTAAGATGGTTCTAAAATCTGTGATGAATATCAGAAGACGATGTATGGTCGGTTTACTTATCTACGAATCAATAGCCGCACCGACTCAATATCTGGATAAGCACACGGAAAAGCTGGATCACGTACCAATTTAAGTGGGCTAAAAACCTAGCAGGCTAAAACGCCGGATGCCCAAAAAAAGGGAATATTCTCTCGAATCGTTGTGTTTTAGTATAGATACATAATTCCAGTGCCACGAGTGCTATTTTTTATGTTGTGTCCCATATAGCTATTTGCTGTGCTATGGTTAATACAAGTGATAAGATTTTGGATTCAGAGTAATAAAGAAGATTTAAGGTTTAGGAAAGAAATAAAAGCTATACCAAGCGTTGTTTCAAAAAAAAAAAAAAAAAAATGTGTAGATCGTCGAGAACACTCGACCTCGGGTGTCTTTTGGCACCACTATTTTCCACCCAACAAGGAATAGCTCAGACAACTCTCCGGCCTAGTGGGGCAACAAGCGGAGTGAGCACGAGCCAAGACTCAAACCCCTGGGCTTTCTTCCACAAAGTATCTCCAGTGTCCCTATAGGTTTTACGGAGGTGGGTACCTATATGAAGCAAATGCCAAAGACTTCAACCTGGTTTAATTGACTCAAGCCCAAATGCTCCAACCATTTGACTAATGCTACATTGGTGTTATACCAAGTGTCGTGAGGGAGGAGGTAGGGGACGGTTTGTTAGAGATATTTTAGTGGTGGATCAATTTTGCTCTAATTACCATATTGGATAAATGATTTGCTTGCTTATTGATTAACAAACATTTATAACTGATAATCTAGAAACAGGACATATTATGGGCTAAGCCTATTAACAAAACACAAAGGCCAGGCTTCAATATACACATCTAACTAATCCATCAATAATTTAAATCGTCTAAACATGGTGGCTTATACCATATATCATAAAGTTCACATGAGTTCTTTAGTCAAATACAATCCAAAATACACCGTTTATTCATTTTGAGCAATATATCAAAATCGGACACGAGTTCCTTTACACCAAGTTACGTAATCCTAGTATCATTGTTGAATTGCAGGTAAGATACTCTCTAAAAGCTAAAGACAAATGGAAAAGCTAGAAAAAAAAAATGAAAGTGATACTTGTCCCGCATTGGTGGATTTATTGTATCTCACAGGGTAAGACAAATGGAATAATTCAAAGAAAAAAAAAATTGAAGGTGGAACTTATCCCACATAGGTAGATGCAAAAATGGTGGATGTATTTTTATAGTTAAAAGGCTTAAAACCATGGAAGTTGTATTGACTTGTTGTACACATGATGAGTAATAGACACACTACTTTGACATTACCAATCATATATGACGAACAAGTTTTTGTACCTGTTTCTTGATACTATGTTAAAATGTTAAACTAAAAGCATGTAACGTAAAATCTTCTTTGATTATAGAGTGAATTACATAATTGGTCTTTGTGGTTTGTTGAAAATTGCAAAAATGTCACTTGTGTTTTTTTTTCGTGCGTTTCGTCACATGGTTTACAAATCTTACGGATTTTGTCCTCGTCCAAAATGTCCGTTAAGTGTCTTGCGCTGTTAGTCCTTCGTTAGTGCAGTCCGTTAAATGTTTTGCCTTGTTAGTCCTTCGTTAATAAATTTTGCACCGTTAGTCCTTATTTTTAAAATATAGTTTTCCCAATTAGTCCCTCCGTTAATAACCGTTTTGTCCGTTTATATCCGTTTGTTCGTTTTTATCCGTTTCCCCGTTTTTCGTTTTCGTCCGTTTCTTTCGTTTTTATAGTTTTGTCCGTTTTCTTACGTTTTATCGGTTTCATCCGTTTTGTCCGTTTTAAATGCGTTTTATCGCTTTTCTTACGTTTTTGTCCGTTTAAAAAATTGAATAAAAATTTCAAAAAAATTGAATAAAAAATATTTTCAAAAATATATTTTTTTAAAATATGTCCTTTTTTCAATATTTTTGAATTTTTAAGATTTTAAAAAATATATTTGAAAAAATATTTTTGAAATTTTTTACCGTTTTTTTGGAAAATATTTTTGTCCGTTTAAAAATATTTGAAAAAAATTTCCGAAAAATATTTTTTTTCAAAACGAAAGAAAACAGACAAAACAACGGACAAAGTGAAAGAAAACAGACAAAACATAATAAAAACGGACAAAAAATTAAGAAAAACGTAAGAAAAACGGAGAAAACGGATGAAAACCGATAAAAACGTAAGAAAAATGGACAAAAACTATATAAAACGAAAGAAAACGGACGAAAACGGACGAAAAACGTAAAAAAACGGGGGGAAACGGATAAAAAACGAACGAAAACGGATAAAAACGGACAAAAACGGTTATTAACGAAGGGACTAATTGGGAAAACTATATTTTAAAAATAAGGACTAAAGGTGCAAAATTTATTAACGAAGGACTAACGATGCAAAACACTTAACGGACTGCACTAACGAAGGACTAACAGCGCAAGACACTTAAGCGACATTTTGGACGAGGGACAAAATCCGTAAGATTTGTAAACCACAGGGACGAAACGCACTGAAAAAAAAACACAAGAACATTTTCTGCAATTTTCAAACAAACCACAAGGACCAATTATGTAATTCACTCTTGATTAAATGTTAAAAATTTGATATATTTTCATCCTTAACATACACTAGCATAGTACCCGCGCAAAGCAGCGACGGTACCCAACATGTCAATTATTATTGTACCTTCATCTTTAAGCGGTATGCAATGAAAATTAGTATTTGACAGTTTACCCGTTTGATAGTTCGAAAAAAGTAGATGCGTATTTGAATTACCGTAAAGTATATCAATACAAATAAAGATATCCATACTTATACTCATTTGAATTTTGTATAACTTGAATGTGTATGATAAGTACAACTATAAATTTGTATTATTGTAAGTTTGTAACATCCATTTTAATACTAAAATTTAATGTGTCATTAGTGTATATTATAATGCAATTATTATAGTGTAGAATTTAATTATATGAATTACTAGTTATAGTAAGATGTGTATGCTTAAAAAATTAAGACTTCCTTCTTTAGAAAGTCCTAAATACATTATAAAGTAGTATAGATATGTCAAAACCGAACAAAATATATTTAGGGTTATGCGGCTATATTACTATAATCGGTTATTTTTAATTTTTGAAAGCCTAAATCAGATAGAAAGCAAAATATTTTGGGCCATATTCGAACTCGGGGAAGTTTTTCTCCAAGTTCACTCATTCCAAATTCGATGTCCTATTTTTTTTACAAAGGTTTTAGATGAACAAAGCGAAACCATATAAGATATTTAGATTGTTTACGTTAATAGCTTTATCTTTTTAGTTTTAAATAAAAGCATCAATTCATTCGTTTCTTCATACAATCACGCATAAAACACAACTCAAATTCATTAATTACATAAGCAAAATGCATTGTTGTTACGTTTTTTTATACTAGTATCGTTATAGCCAACCAAGTTCCAGCTAATGACGGTGGTTGATATATGTAAGTGAACCTATCCTGGAAGTAAACAGCAAGTAAACTGTACTAACAAATACTCCGTATATAGAGAACTAAATGCCTTCAAATCACGTATGCGACTATGCTATAAGAAAAACGAATACATGTCAATTCCAAGTACCTCAGATACCCAATTCAAAAACTATTGTTACTCAACATTATATCAAAATCGGACACGAGATTGTTCATGGCCATTGACATCAAGAGATATGTAACCTTATTATCATTGTTACTTTTGAGCCTTAAGATAAGATAAAAGGACTACAAAAATGGTTTAAGTTCTACTATTTTCATGTTATATTTATATTTTTTTTAGAACGGGCACTACACTTGAAAGTGTTCAAATGACACATGATGTATGGACAATTATAATGTTTAGCTTTTTTTTTATTTTTTATAGCGTAACTTTGTAAACTTTGTAGATAAAAAAGATAGAAGTTTTGTATAGATTCGCAACATCGTACGGACCTTAACTCTATTCTATACAAGACAACAATAAAAAAGCTCCTAATTGACTTTCATGTAATCGTTTGCTTGAGGGAACTTTTGGAACTAAAACAACAATAAACAAAAACCTGTCAGTGAGATTTTTGTTCACTTAGTACAACTAATATTTCGCGAGGGCTTGTAAGAGCATTCACTATTGTGTTTCAAGAATATGTTTAAAATCTTTTGAAGAGGTCTAAGAATTGTGTACCATAGTGAGAAATCATTTCATGTCTATTTGGCATGAATAGATCTAGGATTTTGAAGAGGTCTAAAATTTATGTATTTTGAGAGTGTTTTATGATATGAAAATAGGTTTATTTATAGTAGAAAAAGGTTTATGATTTGAAAAAGTTTATAAATTAATGGAATTTTAAATGTATAAAACTTTTTATAAGTTCATCATAATAGATACCTTAACTATCTAGAATTTTGCAATTAACTAAAATGTGTCAAGATTGAACTTAGTTGTTGTAGATGAAATCGCCTCTCGATCTTAAGGTGAAGACAAATGGAAAATCTAGAAAAAGAAAATGGAGTGTAGCTTGTCTATCTTGTCCCACATAGGTGGATGTACGAATATTGAATGTGTTTATATAGCTGAAACCATAGAAGCGTAACTGTCTTGATGTGTATGTCTCGGAATACAAAACCAACTAAGGATTCCGCTTACATGCATATCATCTCTTTTTAATCATCTGTTTTTAAGAGAATGTAGGAAACGATTTTATGTGTTTTTAAAAGAATGTATATCATTCTTTTTTTACAAGAATGTACGAAACGATTTTAAAAACAGCATCGTATTATATTGTTGAATCATAAGCAAAACACACTTCTGCTATTATGATTTATGATTTCATAGAACTTAACAAGAACTTTCGCAAACATTTGTTAATAGAGGCAAACACACATCATATACTCGGTCGGGAATAAACATTTGGTGATTAGAGTTAAATAAATGTCTATCGTAGTTTTCTTGGTGTCATTAACATAAGAAGAATTAAGTGTTGAGAAAAGTGACACCGGACTCAGGCAAACTCGCAACTGAAATAAGAAAATACTAATAAAAGATGACACACGGATTTTACGTGAAAAAAACCCCAAGAAGGTAAAAACAACGAGTAAGGAAAAATACGTTTCAATATGTAGAAATTTAAGAGTTACACCTTCTTCCTAATTACAAGGATAAACACCAATAGTTATGAGATACCACACAAAAACTCTAAGTTTACTCACAACACTCTGGAGAACTACTAAAGATACAAATAGTGTGTGTTATCGTATTGAAATGGGATATTGGGGCTAACAGCTTGGGCCACGCAAAAAGGCTAAGAACATGGGCCTTAATTTTGGCGGGAAAAACGGCGGGAAAATAGGACGCAAAACCGTCGTTTTAATTGTGGTATAATATATACTTATAATCCAGTGCCACGAGTGCTATTTTTTATGTTGTGTCCCATATAGCTATTTGCCGTGCTATGGCTAATACAAGTGATAAGATTTTGGATTCAGAATAATAAAGAAGATTTAAGGTTTTGGGAAGAAATAAAAAGTTATACCAAGTGTCGCTTAAAAAAAAATGTAGATTGGCGAGAACACCCCGACTTCGGGTGCCTTTTGGTAACTCTTCTGGCCTAGTGGGGCACCAACTGGAGTGAACACGAGCCAAGACTCGGACCCTTGGGCTCTTATTCCACAAAGTCTCTCCAGTGTCCTTATGGCGAAAGTGAGTACTTATATGAAGCAAATTCCAAATATGAGACTTAACCTGGGTCAATTGACTCAAGTCCAAATGCTCAAACCATTAGACTAATGCTCCATTGGTGCCATATTGGATAAATGATTTGTTTGCTTATTGATTAACAAACATTTATAATTTATAATCTAGGATTATTCTAGAAAAATATTATGGGCTAAGCCTATTAACAAAATACAAAGGCCAAATCCATCAATAATTTAAATCGTCTAAACATGGTGGCTTATACCATATATCATAATGTTCACATGAGTTCTTTAGTTAAGTACAATCTAAAATACACCGTTTATTCATTTTGAGCAATATATCAAAATCGGATACGAGTTCCTTTACACCAAGTTACGTAATCCTAGTATCATTGTTGAATTGCAGGTAAGACAGTCTCTCTAAAAGCTAAGACAAATGGAAAAGCTAGAAAAAAAAATGAAAGTGATACTTGTCCCACATTGGTGGATTTACAAAATCTGGATGTGATTTTATAGCTAAATCCAGGATCAGGTTGTCTTGTTGCATGTGTCTCCGGATAAAAGCAACTTGAGATTTTGGAACCACGATGACTTTAAAAACCGAAAGCACGACATACTTCTACAACAGGTTTCGTTTAGAAGAACTAACATTTTCATAGCTGACCATCTTTATCTAGTGTTTATTTATCTTCACATGAGTTCATTAGCTTATACACTCCAATACTATCTTATATCAAAATCACACTCGAGTTCCTTTATGACCATTGACATCAAGATAATAATTATAGCACGTAGAAAACTGAACATTGAACAATTTACACATAAGTATGTTAACTAGACAAGAAAATGTTATCAGGTAACCAAACTTGTTGTGACCGATCCCATCTTGATCGATAGTAATTGTATCGACATGTTATCTAGTTCGACCATTTCGTATCTCCAATAATTCTCATATATTAAGATCGTATTGTAAGGGAAACACATAAAGAGAGCTATGTTATCTAGTTCGACCATTTCGTATCTCCAATTCTCATATATCAACATGTTATCCAGTTCAAACCAATGTCACTAATTCATTTGTTACTTCGGAGAAAAGCTGTCGACTTAACGTATAATTTAATGTTTTTAAAAAGTCATTAGAAAACAACAATTAAAAAGAAAACAACAATTAAAAACACCTATAATGGATTTTAATGTGGTCATTTGCTTGCGGGAACTTTTGGGAACTAAAACAACAATAAAAGAAAGTTGTGAATGAGTTTTTCGTTAACATGGACATTACTATACATCTGTATGCACCATATGTATAATTAATATTTTGTTAAGTTTGTAGCTTTTGTAAGAGAATGTCGCAACGATAAAAAATGTGCCAAGATTGAAGTTGTTGTAGATGATATATTGTATATCACTAGGTAAGACAAATGAAATAACTGAAAGAAAAAGAAAACTGAATGTGAAAAAATGGTGGATGTGTTTTTATAGGTTAAACCATGGAAATTATATTGCCTTGTTGTATAGTATATGATTGGTGATAAATAAAACAAAACAATTTTGTAGACCGCCCAAACCAATTTTGTATTATCAAAGTGTGAAATGTTACAAAGATAGTCGAAAGATTACAAGAATTGAGAGAGAATTGTATTTCTAAAGCTGAAAGTGAAAGTAAAACAAAACAAGTATTTAAAGTAGATTTTGGCGGGAAAGGTTGTTAGAAGCAGTTGAGGAGTAAGTCATGTGCACCTCTTGTGTCTAGTCTTTAGACTATGCACAAGCACCTCACATGCCATCAACATTCTAACAGCTTATCACTTAAGTACTTATCAAAAGGTTACTTTCAGATTACTCATCATGTCTGCAACACGATTTTTGCACCTCACGTACACTATACAAAAAAGTATACAACATGACTCGTAATCCTTTCTTAATATACAAAAAAGTATACAACATGACTCGTAATCCTTTCTTAATACTTACATGTTTTGAAATCGACATATCTCTTAAAAAGTATACAACATGACTCGTAATCCTTTCTTAATACTTACATGTTTTGAAATCGACATATCTCTTGCATTTTAGCGACCTATTATTCTTGCGAAGTTTTCGGCTTTTTCTCCAAGTTCACTTTTTCCAAATTCCATGTCCTATTTTCTTATGAAGTTTTTAGACGAACATAGCAAACAATTGTAAAAACCATATAAGATTTGATTAAGTAGATTGTTTAAGTTAATATCATATCTTTTTAGTTTTAAATAGAAGCATCAATTCATTCGTTTCTTCACACAATCACGCGTAAAATGCAACTCATACGTTACATAAGCAAAAACACTTACGTTACGTTTTTTGTACTAATGTCTTTATAATCAAGTCATTTCCATAGGAAATCTTCAAATTGGCATAGAGCCAAGATTGAACAAATACTAGACGCCATTTCACAGTTAATAAAGGTGGTCGATATATATAAGCAAGGGTGAACCTAGGGAGGTTCTCTGGAGTTCACAATAACGCAAGGATGTTTGTCACTTACTGTAAATTTTCGTTAAAAATCGTGATTTCTCCGAAATGAACCTGGTCCCAAAATTTTGTGTCACATAAATACATGTCGTGTTTAGTTAGTGGACTAATATGTCAGTATAAGAATATAGGTTCTTTTAATTTTTTACCGGTTATAAGCAAACATTTTTTGTCGTTTTTCTTTACTTTATTCTCGAGGAAAAAAATTGTGCACCTAACTGTGGATCCGCCCATGTATATAAGTGAATCTGAACGGAAAGTTAACCGCAAGTAAAGAGTACTAACAAAATACTTTATACATAGAGAACTAATTGCCTTCAAATCACGTTTAAAATTGAACTATGTGAGTATCTTATCGATTCATAGTTATTTTTCGGTAACCATGGTTTCCACCCTTTTGGTGAAGGTCACGGGCAAAACATTTTCTTTTCAACGTGAAGTGTTTTAAATTTCATTTTCGTTTTATATTGTTAAAAATAGATGTTATGTTTTAAAGTTTCTATTGGTTTCATCACATGGATACAATGGTATATTTTCGACTGAATAGAATCATATTCAATGGAATTATTATCATAGACATTACTTTCATTGTCCGATAAGCATACGAAGATATCCTCAATATCTATTGTATGTTAAACGAGTAGTCGATTGCACCATCAAGTGCAATGCTTAAATATGATACGAGTATTGAACCAAATACCTTACTGATACTTTTGAAGATAGAACCAACGACATGAAAATGACTTAAAAGTCATCTGAACACTTTCTGAATAGCAAGAAAGTGAGCCAAAAAGCAATAAAAAAACACCTTAAACTTCATCAAAATCATGATAGCATGTGTATGCATCATATGTACAACTAATATTTTGTGAGGATGTGTAAGAGAATTTCACAACGAATTAGATGTGTCAATATCAAAGTTGTTAGATAAGATTGTCTTTCTCAAGATAATAATAGACGATTGAAAAAGTTGAACAAAGAAAACAAAAATGAAAGTGCAACTTGTCCCACATCGGTGGATGTAAAAAGGTTGGATGTGTTTTTATAGGAAAATCCATGAGATTGTATAGTTTGGTTCAGTTTTGTCTCCGACTCTTGGGATACAAAAGTCACTTCAGATTCTGAGACAAACTTTGTCACTCTTTTTCATGAATTGCTCTTATCATCTTCTTTTGATCTTCCTAAAAGAATTTTCATATATTGGTATATAGCAAGGATTTAATAACATAAACACCATATCTCTTAATTAACGACGGTGGTTGATATGTACGAATGAACCTGTATTGAATGTTAACGCCAGTAAACTATACTAACAACTATAAAGTTATCTATAATGATACACGTTAAATGTTGCCTTGTTTAATTTGTTATATTCAATATGAGTACATATAGTAGATGTTGCTAATTACATGATTTGGTTCAGTTTTGTCTCCGACTCTTGGGATACAAAAGTCACTTCAGATTCTGAGACAAACTTTGTCACTCTTTTTCATGAATTGCTCTTATCATCTTCTTTTGATCTTCCTAAAAGAATTTTCATATATTGGTATATAGCAAGGATTTAATAACATAAACACCATATCTCTTAATTAACGACGGTGGTTGATATGTACGAATGAACTGTATTGAATGTTAACGCTTGAGAAACTATACTAACAACTATAAAGTTATCTATAATGATACACGTTAAATGTTGCCTTGTTTAATTTGTTATATTCAATATGAGTACATATAGTAGATGTTGCTAATTACATGATTTGGTTCGGTTTTGTCTCCGACTCTTGGGATACAAAAGTCACTTGATTCGAGACAAACTTTGTCACTCTTTTTCATGAATTGCTCTTATCATCTTCTTTTGATCTTCCTAAAGAATTTTCATATATTGGTATATAGCAAGGATTTAATAACATAAACACCATATCTCTTAATTAACGACGGTGGTTGATATGTACGAATGAACCTGTATTGAATGTTAGCTTGATAAACTATACTAACAACTATAAAGTTATCTATAATGATACCGTTAAATGTTGCCTTGTTTAATTTGTTATATTCAATATGAGTACATATAGTAGATGTTGCTAATTACATGATTTGGTTCGCTTTTGTCTCCGACTCTTGGGATACAAAAGTCACTTGATTCTGAGACAAACTTTGTCACTCTTTTTCATGAATTGCTCTTATCATCTTCTTTTGATCTTCCTAAAAGAATTTTCATATATTGGTATATAGCAAGGATTTAATAACATAAACACCATATCTCTTAATTAACGACGGTGGTTGATATGTACGAATGAACCTGTATTGAATGTTAACGCCAGTAAACTATACTAACAACTATAAAGTTATCTATAATGATACACGTTAAATGTTGCCTTGTTTAATTTGTTATATTCAATATGAGTACATATAGTAGATGTTGCTAATTACATGATTTGTGGACAGATCATAATGTTTAGCTTTTTCTATAGCGTAACTTTGTGGATAAAAAGATAGAAGTTTCGTATAGATTCGCAACATTGTGCAGACCTTAACTCTTCTCGTTACAAGACACCAATAGAAAAGCTCCTAATGGACTTTCAAGTTGAATTGTATTAAACCATTTTCATTATGTCACTAATTCATTTGTTATGTCAGAGACAAGGCAACTTCTAAAACAACAATAAAAGAAAGCTGTAAATGAGTTTTTTGTTAACTTGGACATCATTATACATATGTGTGCATGACATGTACAAATAACAATTTGTTAGGATTTGTAACTTTTGCAAGAGAACTTTCTAACGAGTTAAATGTGTCAAGAAGTTGTTTTAGATAAGACGGTGTTTCTAAGATAATAGTCGATTGAAATATTTGAACAAAGAAAACAAAAATGAAAATGGAATTTGTCCCACGTCGATAGATGTACAAAAATTAGATGGGTTTTTATAGGTAAAACCATTGGATGTTGCTATAGTAGTTAAACCTGGTTATCGGAAAACAAAAGTCACTTTAGATCCTGTGACTAATTTGGCTAGTACTCTTAATGAATTCAACTCTTGTCTTCTTATTAGGAACTTTTTGAAAGAATGTAGGTAGAAGACTAATCTGAAAACTACTTACCAAGTGTATTTAAGTTCATTTTTAAGTCCAAGTTTTAGGCCTATGTATCATTTCTCCATATTTTATTGTAGTATGTTTTATCATAAGCACAACACACATATTGTTATCATATTAATTAGGAAGCAATCTTTGGGAAAGATTTTTAAAAACCATCATATTTTAGTATTGTATCATTAGCAAAACCTCTGTTGTAAAAATCGGCCCAGGCCATCGATTAATCCTCACATAATCGCTGATCGCTCACTAAATGCCTTGATTTATCATAATCGGCCTATTTAATCGGTTTGGTCAAAGATCGCTTAAAAATCGGTCAACAAACCGATTAATCGGATAAAATCGGTTTAATCAGATTAATCGGACAAAAGCGCTTAAAAATTGGTCAATAAAATCGCTTACAAATTGGACAAAATCACTTAAAAATCGGTCAACAAACCGATCGGCTTAAAAATAGTCAACAAACCGAGTAATATTTATGTTTGAATTTGAACTTTGAGGAATTCTATATTATGTATATATTTGAACACTTGAAATATTTGAACTTTGATGCAATACGCTTATCCCATACATATAAAATAATATAATATCTAAAATTAAATTTTTGTGCATAAAAATTCTAATCCGATTAATCCCCGCCTAACCGATTAATCGCAAGGACTACCTAACCGCCTCACTAACGCCGAGCAATTTTTACAACCATGAGCAAAACACACTTCTACTACGGGTTTCTATACAACCGACCACTTTTCGTATATCTTCATCTTCATATTGGTATATAGCAAGGAATGAATAGCATACACGAACACCATATCTCAATTAACGACGATGATCGATATGTACAAGTGAACCGATCTTGAAAGTTTACCTACTAACCAAAAATGTAGAGATCACTAATTGCCTTCAAATTATGATCGGACATGAGTCGTTCATGGCCATTGACATCAAGATACCTAATCCAAATATCAGTGTTACATGAATTTGACTTAAAAGTCATCTAACACCTTAAACATCATCCACTTCGTGGCTGATCAAATTCAATGAGCAACGTAAAGATTCAACTCTACGGGAAGAACATACTTTAACATAGAAATATCTAGGTTGCGTTTAGTTGAGGGAAAACACTTTTGTTTTTCACAAAATGTTTTGTGGAAAACAAGGAAAACAGAGATCGCGTTCAAATCAACGTTTTCCAACAAAATGTTTTGCAAAACACGAATCCCCTATTTTCTAACTTAACAAGGAAAATTACAGAAAATAAAAACATCAACTAAACGCGTTTTCTATATTTTCAAGTGTTTTGTGGAAATTAATTCTCCTTCCAAATTTTTACAAAATTAGAGATAGAAAATAAGAGAATTTATTCTCCAACTAAATGCACCCATAAAGTTCTGATCATATTATACCTCTCGGGTTAAACTTGAATAATTATAAAGTTATCTATAATGATACACTTCAAATGTTTGCCTTGTTTAATTTGTTACATTCATAATGGGTACATATAGTAGATTTTGCTAATTACATGATGTATGGACATGTTGTAACGTTTAGCTTTTTCTGTTGCGTAACTTTGTAGATAAAAAGATAGAAGTTTTGTAAAGATTCGCAACATCGTGAGGAACTTAACTCCACTTGTTACGAGACACCAATAACAAAGTTCTTAATGGATTTGTAAGTAATCGTTTGTTTTAGGGAACTTTTGGAACCAACACAACAATAAAAAAAAGGTTATTGAAGAGTTTTTCGTTAACTTGGACATCATTATGTATCATAAGTACAACTAATATTTTGCGGGGGCTTGTTCCACATTGTTGGTAGGAGAAAAACTTGATATGTTTATAGCTAAATCAATGGAACCATTATTATCATGCGATATACAACTAGGGGTACAATACTTACTTTGACATTCCTATTAGCATAACACGTGTTTTTAGAATCGGGATGATGTTTTTAGAAACCGTAGCCGAATCGGAAAGGTGGGTTTCCCCGAAATCGTAGCAAAATCGAAAAAGATGTTTTCAGAAACGATATCCGATTCGGCTACCGTTTTCAAATCCTATGTTTAATTACGTAAAAATTTTTAAGTTATTAATATCATCTTTTCGTTTGAATTAAAAGTAACAACTCATTATTTTATTCACACATAAAGCGCAACTCAAATTTGTTACATAAGCAAAACACACTTCTGCTATGAGTTTTTCTATACTAAAAGACAAAAAAATTCCAATGTTCCTTCACCCGCACAGGTAGGCAAGTAGAGTTAATGAAAATTAACACAGCTCTAAAATTTGTCAGTTATAAGCTAGTTTCAATTTTGCTTACCAACCAATATGGGAGAAGTTCCACTTGGATTTCCTATACTATATGTCTATACAGTAATAATATAAACAAGTATAGTACATTAAGATGAGTTAAATGAGGAAAACATCGAATACCAAGATTGGTCTAAGTTCAGGTGGCATAGTTGCTCTCAATATACTAAGATGTAAACAAAAGTATCTTCTCGATTCATAAAAAAGTTTCGGTATGCATGGTTTCCACCATTTTGACCAACTAATTTACGGGGTCTGATCAAATCGGGCAAAACCTTCCTTTTTCAGGAGGTTGATCCTTAGCGTTGTTTTAAATTTCATTTTTGTTTTATATTCTTAGAAATATATGTTATGTTTTAAAGTTTCTATTTGTTTCATCACATGGTGATAATTAATGAAATTTTGTGACTGAATATAATCATATTCCAATGAAATCATAAACATTGCTTTCATTGTTAGATAAGCATAGGAAGATATCCCCAATGCCTGTTGAATATATAAACGAGTATTTGATTATACCTTCTAGTGCAACTTAACGCTTAAATAAGATACAAGCATTGAACCAAAATACCTTACTGATACTTATGAAGATAGAACCAACAACATGAAAATGACTTAAAACTCATCTGAACACTTTCTAGACAGCAAGAAAGTGAGCCAAAAAGCATCACCAAAAAAAACGCCTTAAACTTCATCAAATTCATAATAGCATATGTATGCATCATATGTACAACTACTGTTTTGTAAGTATTTGTAAGAGAATTTCGCAACGAGTTAAACGTGTCAAGGTCAAAGTTGTCGTAGATAAGATTATCTTTCTCAAGATAATAATAGACGATTTGAAAAGTTGAACAAAGAAAACAAAAATGAAATTGGATCTTGTCCCACATCGGTGATGAACAAACATTGGACATGTTTTTATAGGTAAAACCATGGGATCTTGTTGCATAGTTAAGTTTGTCACGGGATATAAAAGCCACTTTAGATTCCGTGGTGTTCTTTCCTAGCCTTTTTATGAATTCTACTCTTATCTTCTTCTTATGAACTATTTCAAAAAAGGTAGATGACTAATCTAAAAACCTTATGGTTTCATATCCTGTTTACAGCCGATCAATTTTCGGAATATCTTCATCTTCATATTGGTATATAGCTAGGATTATATCTCTCAATTAATGACGGTAGTCGATATGTACAAGTGAACCGGTCTTGAAAGTTTACGCTAAGTAAACTATACTAACAAAATATATTAGAGAACTAATTGCCTTTTTATGAATTCTACTCTTATCTTCTTCTTATGAACTTTTTCAAAAAATGTAGAAGACTAATCTAAAAACCATATGCTTTCATACCCTGTTTACAGCCGATCAATTTTCGGAATATCTTTATCTTCATATTGGTATATAGCTAGGATTATATCTCTCAATTAACAATGGTGGTCGATGTGTACAAGTGAACCGGTCTTGAAAGTTTACGCTAAGTAAACTATACTAACAAATATATTAGAGAACTAATTGCCTTCAAATTATGTTTGGACACGAGTTTGTTCATGGCCATTGACATCAAGATACGTGATCCAAATATCATTGTTACACGAGTTCTTCTTAAAATAGTTTTCACTCTGAAAAAATATATAATTGGGAAAAAAAGTAGAATCATCAATTTTTTTGAGTAAATTTCATAAATCATCCTTAAAGTTTGGCCAAATTGCATGTTTCTTCCCTAACGTTACGAAGGTGCAAGGATCGTACTTTGGGAAACCTTTGGTGCAAGTATCTTCCTAAAGGACGATACTTGCACCAAAGGTTTTTCAACAAGGACGATCTTTGCACTTTCGTAACGTTTGGGACGAAACATGCAATTTGGCCAAACTTTAAGGATGATTTATGCAATTTACTCTTTTTTCTTTCTTTTTTTACTTTTTGTAAAATTAAAGTTTTACCCTTAACTAATTAGTTATTGATTTCTTTAAAGTTTATAATAATGATATTTGGTGATGATAATATGGTAAAATTGCCTATCTATTTATAGTGATAAAGAATTAATTTGGGTCAATATTGGAAAAGTGAAAAAGTGAAATAGTGGAAAGTGCATAACATGGGTGAAATTCATGTTTCTTTTGCAACTATTCTTGCATGTTAATTTTGAATGGAAAGTATTTATTTTGATTTCAATGTATTAGTTGCATGGTAACTATTCAATTTTGACTTCAATGTATTTTCATTTTCCATTCAATGTATTTCCATTTTATGCACTGCACCAGCCATTTCATTGTTTCATGGGTTGGAAAATTGTTTTTTCAACATTTCGTATTTCGCTTATATAAACAACCCAAAACAAGTTTGTATTTCACAACAGGAAGGAAACAGAAATAATGGATATGCAAAATGAAAAGAATATTGATGATGATCTCGAGGTTAGTAATCGATTTCTTTTTGATGATCTCGAGGTTACGAAACACTTACCACAAATTGCATATCGTTAATTGTCTGCCGCTGCAAACCGATGCCGCTAGGCACGGGTACTCGCCTAGTATTCAAAATGGATACATATAGTAGATGTTGCTAATTACATAATGTATGGACAGGTTATAATATTTAGCTTTTTATATAGCATAACTTTGTAGATAAAAAGATAGAAGTTTTGTATAATTTCGCAACATTGGGTGGACCTTAACTATACTCGTTACAAGACAACAAAAAAATGCTCCTAACTGATTTATATGTAATCGTTTGGTTGAGGAACAATAAAAGAAACCGTCAATGAGAATTTCGTTAACTTGGATTATTTAGAACTTCGTAACTAACTAAAATGTGCCAAGATTGAGGTTAGTTGTTGTAGATGAATTATATCGTCTCTCAAGCTAAAGACAAATGGAAAATTTGGAAAAGAAAATTAGAGTATAGCTCATCCCACATCGATGGATGTACAAATATTAGATGTGTTTAAATTGCTAAAACCATAGGTTTAATGTTGTAGAGTTGTACACGCATTTGGATACAAAAGCCAATTGTAATTCATGTGCGTATGCAATTCTACTTTTTTAAAAGAATGTGGAAATGGAAAATAACGTTGGAAATGATTCGTACTTAAATTTGTGATATTCGACAAATCTTGGGTCACCAAATTTGTGGTGACTGAACCTATCTTTTGATTGATAGTAATTGTATCCAATCTGGCGGACTAAAAAATTTGTCAAACGATATGTACTTCGGTTAAAAATCGATAAAAGGGTATGCATTTAATATTAAAATCTAAGAGAATGTTAAAACGTCAAACATTTAAACTACGAATGATGTTCAAAAGGTATACAGGTGCAGAATTTCTGCCTTAAGTATGCTTGCCCTTGTGTATCGACATGTTACATTGTTCGTCCATATTGTATCCCCGATTCCAATATGTCAAGATCAATTTTTAACACAAACATAAGTAAAGCTTGTATCAACCCATGTCATTATGTCACTAATTGATGCTTTATCCCTTTATTTGTTACCTCGGAGAAAAATCGTCATTTTAACGTACATAAAATGTTTATAAGAAGTCGTTAAATAAAACTCTTATTATGGATTTTCATGTAATCATTTGCTTGAGGGAACTATAATGAACTAAAACAAAAAACATAAAATGAAACTTTTGTTAAATTGGACATCGATATAGATATGTATAACTAGTATTTTGTGAGGATTTGTAACTATTTAGTATTTTGCAACGAGCTTGAATGTGCCAATATTGAAGTTGTTGTAGGTGAAATTGTCTCTCTCAAAGTAAAGACAAATGGAAGATATGAAGAAAAAATAAAAGTGGAGTTTGTCCCACATTGGATGATGTACAAACATTTAATGTGTTTTTATAGTTATAAAATATGCAAGTTATAATATCTTGCTGTGTTGGAACTTTTATACGAAATTAGAGGTTCGTATGCATCAACTTATTTTTTCTCTTTTCGGATTTCGTCGTATTTTCTTATGAAGTTTTTAAATAAATGTAGCAAACGGTTTTCTCGCTCTTTCCATATTTCTTCTTATTTTCTTATGAAAATGTAAACCAATGTAGCGAACGGTATTAAAAACCATATCATATTTTTATTACAATTTGGAACATATTCGATTTCGTAGATTCCTCAAGTTAACAACATCATTTTTTCGGTTTAAATAAAAGTGACGCGACTTCTTTTCAGATCCCGTCCTATTTCCTTATGAAGTTGTTAGACAAATGTAGCAAACGGTTTTAAGAACCATATCAAATTTGATTACCATTTGATAGTTCCTTGTTTGATAGTTCCTGCTTGTTTGCTTTTCATTTGTTTGTTGTCTTTTGTACGCTTCTACTTGTGTGCTTTCTTGCTCCATGCACGTATTTCTGTTCTCTCTCACCTTCACTTTTGCACTTGCGGGAGGTCTCTCTAGAAGCAGTCTCTCTACTCTCAGGTTTATCCTGGGGAAAGATGTGTTATAGTTTTCCATTTCGTATCTCCAATTCTTAAATATCAAGATCATATGATAGCTACATCATATAAAGAAAGCTTATATCAAACAATTGTCATTATGTCACTAATTTGTTTGTTACCTTAGAGAAAAGTTGCCATTTAAACGTACATAATGTTCATAAAAAAGTGATACAAAACAAAGATAAGAAACTAATCTAAGGGAATTTCATGTAATAATTTCCTTTAGGGAACTAAAACAACAATAATTAAAGAACTGTAAGTGACTTTTCGTTAACTTGGACATTGTTATACACATGTATGTACCATATGCACAACTAATATTTTGTTAGGATTTGTAACTTTTTTAAGAGGTATTCGCAATGGTAAAAAATATGCTAAGATTGAAGTTGTTGTAGATGAAGGAGGAAAATGTCCCACATAGGTGGATGTACAAAAGATACATTTGTTTTTATAGCTTAAACCATCGAAATCATATTGTCTTGTTGTATATATGATTGGTGATACAAAAGTTACTTTGAGATTACCAATAATGTATGCGAACAATTTTTTTTTCCCATTAATATTACATGTTAAAGTCTGTTAAAGTCTCGGAAAGGTGTGCAATTAATATTACATTTTTTAAAGTCTCGGAAAGGTGTGCAATATGTGCCGTCACACAGAGCCTCTATTTTAAAAAAATTATATTTTTATTCGTTTTACATATAAAGACATATAATATCAAACATATATAAATCATATAATTCAAGGTTATATGCAATTTTTTATTTTTTATTATTACTTTTTTTAGTTTATAAGTGCGATAGGTCTTTTTGTTGTTATGGCTTAGAGTCACCGAAAACCATGAACGGCCCTACGTCAAACGATAAAAAAAAATACGCCATGGCAAGAATAATTTTCTATCCTTCGGTAGATGTGTACTTCAATATATTTTTGACGAACTTTTTAATAAGCTTTATTATATTGTTAAAATTTTTGCCATGAAAAATCACATGCGATTTGAAAATCAATTATGATTTGTTATTTTATAAAGAGTAAAATACACCGTTCGTCATTTTTTTTATAAAAAATACAAGCCGAGTCCCTAAGGCGTTCAAGGTCCCTACTTCGAAGTTTTTGGGACACCATGGTCCTTTTGACTAAGGAGCATTAGTCGATGTCAGTTAACTACCTCACGAACCTTGCACATGAGGTTAGTTTAGTCATTTCACAAAGTTATGTTAATTATATAATTATTTTGTTACAAGTTTATGGACGAACAATATTATTTACTGGTAAAATTATAACCATCACCTCATACACCTTCTTTCTACATCTCCACTCACCACCACCACCATTACAACCATCCATCACCCTCTCATCAAATTTTAACCCATTTATAACACTACTTCTGATAACGCTACACGCGTCGTTCGAGGTCAAAGGAACTTCCTTTCCGTCGAGCAAGTTTTTCAACACCCTAGGCAGTGAACCTAATCGTTTTAGTGTAGTATTAGGGTAAGCCACGGGTATTGATATCGTCTCTGGGGAATAGGAATGCTAGTGAGAAGTTACTACGCTAAGGTTGGGGTTGAGGAAGATTATTTTTATCTTTTATATTTTTAAGGAAAGGAAAGGTACGAATCTCGGGGTTTGGATTTGGGGTTGGTATTGCTACCGATTACTCTACTTATCTAATTATCTAATCTAAGGTGTATATAGTCTATGTCTAATTATTGTGTGCTCGTATGATAGTTTAAAGATGTGTTTACTTAGGTTTTACTACTCCTTAATTATCTCCTATTGGTGGTTGAATTGTCACGTCCTTATTCTTAGTTGCGTTGTGTGTCTAAGGTTGTGGTATGCTTTCTCCCTAACTCTTTGAACTTACCAAAGGGTCTCGCTTACAAAACCCACTAGGGATAATAAACTCTTACTCTAAGGCACTCTTTGGATGGTTTAGCTTACAACTACTCAAGGAGTTATATTCTAAGGTTCACAAAGATTTAATCAAGCATTAGTACACAACGAATGACCTATCGCATTACTAGATCATTAATCAACTAAGATAAGAGACAACCAATCAATATTCAATAATTAAGTTTCATATTCCTAAGCAAACACACAAGTAAAATAGCGGACATGGAGAACATGCAAGCATACACACAAATAATCAAAGACATAATTGAATTAATGAATTAAAACACTTATCTTGGTGTAAGATAGGGTTTGAAACCCTAAAATCTTGTACAAGACAGCCTTGGTTCGGTTTAGGTTTTACCCAAAAGACTACACAAATCTTGAAAAATTCGGATTCTATATATAAGATTACATCCGCGACGGCGCCACCTTATGTTTTGTGGACGCCGTGTCGCCGTCATTAGGGTTTCGCCTTGGCCACGTTAGACTTGCGACGGCGTCACCTTATGCTTGTGACGCCGTCCTCTTGACTTTCCGACGCCGTCTGGATTGCATCTAGGCCGTCGAGTTGCGACGGCCTACTCTTTTATAACTTGACGTCGTCACTTGAAAATAGGAGTTTTCACCGTCCGTCACAAAATCCTCCGACGGCGTCACAGATAAGCCGTGACGACGCCACCTTATGTTTTCAGACTTTGAGTGTCTCGATTCGACTTTGGCCATTTTCTTCAGATATTCGCCTTTTCGTCCAAATAAGTGCCATTCCAAAGATTTTGCCTTCAAGAGACCTAAAAAGTGAAAAGGAACGATATTAATCAATAACGGATACAAAAGTGATCAAGTAAGGGCTTAAATGACCCCTCAAAAAGGTACCTTTTAAAACCTTATCAAATATCCCTACACTTGGTATTTGCTTGTCCTCAAGCAAATATACTTTTAGCCAATTAATTTATAAGTTAGGGGTCATGAAGCATTGGTTTAAAACAGTCCACAACACATATAAGCCCCGCAAAAGTCATAACAAGCACGGAAATTACATACTAGCACCTCACATGGGGTGTTTGGATACTCACATCTCTCTCGGGTGAATATGAAATATAACAAATTGGAAATGGAAGATAAACACTCATTAACCGGTCCTAGTACATAGATTACCATAGGCTTGAGAATAGATCAAACCTCTATTGCTTTGGCGTAAGCACCTATGAAAGACTATCAAAGAGGTCTTTAAAGGGTTGTAACGTTAGACTTACGGTAGGGAAACAAAGGGTTTGGTGGGATAGGCTATATAGTTGTGGCAAGTCAAAAATCTCTATGTTAAATGCATACGAAGAATGGCGTTGCTAAGCCAAGACTGGACACTTTTACTCTACCATCCTCTAGGTAACATTAAAATGATAGGGATTTATAGGCACATCCCTACACTTGAGTTTTTATTACTCTAACACTAATTTGACCCAATTGAAAAGATCAAAACACTTGGGGTACATTATTATGCAAACAAAGGAATTTGAATTTAACGCTCCTTCCGTCATTTCATAAACTTTGACTTTTCCCATGAATCCCAATCGTCCCAAAAGCGTATATAAATGATATGACTCGACTTAGAAACTCATGCAAGCAACCGATAATTGAACAAAGGGTTTAGGGTGATAACAATAATGCACTAAAAGTGAGTGCATACAGGTAGGCTAAGGCGATTTGGGTGTATATTTGGGGTGGGGTTTAAACAATGCTCTTCATTGATATTCCGAAAACCAAAACATCACGAGAACCACGAAAAGGATAGGCTCGAGGGTTAACTAGGGTATCGTGTACTAAAGATGAGTACAACGCAAAGGGTGTGGGGAATTACTCAACCAATGTGGAAAAAGTAATTATATTACGGTATCAAACTAGGGTTATCCTAATGCCTCTTATCATTTAGTTATTCCTAACTACACAAGTGCAGTCTTACTAACGATCTCGGGATGCATCACAAAACAAGTTCTAGAATCTATTATACTACCGGTTCACACACTAAGCATTAAAGATGAATGCTTTAATTACTACTAATCTAAGGGCGATCCTCACATTTTGGGTGGAATTTAGGTGGTAAAGGGTTTTTTTGTGCTAGTCATGCAACTTCCTATCCGTGAGACGCTTTTGTTAAAACTAATGGCCCACTCCTATATGTTATGAAAAATTTTAAATTTGGTGCCAAAATTACCCTAACCGACATTTTCTCATGTTTTCTCATGGTTCATCAAAATTAGGAACTTCCCTAGGACTAAGAGAGAGGTCATGACAACAAGCATGTATTTTTTTTCACTCTTTTTTTTTTTTTTTTTTTTTTTTTTTTTTTTTTTTTTTCATACACTTTTACTCTACCATCCTCTAGGTAACATCAAAATGATAGGGATTTAAAGGCACATCCCTACACTTGAGTTTTTATTACTCTAACACTAATTTGACCCGAATTGAAAAGATCAAAACACTTGGGATACGTTATTATGCAAACAAGGGGAATTTGAATTTAACGCTCCTTCCGTCATTTCATAAACTTTAACTTTTCCCATGAATCCCAATCGTCCCAAAAGCTGTATATACTGGATATGACTCGACTTAGCAACTCATGCAAGCAACCGATAATTGAACTAAGGGTTTGGGTGATAACAATAATGCACTAAAAGTGAGTGCATACGAGGTAGGCTAAAGCGACTTGGGTGTATATTTGGGGTGGGGTGTAAACAATGCTTTTCATTGATATTCGGAAAACCAAACATCACGAGAACCGCAAAAGGATAGGCTCGAGGGGTTAACTAGGGGCATCGTGTACTAAAGATGAGTACAACGCAAAGGGTGTGGGGAATTACTCAACCAATGTGGAAAAAGTAATTATATTACGGTATCAAACAAGGGTTATCCTAATGCCTCTTATCATTTAGTTATTCCTAACTACACAAGTGTAGTCTTACTAGCGATCTCGGGATGCATCACAAAACAAGTTCTAGAATCTATTATACTACCGGTTCACACACTAAGCATTAAAGATGAATGCTTTAATTCCTACTAATCTAAGGGCGATCCTCACATTTTGGGTGGAATTTAGGTGGTAAAGGGTTTTTGTGCTAGTCATGCAACTTCCTATCCGTGAGACGCTTTTGTTAAAATAATGGCCCACTCCTATATGTCATGAAAATTTTAAATTTGGTGCCAAAATTACCCTAACCGACATTTTCTCATGGTTTATTACACAAATACAATTGGACAAAGCAAATAGTCAAGGATAAGCATAGTTTCAAAGTTCCCGTTTTTTTCCCTCCCTACACTTAAACTGAACATTGTCCCCAATGTTCCCCGAAAGTATCAAAATTATGATAATGGAAGGTAATTAAAAACGAAAGAAACTAATACTCCCCTGATGAGCTCGGTAGGATCCGTGTAAAGTGGTGGTTAAATCCTTCTTCAAGAAGAACGTTAGCGTTAAAAGCTTCTTCTCATCTTATGTATCTTCTTCTTGGTAAATTAAACCTGCATACTTGAAGAAAACAAACAACCCAACGCATCAAACCGAACAAACAAAAATCTCAACAAGATGTAATTCCAGACTTAAATAGGATATAATGCTTGTGGAATGGATGTTTGCAGATTTTCTAGAAAATTAAGACCTAGAAAATTCCAAAATTTATAATTAGCACGAAAACGAGAAAAAGTAGTAAGCGCTTTACTCCTCCCGACGCCGTCAGTTGCGATCTGACGCCGTCAGTTGCGATCTCGACGTCAAGTTATCCCGACAAAAAGCGGTGCGATTTTGGAAAAAATTCGAAAATTTACATCTTTAGAATCGGAAAATTTCGCAAAACACCCATTATAACTCGATACAAGCATTTGACTCGAACAAACACACATATATATATTTTAGTTAATTGTTATTCTCATGTTTATGTTTCTTTTGAAAACGTGTGTAATCCTCCCTACACTTATCCCTTATGTAAAATACCTTTATATGTAATTAAGACGAGGTTAAAGACAAAATAAAGCATTTTTACAAATTCAAACATGAGAATAAACAATTAATAAAAGATATACGACACACAAATGAAAATGAAAAACAAATACACATGGGTTGCCTCCCAAGAAGCGTTTGTTTTGTTCGAGTCACGAGCCCCGACTCTACCCTTATTTAATGAGATAAAGGGAAGTTTTCCTATGCTTAAGTTTAAGTGCGGGTGATAGTAGCAATACACAACCTTAGGGTGGAAATTTGCTACGTGAGGAGAGGGTGATGGGTGATTTATATGCTCAAAGGAGTGTGCTCCATTCATTATAGCCTTACCTAATTCAATTGGCGTAGCGGGTGAATCAAATCTCACTCCTAAAAATGGATCATCTTCTATCAACTTCAAAAGATTCTTAGTTAAGGATCCATCTTGACCTAATAAACCCGGTTTAAACCCATAATGTTTCTTGTTATCAACCATGAATGGGTGATATAAGTGTGTAAGGTCATGGGTTACTCCTATATTAGCTTCCACTCTACATGGCCTAGAATCTACCACCTTTATCAAGCAACTACCCGGACTATCTATTTTGATGGGTGGATTTGGGCTAATTCAATTCCAAGATTCACATCTAAAGACGGAAAATTGGGTAAGGTTTTAGTTGAGGCTCCGGTTCATCAAAATTAGGAACTTCCCTAGGACTAAGAGAGAGGTCATGACAACAAGCATCTAAACCTACATTCTCTAGTGGCGTTTGGTCCAAAGGTTCTATATCAATCGGGGTTCCTATAGTCTCTTCTACTTCTTCCGGGTAAGTTATAGGCGATGTGTGTTCTTCAAGTGATGGTAGAGCTTGTGGGCTTGGAGTTTCAACCTCATTCTTCATTATATCAAGACCTCCTAAATGTTCATCATGTGTTTTAGTATGATCTGACCCAAATACACTCCTAAGCATCTCAAATCCTTCTTTAGCCATTTCAAATTCTTGGTCCGATTCATAAGAATTATTCTCAAAAACTTGACCACTATCTATTTGCCTAAAGGATTTCTTACGTGTGTCATATGTTTTGAAATCTATCCCACACATGCAACTAGGTATTTTAGCTTCAACCATCTCACAATCTTGTTCGGGTTTAGGTTCCATGTTCTTAAAAACTAGGTCTTTTGATCATGATGCCTAAGGTTAGATAAATCCTCCTTATCCATTTCCTCAAGTTGTAACAAGCGAAGGTTTATGCATAGGAGGCTTTTTCGAAAAATTCTCCGATGGTGTCACTAAAAGGAGTTGATCCCGACAACGATTGTTGAATAGAAGCCACACAAGTACGTAATATATCAAATCCATCCAACCTTACACCCTTCTCCTTTTGGATATCTTTAAGATCACTCAAAAATTCATCAGAACAATGAAAACAAACCCGACTAGCGAAATTCAATTGTTCCTTATTTGTTAATGATTCAAGTGCTACTTCACTTGCCATAGCGACAAATGAAAAGGGTTTTACGAACATAAACACAAAGAAGGGGGATAGACTACAAGGAAGCTAATAAAAAGAAAAAATCTCACTTGATAGGAATCTTGTGAGTAGACCTAAACGATGTGGACTACTAACTAGCTATTATATTCCCGCAATGGCGCCACTGATAACGCCACACGCCGCTCGGGGTCAAAGGAACTTCCTTTCGTCGAGCAAGTTTTTCAACACCCTAGGCAAAGGAACCTAATCGTTGTAGTGTAGTATTAGGGTAAGCCACGGGTATTGATATCGCTCTCTAGGGAATAGGAATGCTAGTGAGAAGTTACTACGCTAAGGTTGGGGTTTAGGAAGATTATTTTTATCTTTTATATTTTTAAGGAAAGGAAATGTACGAATCTCGGGTTTGATTTGGGGTTGGTATTGCTACCGATTACTCTACTTATCTAATTATCTAATCTAAGGTGTATGTAGTCTATGTCTAATTATTGTGTGCTCGTATGATAGTTTAAATATGTGTTTACTTAGGTTTTACTACCCTTAATTATCTCCTATTGGTGGTTGAATTGTCACGCCCTTATTCTTAGTTGCGTTGTGTGTCTAAGGTTGTAGGTATGCTTCTCCCTAACTCTTTGAACTTACCAAAGGGTCTCGTCTACAAAACCCACTAGGGATAATAAACTCTTAATCTAAGGCACTATTTGGATGGTTTAGCTTACAACTACTCAAGGAGTTATATTCTAAGGTTCACAAAGATTTAATCAAGCATTATACACAACGAATGACCTATCGCATTACTAGATCATTAATCAACTAAGATAAGACACAACCAATTAATATTCAATAATTAAGTTTCATATTCCTAAGCAAACACACAAGTAAATTAGCGGACAAGGAGAACATGCAAGCATACACACAAATAATCAAAGACATAATTGAATTAATGAAGTAAAACAATTATCTTGGTATAAGATAGGTTTGAACCCTAAAATACGTACAAGATGACCTTGGTTCGGTTTAGGTTTTACTCCAAAGACTACACACAAATACTAAAAAATTCGGATTCTATATATAAGATTACATCTGCGACGGCGTCATCTTATGTTTTGTGACGCCGTGTCGCCGTCATTAGGGTTTCATCTTGGCTACGTTAGACTTGCGACGGCGCCACCTTATGCTTGTGACGCAGTCCTCTTCGCCTTCGACGCCGTCGGATTGCATCTAGGCCGCCCGAGTTGCGACGGCCTACTCTTTATAACTTGACGTCGTCACTTGAAAATATGAGTTTTGGCTTCTATCCCGTCACAAAATCCTCCGACGGCGTCACAGATAAGCCGTGACGCCACCTTATGTTTTCGGTGAGCTTTGAGTGTCTCGATTCGACTTTGGCCATTTTCTTCAGATATTCGCGCCTTTTCGTCCAAATAAGTGTCATTCCAACATTTTGCCTTCAAGAGACTTAAAAGTGAAAAGGAACGATATTAAGCAATAACGGATACAAAAGTGATCAAATAAGGGCTTAAACGACTCCTCAAAAAGGTACATTTTCAAACCTTATCAACTTCAAATTCCAAATCAAAACCAAAACCAAAAACACATTCTTATAAAATCCAAACCACAACAATAATTTTATATGCAATCAAAAACCATTCTTTTCTTAACTCAAAAACTGAGAATATATAAACACTAGAATCAGATTTCAGCACTTAAAAGTTACTCGTACATATTTACTAATACAAAGTACATAAAGTAGTAAGGGATTACTTGTGTTACCTAAATATATGAAAATGATATATAAACCTAGGGATGCTCATCGGGTGAAAACCGGACCAGATCGAGAAAAACTGAACCTAGCCGAGACCGAATCCGGCAAAAACCTTAGACCGAGACTGAAAATGAATGTGGTCGGTCCGGTACGGTCCGGTCCAACAAGGCTAAATTTTCGGTTATGGTCCGGACCGGACCGGACCGAGACTGAATTTGCCAAAAACGGTAGACCGAGACCGGACCGCCGGTCCTTCGATCCGGTTAGTTTCGGTTCGGTCCTGTCAGTTTTGTTGGTCGGTCCGATCCGTCTGGTCCGTTTGCTCACCCCTATATACACCTACTTCTTTCAACCATAAAAAGCAATAAACTGAATGCTATTCATAACCATGCAGATTGATAAGCTAAACTTATAGTTTAGCAGATTCACGTAGCAAAATCAAGGAGCGTCAAATGCTAGCTGTGAATACTATTTCCTAATTCACTTGAATCGTGAACCTCTCTCTAACTAAGGCTTATGTCCAACTTATATCAAAACTTGTATCATAATACGGTATGATTTATATTGTTTTGATATCTTGGTAATGTTATCAAGGTTGGTAAGGTCATTCGTTGGAGTTTTAATGGGTGTTATTGTATTGTCATGATTAAATTGATTGCAAAAATAAAAAGGCAAATGTAATTAGAATGTGAATGTGTCAACACTCCCTCTAGATATTAATCATTTTCAACTACTGTGTATTGCTAAACCTTGTGAGTTGTGACCCATTAATATAATATACATACATACACAATTTATCTATAGCCAAAGTCAATGACCCATCAAGGAGCTAAATTGTGTCAAGATTGAAGGTTTTGTAAATACGATTATCTCTCAAAGTTGAGGCAACTAGAAAGATTAAAGTGGAAGTCGTTACTTGTTCCACATTGCTGGTTGGAGAAAAAACTTGATGTGTTTATAGCTAAATCAATGGAGCGTTTAGTGTTGAGTTGTATACGACGCTACTATATAAACCTATAAAAAGGTTTATACATTTAAAACTCTATTAATTTATAAACTTTTTTAAATCATAAACCTATTTTCCAGTATAGATAAATTTATTCATAAACATTTTTATATCATAAAACACTCTCAAAATACATCAATTTTAGACTTTTTCAAAATCCTAGACCTATTTATGTCACATAAACATAAAATGGTTTCTCACTATGATACACAAATTCTTAGACCTCTTTAAAAAAATTTAGACCTATTTTTGAAACATCATATTGCTTTTTTCAAACATGTTTAAAAACCATATCAGATTTGGCTACCATTTGCAAATCCTATATTTGATTATGTAATTTTTCAAGTAATTAACATCATCTTTTCGTTTCAATTACAAGTGACAGCTTATTACTTTCTTCATACATAAAACGCAACTCAAATTATGTGCGACAACACATTCCTTTCTTCACACATAAACTTATGTTAGGTTTGGTCATATTATACCTTCGAAGCTCCCACGGGTTAAACATGAATAACTAAAAAACTTAGATTTGGTCATATAATTAATGATGCACTAATAGTGTCACCTTAAGATGTCGGTTTTTATAACCAACTTTTTGATTTGAAATTTTAATGTAAAAACATCCTCAAAACGTGTTAAACAATAGATATAAACATTATTTAAAAGCTCAAATCAAAATATTTGTAAACATATATTATAGATTTTTCTATAACTACCGCAATATATAAAATAAATGAAAAAATTCGCAACAACGCCAAAAGTTGTGGTTTAAATTACTAATTCTTACAATTTGCTTTTATTTCTTATTATTTGTGTTCAATAAGCACGTGAAGTTCTATTCTAAAATGTACGTACCCATATGTATGTGGGGGCTTGTAACGATTTAGAATATCACAACTAACTAAAATGTGTTAAGATTGAAGTTTTGTTGTAGATGAAATATTGTCTTTCTCAAGGTAATGACAAATAAAAAAATTGGAAAAAGAAAATGAAAATATAGCTTATCCCACATAGGCGGATCTACAAAAACTGAATATGTAGCTAAAACCGTGGAATTTCATTGTCTTGTTGTATATGAGTTAGAAACTTATAATGCTATAGCTTCTAGCTGTATAAACGACTTGCTTTTTACAAAACACACTTCTGCTAGTATTATTTATTTAAAGAAATAACCTTACCCTTTTCCGGGTTTTTTTTTTTTTTTTTTTAAAGAAACAACCTTACCTTTCCGGGTTCCTTGTCAAGTATTTAGGAACCTTTTTAAGCAAATGTAGGAAACGATTTTAAATGCCACTAGAGGAGTACTCGTGCATAGCAACGAGATTTTATAGCGGATTGTAGCGATAAATTTTTATTAAGGGTTATAAACGAAAAATAATAAAAGTTTGAGGATTTAGGAACAAAACATAATGTTTTGAAACCTGCCCTGACCGGTTCAACTGGTTGAACCAATTTCGATAACAAAAAAGGGTAAAATAAAACCGGTTCGAAACCCGGTTAGACCCGAAAATTGGTTTTGTATATTTTTTTCGAAAATTGTGATGTAAGCTTAGACTAATTACTATATACCTTAACTACATTTTAATTAAAAAATTTTTCATAAGTTTTCTTAGATAAATGACTGAATTTTTTTAAGTTTGACCATGACTGAAATTTTAAAATGGTAATGGCTCCATTATTTCACATTGGTTTGATATTGGTGTCATGATAGGCACTTGATGGATACCATTTCTACACGTGATATACATAGAGGAGGTTTTAACATGCAATCCAAGCTGTGTGATTTAATACATGATGATGCATGGCAGTAGCCCAACGAATGGTTAACAAAAGTTCAGTAACCTAAGTGAACAAAATGAAACTTTAGTAACTTAGGACAAATTTTTAGAAAACTTTAGTAACTTTTTTGTACTATAACCCTAAAAAAAAGAAACTGTTGCTCCACCCACACACCTATGTGTGGGAAAAGCAACAAAATCTTTATTTAAACCTCAAATTTATCACTAATAAACTACTTTACATTTTCCATACCCACCGATGTGGGAGAAGTTCCACTCGTATTCCCTTTTTAAGCTATTTGCATCAAGTGTGGCTCACTTGGTTATTTTGAGAATCAATTTTTAATTTAGAACTTCATATTCGGCATATCTCAGCTTGTCGCAAAGCTCTTTTCGAGGAAAATGCAAACTCACAAACTGATATTGCGTACTTATATAGATAACATATACACGTTATTGTATAATTAAATAAGATGTAATCATATGTATTGATCAACTAAATGATGTGATGTACCTTACTGATACGTAACCAAATGATGTGATGTACCTTACTGATACGTATGTCCTTAAAAGTCATATGACCATTTTCTAGACAGCACGAAAGTGAGCCAAAACGCAGCAGCGCAAAAAAATCTCTTTAAACTTCATCCGCTTCGTGTCTGATCAAATGCGACAAGCAACGTAAAGATTGAACCGTACGCGGTTGGAACATACTTTAATATAGAAATATGCTAAGTTCGGTCATATTGCTCCTGTCACCTCCGAAACTCTAACAGGTTAAACATGAATAACTAAAAGTTTATCTATAACGATACATGGTAAATCACTACAACAATCGGATGGACGGGCGAGGAGGCTTTCGCCGGGGACAGATAGTCCCCGGAGAAAGCTACTAAACGACAAAATTACATCTGACGTGGCACATGAATGCGCTGACCTGTTTGAGAAAATTCAACATACACTTTCTGCGGGGACATGTCCACGGCGAAAGTATGTTGGATTTTTAACAAATTTTGACCGGATAGTCAAAATTCAACGTGCACTTTCTCCGGGGACCTGTCCTCGCCGAAAGTGTGTTTCACTTTTACCAAAAGTTTGACCAAGTCAAAAACATGCTAATTGTTCGCGGGAAAATTCCCGCCAAACCTTTCTCCGAGGACATGTCCCCGGCAAAACATGTAATTATAGAAAATATATTTTATTGCAACTATTAATACATAACTAAAACCCCGATGCTTGGATAGTCTTTTCATTACGTAAAACCCTAAACTATTTTAAAATTAAAACGGCATATCTTTAGTTCCATCGTCTGTCGTTACAAAATATTTGGTCAAAATAAACGAAGACTTGAATTTTGAGCAGCTAGGTTATATCTCCAGATTATCCAACGCTTGGGATTTATTGATGAGACTTAACGAAACATAGTAGATATATAGCAATGGGAAAAACAAAAATATTAAATTTATGATGAATTAATATGGTTCTTAATTCGTGTTTGTTAGTATTGGAAAAGGGTGTTTGGACACCATAATCAGTTAACTAAGAACATGGTCGACTTTACAAATCCAAAGATGTGCTTTGATTTATAAAAATACATGACATATACATACTACAAGAACAACAACAACATCAACAACAACAACTACAAGAACAACTACTACTTTGATCAACAACAACAACAACAACATCAACAACATCATCATCATCAACAAAAAACAACAATAACAACTACAAGAACAACAACAACTACTACTACTACTACATACGAAGATTTTCCATGTCACCTAATAGCTCACGAAGTAATGCATCCGACCGACATGCGTGGTCGTCGTGAACCCTTGCCATTTCAAGTCCGGCCTCCGGGAACCTTACTCTTGTCTCTAGCACATGTTTTTGTGATTCCAAAGAAGCTTATCCTAAGATCTTTTCATGGCAATGAGCACTCTGTTGGTGCGGATCCGAACCTTGAGAAGAGATTGTTCTTAAGTACTCGTCAAATGCATCCTACCACATAAAATATCCACACCCATTATCATCTTTTCTAGGTGTTACATAATAAGAAAATTATAAGAGATTACAACCCAATTATTTGTATATTTACATAAATAAGAAATGTATGATTGTTCACCTTTGACAGAGGACATGCATAATATTGTCGCCCAAATTTGAATATTCTCTATGTGATGTTCTTAATTTTATATTTTCGCCCACAAGAACACATAAAAGGATTAAATGGCTTCATCTCGGTTTTGAAATTTGTGTGAAGATAAGAGGTTGTGAGGTTGAGTGGTTTTGAGGATAAGATCCGTAGCTTTTGGTGGGATAAGATCTCAAGTTTTCTTTATGTGATATATAGAGCGATCCGTAGCTTTTGGTGGGAAATTTTGCGCCATTTTTTGGTGGGAATTCTTGGCCATGTTTTTGTGGGAATTCTTGCCACAATTTTTGGTGGGAAGTTGTGACCAGAGACAACCTGCAACAATTTAGACCTATGTAATAATAATAATAATAATAATAATAATAATAATAATAATAATAATAATAATAATAATAATAATAATAATAATAATAATAATAATAATACATATACCAATGCACCTATACTTTGTCGCTTAACATGATACGTATACCATAGCACCTATATTCGCTCGTTTAACATGATACGTATACCATAGCACCTATACTCGCTCGTTTAACATGATACGTATACCAATGCACCTATACGTGGTCATTTAACATGATACGTATACCAATGCACTTATATTTGGTCGTTTAACATGATACGTATACCAATGCACCTATACTTGGTCGTTTAACATGATACGTATACCATAACACCTATACTCGCTCGTTTAACATTATACGTATACCAATGCACATATACTCGCTCGTTTAACATTATACGTATACCAATGCACCTATACTAGCTCGTTTGACATGATACGTATACCAATGCACCTATACTTGTTCGTTTAACATGATACGTATACCATAGCACCTATACTCACTCGTTTAACATGATACGTATACCATAGCACCCATACTCGCTCGTTTAACATGATACGTATACCAATGCACCTATACTTGATCGTTTAACATGATACGTATACCAATGCACCTATACTTGGTCGTTTAACATGATACGTATACCAATGCACCTATACTTGGTCGTTTAACATGATACGTATGCCAATGCACCTATACTTGGTCGTTTAACATGATACATATACCAATGCACCTATACTTGGTCGTTTAACATGATACGTATACCATAGCATCTATACTCGCTCGTTTAACATGATACGTATACCATAGCACCTATACTCGCTCGTTTAACGTTATACGTATACCAATGCACCTATACTCGCTCGTTTAACATGATACGTATACCAATGCACCTATACTTGGTCGTTTAACATGATACGTATACCAATGCACCTATACTTGGTCGTTTAACATGATACGTATACCATAGCACCTATACTTGGTCGTTTAACATGATACGTATACCATAGCATCTATACTTGGTCGTTTAACATGATACGTATACCATAGCACCTATACTCGGTCGTTTAACATGATACGTATACCAATGTACCTATACTTTGTCGTTTAACATGATACGATACCAATGCACCTATACTTGGTCGTTTAACATGATACGTATACCAATGCACCTATACGTGGTCGTTTAACATGATACGTATACCAATGCACCTATACTTGGTCCTTTAACATGATACGTATACCATAGCACCTATACTCGCTCGTTTAACATGATACGTATACCAATGCACCTATACTTGGTCGTTTAACATGATACATATACCATAGCACCTATACTCGCTCGTTTAACATGATACGTATACCATAGAACCTATACTCGTTCGTTTAACATTATACGTATACCAATGCACCTATACTCGCTCGTTTAATATGATACGTATACCAATGCACCTATATTTGGTCGTTTAACATGATACGTATACCAATGCACCTATACTTGGTCGTTTAACATGATACGTATACCATAGCACCTATACTTGCTCGTTTAACATGATACGTATACCATAGCATCTATACTTGGTCGTTTAACATGATACGTATACCATAGCACCTATACTTGCTCGTTTAACATGATGTGTATACCATAGCACCTATACTCGCTCGTTTAACATGATACGTATACCAATGCACCTATACTCGCTCGTTTAACCTGATACGTATACCAATGCACCTATACTTGGTCGTTTAACATGATACGTATACCAATGCACCTATACTTGGTCGTTTAACCTGATATGTATACCAATGCACCTATACTTGGTTGTTTAACATGATACGTATACCAATGCACCTATACTTGGTCGTTTAACATGATACGTATACCAATGCACCTATACTTGGTCGGTTAACATGATACGTATACCAATGCACCTATACTTGGTCGTTTATCATGATACATATACCATAGCACCTATACTCGCTCGTTTAACATGATACGTATACCATAGCACCTATACTCGCTCGTTTAACATTATACGTATACCAATGCACCTATACTCGCTCGTTTAACATGATACGTATACCATAGCGCCTATACTCGGTCATTTAACATGATACGTATACCATAGCACCTATACTCGGTCGTTTAACATGATACGATACCATAGCACCTATACTCGGTCGTTTAACATGATACGATACCGTGTCCACGCCGTGTCCGTGTCATATATTTTAGACTTTGTCGATCGCCGTGTCCGTGCAACCTAGGTTAAAAGTAATTAGATTAATTTTATAATTTTTAGGTTAAATTTAATTATATAATTTTATAATTTTTATTAATTCTAATTATTTAAAATGACAATTTTAATTTTATAATTAAATCTTTTCCGGGACATGTCCCCTGAAAAAGTTTTGGCGTAAATTTTCATTTTCCCTCCTCTCTTTTACTTTATCCCGCCATCACTTTCCCCGAGGACGTGTCCCCGGCAAAAGTTTCGCTAGAAGATAAAGAAGACTTTCCCCGGGGACTTGTCTCCGAGGAAAGTGAAAAGCAAATATTAACCCCAATTATTAGCGGATCCGTCACACTTGAAAAAAAAAAAAAAAAAAAAAAAAGGAAAAACACCTGCGTCTTCCTCCTCTCAACTCACCACCGGCAACACCACAACACCACCACTCCTCACCACTAATACTTCACCACCACCTCCATTGCTACTCTCACCAGTAATACTTCACCACCACCACTGCGTTGTCTTCCCTCACTCGCACTCATCGTGCACGATGCATCTCAACCCTCTCATTGTTTAATTCTTTCCTCAAACCCTCTCATTGTTTGATTCTTTCTTTTCTCTTCTCATTTCTTACTCTCGATGGTGGTACCACATTACAACCGAGGTTAATTTTAATTTTTCAATTGTTTTTAATTTTGTTAATTTGTGTTAATTAGTGTTAACTGCTTTTAGTTTTTATTTTTATTAATTTTTTGTTAATTTTGTTTTTGGTATAGTTCTTCGCCGAGACCAAGCCGATACCAAGCCGAGAACCTGCCGAGACCACAACGCACCGCTCTCGAGACCCCACAACCGAGGTATTTTTTTTGTGTTTATGTTTGTAGCGGGGACATGTCCCCGACGTAAAGTTTATAGTCATTAATTTGTGTTTATGTTTTTTAGAAATAGCCTAATAACAAAAATATAGTAGTTTCAAGTACTCTCACTATCAACGCCATAGAACTTGTTTCACTTATCACCCCACAAGGGGCGTTTGTTTCGCTTATAATCGGCTTATCACCACAAAGTGGCTTTTTTCGACTTATAACCGCTTATCACCCACAAGGGTACCTATTATAGGACCGTTATATTGTTAGCACAATAGACTATTCTTAATAGCCGAATTTGGCTAAGATAGAGTCGTGTTTACCTTGACATATCATTGTATAGAGCTCGCTTACGAAGCAAGTATGAAACACATGGTCCCATCGTCATTTATATAGAGCACAGAAGGAATTTATTAAGGGGAAAAAAACGTTTAATGATGTCCAAATAGCAGCCCACAAAGGGGTGTTTGGGTTTGCTTATTTTTCGCACTAAAAGGGTGTTTGGATTGCTTATTTTCAGCCCGAAAGGGTGCGTTTGTTAACAAAGACCGAAAGGGTCGATGGTTTATGTTGTCCAAACAAAGACCCACAAAGGGGTGTTTGGGTTTGCTTATTTTACGACTAAAGGGGTGTTTGATTGCTTATTTTCAGCCCGAAAGGGGTGTTTGGTTAATAGCAACCCATTTTAGTTTTATAATGACCGGAAGGGTGCGTTTGGTTAGCTTATTTTTTCTTTTTAGCTTTTTGTGCACTAGTATAACTACTTTGCATAAAAATTTCATAATTTTCCGTTTACATTTAGTATTTTAAATAATTATTTTACTTTATGTATATTGCTAACTATTTTGCTTCTTGGTACAATTGTTTGTCGAGACCGATTGCGTGTCGAGACCGAGCCGTGTCGAGACCAATTGCGACCGAGACCGAGCCGATTCCAAGCGTGGACCATCGCGGCCCGCGACCACTAGCGAGCGACTTACATGAAGGTTTTATATGGCTTTTATATGTTTTTTTTTAATATATCAATCTTGATATCCGCATGATCAAACAATTACTAAAAGTGCTTTTAAGGGTGTTTGTTTAAGCTTATACATGGGCTTATGAGCTTATTTGTTATGGGCTTATATTTCAAGAGCTTCAGTTGGAAAATTGAATCTTATGATATATGTCGAAAAACAAATAAGCTCATAAGTTACAAATAAGATTAAACAAATAAGCTCATAGTATTGTATGGTATTTGATTGTGTTGAACTGTTGTAAATGATTTTAGGACTCTAGTGATTAATTTGGAAAGTCCCCGTCCGGGTTAATCATCCCATAAAACCCGTCCGAAATTAATTTATTAGAAATTAATTTGAAAGTCCCCTGTTTGGGATCGTTTTTTGAATGTTTTGTCTCATTTAGATATGAATGCATATAATTGATTTACTATTTGTGAAAATTTCGATGATGTTTCCCTTTACTCCTACGAATATGTCTTTAATACACATATTTGGGGAGTTGAGGAAATCTGCCAAATTTTCTCAAATAGTAAATTCAATTATACGCATTCATATGAGACGAAACATTCAAAGAGTGGTTAAATTGCCTTCCATAGTTGGATTAGGTGAACAAAACGCACAACCGGTAATTCCACCTTTATGTGTTTACGTGTAGATTTTTGTGAACATTTTAAGTCTATATAATTATTTATTGCTTCATTAAACGCAGCAATTATGCCAATTGATAAAAGTTGGATCTCACTAGCACGCACAAAGAGAGAATTTTTAGTTGGTCTTAAATCTTTCGCAACTATTGCAAGCCCTTGGTGAATATTGATGGGAATATAAAATGTCCCGTGCTCGTTGTTTAAACATAAACCGGATAAAGCATGAATTTTGTTTGACCACATACACACAAATGGTGGGACCATAGTTATACGAAATGGTATAATCATGGTGAGCCGGATGCCCGAACAACAGACACAACACAAGACACCACGGGATGAGTGACATGGTGAGTTCCTTCATGATATTGGTCCGAATAACGAACCGATGATCCAACTCAAGGAAATATTGGCAAGACAAGTAACGACGCAATTCCTCAACGTAATGAGTATGAGGAGTTACTTGCCACCGCCAACAAAAACTATACCTAGTCTGTGAGTGGATGTCTTCATTAGACTTTATGGCAAAGATTACGCACATCAAGGTCAAAGGTAAAGTGAGTGACACCACATTTAATGAGTTACTAACTTTATTCAAGGAAGTTTTCCGCCTGCTCTAGGATACAACATGCCATCGTCATACTATGAAATAAAGAAGACATTTAAAACTATCGTGTTAGGATATGAATCGATACACGCTTGTGTAAATGATTGCTTTTATATCGGGGCGGGTAACTAAGATTTGCAGACTTGTCCGATTCTGCGGCGCTAGTAGATGGAAAGAAAAGAACACATTGGGAAGAAAGTTCCTAACAAGGTGTTGCGTTACTTTCCTATCATTCCTAGACTACAACGTTTGTACAAGTCTAAACACATTGCAAAACATATGACTTGGCATGCGTCTGGGCGCGTCTAGGGAGAACGGTAAGATGCAACACCGGTTGATGGTCAAGCATGGAAGAAATTTGACATCAAGTATTCAAGGAATTTGATAAAGAAAAAGAAACGTCCATTTAGGGTTGGGCTGGCGATGGTTTCAATCCGTATGGCAACCTTAGTCGTCATACAAAGATGTGGCGGTCATATTAACCACATACATTACGCCTCCTCGGATATGTATGAGAGAGACTTCTCTTATGTTGAAATTGTTAATTTCGGCCCCAAATCACAAGGAAAGGATATTGATATTTACCGAGGCCTTTGATTGATGACCTAAAGACTTTATGGAAAGATGGAGTCATGACTAAGGATGCCGTTACGTGCACCGACTCGTATGAAAGCGGCGCTTTTATGGACTATCAATGACTTTCCCGCTCAAGTAGTTTGTCCGGGTGGAGTGGGCAAGGTTACAAGGCATGTCCGACATGTAATGTAGACACTCCATTTATGTGCGTGTTAAACAAAACCGCTTATGTTGGTCACGAGAAGATTCTTAAGCACGACCAATAAATGGCGGAAGAATGAAGGGCATTATATATGAGGTAGATGATCAGACCCTCCTAGAAAATTTACCAATGATGACATCTTGGATCAACTAAGAAGATTGCCTAAACGCCTCCGGGAAACATCCAAGATATGGGGTGCGAACAAAAACGTGATCCTCGATCGCGAATTGAATTGGACAAAAATATGTTTTCTACGAGCTAGAGTATTGGTATTTTCTTACACTAAAACACAATTTAGATGTCATGCATATCGAAAAAATGTGTGTGAGAGTGTGTTGGGTACTTTGCTAATGAATGACAAATCAAAAGACACCAACAAGGCAAGACAAGACTTACAAAATTTGAATATTCAGATCGACTTGTGGCTCGTCAACAAAGGAAACGGAAAGTGCTCTAAGCCTCATCCTACGTACTCTTTTACAACCAAGAAAGAAAACTTTTTGTCAATTCATTAAAGGTACGCGTTTTATTTTAAAATTTCTTTGTTCGAATTAATTCGCGATTCATTTCGACAACTTATTCTAATATCCCGATTTTTTTCTTAATTCATCAAAGGTGTTAAACTACCGATGGGTTTGGATCTAACTTCAAGCATAAAGTGACCGACAACGATAGCAACATAACGAGCTTGAAGGCTCATGATCGTCACATAATGATGCAACGGTTGCTTCTGCTTTGGACTTCAAAATTACTTGAATGACCAAACCACATAACACCAATAATCGAGCTTTGTTCATTCTTCAAACAAATATGCGCTCGAACTTTGATGGTGGATGACATGTTGAAAGCTAGAGAATAACCGATCAATATTTTGTGCGGTTCGAGCAAATATATCCTCCAAACTTTTTTGACATTATGATTCACTTGGTTATTCATCTACCCGGAAGAGGCTATTGAAGGCGGTCCTGTTTACATGAGGTGGATGTATCCATTTGAAAGATACATGAAAAGCTCAAAAATTATGTCGAAATAAAGCCAAGCTCAAGGTTCAATAGCGGAGGGTTATATTGTCGATGAAGCATTAACTTTCTCGCTCGCGTTATTTTCGGGTGTTGAGACGAGATTTAATCGTCCGACCGGAATGAGGACGGTCCAAGGCCAACAAGTCGATTTGAGGTGTTTCGATCACCGCAAAAGAATGGTAAACTATCATTAGTTCGGTTTAATGCGAGACACAATGAAGCAAGTAGTATGGTACGTACTACACAAGCTGTCATGAAATCGACCCGTACATGAACGCTGCAAGAGGTATGCATTTTATTTCAAAAGTTGTTTCACGTAAGTTGTTATTCGACGACTTATTCTAATATCATGAACATTTGGGGCATTTCTGGCGAGACTTGCAAGAAGGATTTCCTCATTGGTTTGAGATGAAGGTAGACTTATTGTATGTATTACCTGTAAAATAACGACTATTACTCATATCTATCTATTCTTAACTTTTCATAGATTCGTGAATTAAAATTACGAAGGACCCAAGTTGTACCACCGAGTTATTCGCTTTGGCTTGTGGACCATCATGTACTGCAGTCTCGATCAACTCTTGCGTAGTCAACGGTGTGAAGTTTATCAGACACCACCGTGGTTTAAGTCGTTCAACTCAAAATAGCGGAATTTCAACTCCTAACCCCGATGGAGGAATGCATTATGGCGACTTGAAGAAATTCTCGAGTTTTCATATATTTCATTCAATGTTGTGTTGTTCAAAGTCAAATGGTTCGACACTAATACATGAATCGCAGAAACGCTGTACCTATAGAAACAACATTACGCAAATTATGACCGATCGTGTATCGTTTCAAAATGAACCATTCATTCTTGCAACGCAAGCAACACAAGTCTTTTACCTTGATTTCCGGGTAAACGTGGTAATTGGAAGGCCGCCCAAGATTCTTATCATCGAAAGATTTGGAACCCGGATATCATTGTGGTAGAAGACAATCGGGATGTTGTACATGACAACAACTCATCACATATCACACTCTCTCATTGAGTTGGATCGGTTGGATTATAACATTATAAATATAGATGTTCAACCAGTGAAGTTGAGGCACCACCACCAATTATCACTATTGTGGAAGACGAAGATGATATTGATTATGATGATCACGTTCCTCATGATTTAGCATCTGATGATGATGATGACCACGACAATGAAGATGATGAAAATGACACTACTAATAATGTTGAATTTTATGATGATGATGCGGGAGATTAATCTCGAATTGTAATTTGTAGAACAACACTTAATTATTTGAATGAAATTGTTATCGAGTGGTTAAATGTGTTTATTTGTTTGTTTGTTTATTTATTTATTTATTTAATTATTATAATTATCTTGTTGATATATACTATTAAATGTGTTTATTTGTTTGTTTGTTTATTTATTTATTTATTTATTTATTTATTTAATTATATATATGTTTCTTCACTAATTTTTATGTTCGTTTAACAGATGGCAGATGTTGTAGCTAGGTCTCACGGTGGCGAAGGAGGTAATTCGCCACATCGTGGTCCCTCCAGGAGGATAGGCACCAATTGCCAGCGTAAGAATTTCTGAATTATTTTTCATTAAACTGTATTTGATTACATGTTATTTTAATTTGATAAAATGTTATTTTATGTCATCATCACTTGAATTTGATTACTTGTAAGCTCTATATCTAAAGCTGCCAACCCAAACGCCAAAATTGGGAAAGGCGGGAAGGTGGTGCGTGGTCCCACTAAGAACACGACATTCAAGGCGAAGAGGGAATTGGATGGTCGTCCTGTGTCGATCGATTTTCGGGTCAACCAGGAGGGGCGATGTCTTTGAGTCCCCGTTATCTGAGGCTAGATATGTAAGTATAATTTATTTTCAAAGTCACCCATTTTGATGAAATATAATGCATCACGACTTATATATTACTTTTCTTGTTTTTTGTAACTAAGCGAGCGAGATGTTGCGGATGCGGGAAGAGAGCACCTCCGATGGGATTCGCATGATCGACCGCGAGATTCTCGCGTCACCGTGATTGGTGGTAAGCAGCGCTGTCATATTCCGTAGGTCAGGTCTTACCCGACGGTGGAGTGAAGAAGACCTTTAGCGTCTCCCGACGTCATGATGAAGCGGACGCGTCCTCACCGCGGGAAACAGTGCAGCAACAAACCGAGGAGCTCGCTACACATAGGAGTCAGATGCAGGAGGTCATGCAGTTTGTGAGGTCATTCCCGGGTTGGCAGGAGCGACTACAGTCCGCCCCGGGATCAAGTGCTACTCCACGAGGTGGGTCGGGATCTGGTGCTACTCGAGAGGTTGGGTCGGGATTTGGTGCTACTCCATCCGGTGAGTCTAGAGATACCGGGGACGATAGTGGGGGTAATGGGGTTTGAGATGCGGATTTATGTTACTTTAACACGTTTTGGATATGTTTGTAGACAATAACAAGGATTAGTATGTCGTTTATGTGCATTATGTGCTAGGATTCCCGTGAATGGATTATACGTATAGTTTTTAACCATTTGCGGATAGGTAGCTTATGTATAGTTTTGTAGATGATCATGCGTTAACGGTTTAGGAACCGTTTTGGCGATTTTGAAAAAAGATAACTATGTTAGCGATTGATGGGTATATATGATATTATGTTTAGCGAATTTGTGTTGTTGTAGCATAAAACAAGTTCGAAAAAACAGTTGTGACATTGTAGATTTTTCCGGATATGTTTCGAAAAATTGAATTACCCATTTTGCGCAATATTACGCAAAATGGGTCGATTTTCCCGGGACATGTCCCCGGTGAAAGGGTAAAATCTAATTTCATATTACTACTTTCCCCGGGGACAGTTCCTCAGGGAAAAGGGAACCACAACAGCAGCGCACGGTTCGAAAGTGTTTAACTCAAAAGTGATACCCAATTTCCCCGGGGACATGTCCCCGGCAAAACGTGTGCCACGTCGGACTAATAACGTAATTAGGGTACTTAAATTAATGTTCAAAAATAGTTTCCCCGGGGACTTGTCCCCGGCAAAAATAGATGCCACGTCGGACATGTTTGACCGGCGACAATTGTCTGCGGGACCCACATGTCCCCGGGAAAGGTGGTAACTAGTCCCCGGGAAAAGTATCCCCGAGAGGGTATTGCCGGGGGACTTTCGCCGGGGACATGTCCCCGGCGAAAGGGTTCACAGGGGACATGTCCCTGACGAAAGCCATGAAATTTCGCCGGCGAAAGTCACGATTGTTGTAGTGAATGTTGTTTTGTTTAATTCCTTATATTCAATACGGGTACATATAGTAGATATTGAGATTTAGCTTTTCCTATAACGCAACTTTGTAGATAAAAAGATAGAAGTTTTAAATAGGTTCGCAACATCGTGCTAACCTTAACTCTACTTGTTACACGACAACAATAAATAAGCTCCTTATGGACTTTCGTGTAATCCTTTGATTTAGGGAACTTTTGGAAATATAACAACGATAAAAAAAGTGCAGTGAGATTTTTGTTCACCTGGACATTGTTATGCTGATGTGTGTAGAAGTGTAGAACTAATATTTTGTGGGGGCTCGTTCATACATAGGTGGATGTACAAATATTGAATGTGTTCATATAGCTAAAACCATGGGAGTATCATTGGCTTGATATATATGTCTCGGAATACAAACCCAATTCCGCTGTCATACATATCATGTCTTTTAAAAACAATGTATATCATTCCTTTTTAAAAGAATGTGGAAACGATTTTATGTGTTTTTAAAAGAATGTGTATCATTCTTTTTTAATAGAATGCACGAAACAATTTTAGAAACAGCATAGAACTTAACACACTTCTACTATGAAAGCTTATGATTTATGATTTCATAGAACTTAACAAGAACTTTCGTAAACATTTGTTAATAGACAAACACATGACATATACTCAGTCGGGAATAAACATTTGGTGATTAGATTCAAATAGATGTCACTCGTAGTTTTAATTGGTGTTGTTAATTTCATAAGCATTAAGTTTGGTAATAAAGTTTCATGATTAGAGATAAATAGAAGTCACTTGTAGTCTTTCTTAGAGCGCTAACTAAAACTAGATTGTCGTTTTGAGTTAACAAGACCTAAAGACGAAGTCAAGTACTAATGCAAAGTACATAAAGTAGTATTAAGGGATTATTTGGATTGCCTAAACATATGAAAATGATATGCACCTACGCCTACTAAAAGCAATAAAATGAATTCAATGCTATTCATAACCATGAAGATTGACAAGCTAAATTTAAAGTTTAGAAAAATGATTCACAAAGCAAACTCGAGGAGCATCAAATGCTAGCTGCGAAAACTATTTCCTAATTTACTTGAATCGTAGCTCGTCAACCTCTCTCTAACTAAGGCTTATATCCAACTTATTTCAAAACTTGTATCATACTATGATACACAATTTATCTATAGCCAAAGTCATTTGACATATCAATGAGCTAAAATGTTTCAAGATTGAAGTTTTTGTAAATAAGAATATTATCTCTCAAAGTTGAGGTAATTAGAAAAATTCAAGTGGGGGTTGTCCCACACTGCTGGTTGGAGAAAACCTTGATGTGTTTATAGCTAAATCAATGGAGAAACTATTGACCTGTATACGAGTAGGGGTACAATACTTACTTTAGTATTTCTATTAGCAATCCATTTGGTTTTAGTTAAATTGTTGAAGTTACTAATATCATCTTTTGGTTTGAATTAAAAGCCGCAACTCATTCCTTTCTTCACACATAAAACGTAACTCAAATTTGTTAACACACTTCTGCCACGGAGGTTTTTATACTAATATTAACAAAAACTTCCAATGTTTCTCCACCCGTAGGTGGACACAGAAACAAAGAAATTTACTTTAATCTCCAATTTGTCAATTATAAGCTACTTTACATTTTGCTTACCCACCAATATGGGAGAAGTTCCACTTGTATTTCCTTTTCAAGCTATTTGCATCAATTGTGGCTCACCTGGTCATTCTAAGAATCGATGGTTAATTTAGAACTTCACATTCGACATCTCAGCTTGTTGCAAAGCTCTCACCGAGGAATGGGATGCACATGGACCGGTAATGCCTCATATTACTAATAGAGCCGTTCGTAGTGCCGGTTTTACGACTTTTGAATCTGTTTCTGATATTGTGTGCATGGCGCAGATTGGAGGTGGCCTCAAAGTTGGTTTCATAGGTTTCCTTCCCTATATAACCTTATTGTTCCTATTCTACATGCGAACCATGAAGATAATCTCTTGTGGAAATCTAATGATGGGCATTGCATGATTTCTGTTAGTTCTGTTTGGAATTATGTGCGACAAACAGGTAATGAAGTGGAATGGTATCGATTGGTATGGTCGAAGTATGGCATTCCAAGATACTCTATTCATCTTTGGCTTATTTTGAGAAGGCGCCTTAAAACGCAAGATAGGCTCAGACAATGGAACGTCGGTAATGACGTTGATTTAACTTTGCTTAGATGCCCTCTTTGCAAACTCCAACACGATTCCCACGAAAACCTATTCTTTGAGTGCCCATTTTCGTCCAAAGTATGGAGTAGTGTGATGACTATAGCTGACATGCCTAGTATATCCCCCTTATGGGACGACATGTTAGGCTCGTTAATGCCGTTGTCTATAAAGGACAGTGCCAATAGCATTGTTGGTCGTTTAATTTTGGCTTCGTCTTCGTATTTTATATGGCAAGAACGCAACAATCGAATTCATGCTAAGCCAAGTAGGACTGAAGATCAAGTTACCAAGATTATTGTGGAGATGATTCGTTCGAAGCTAGCCTCAATTAAATTCAAGAACAAAGCTAGCGTGCCAAAGTTGAAGACTATGTGGAAGATAACGTGAGTCTGATGTGGTTCTTCATTGCAAGTGTTATGGAATTGATTTAAATGTTTTTCTTGTAGTGTTTAGTTGGTTGTTTCGTGTTTGAGTTTGTTTTCAAGCTCGAATGCTTTTTATTTTTCAGAGAGTGGCTCATCGCCATTCTTTCATGTACGCAACTTTCTTATTTTTAATATATTTCACCGGGTATAATCCTTTTACCCAAAAAAATGTCTCACCGAGGAAAATGCAAACTCATGAACTAAGACGACGTGCTTATATAGATAACATAAATATGATGTTAATTAGATTAATATAAGCATTTAATGTCAACATGTATTAACTAGAGTGCAGTATTCGAATCGGGTATACATCAGGTTTTTAAAGAAATGTAGGAAGAGACTTTTAAATACCATATCACTATATATCAAAGTTTATTTAACCGAAAAATGTACTAACATAATTCTTAACCGAATAGTCAGCTTGGGTTTTTTTTTTCTCTTACTTTAAACACATCCTATGAAAGGAAATAGTAGAGAAAACCATAGTTGTCAGGATCCCGATCCTGATTTTAGGATCTTACGATTTTACGATACTGCAAAGCCAAAATCATCCGGATCCTACATAGGATCTTTGCAAGCTTAAGATCTTATAGGATCCCGATCTTGACCATACGATCTTAAGATCCAATCCGATCCGATCTTATTTTTCTTGGATTACAAACTAAAACCTACAAATATATGAGTTGTTTTTGTAGAATTCAAAAACAACAAGTTAATCTTTTAAACATTTCATAATCATAATTTAGGACAACATTTCTATGAAGCATTCATAGTATTTTGTGTTTATAATGTATAATAATTTGTAGATTTGTATGATATTACAAAAACTATTAAGAAATAACATTAGAGTAGGATCTTAAGATCCCGATCCGATCTTACGATCACGATCTTGCAAAGATGAAAACGATCCTGGGTAGGATCCCGATCTTGACAACCTTGGCGAAAACCAATTACTTTAAACTCTTCATGTGATGTACCCACTGTGGGCAACCGCTCAAGGCTCAAACTTTTCTAGGCCTCCAAATTTGTGTTTGATGCATAAAACTTTTGTATACAATGATGCTTAAGGTTTGACGTTTAGCGTAAAAAAACTATCATTGTATTATTTAAAAAGATACTCATTTTTCATTTGAACTTTATTCTGAGGCCTAAAATCCATGTGTTAAATTTCATTTGTAATACCCCATATATAGTAATCTGTGTGGGATAGGATAAACTCATAAATGGGTCCAGTTAAACCTGTGCAAAAGCAAACAATTTTTTAGTACAAATAAATCAAGTGAACATGGGCAAATAAGTAGTCGGTGACCAGCTACTGTAAGCAGCGATACCAGCACTTGGAACAATGATCAAGTCCGGAACAAATTCCTGTCAATAAAGAAGTAAATCACTCGTAAAGAGGGCAATCAAGGATCCGTTTGATAATACATTTGGTGATTTCTTCATAGCGGTCATGACAATAAAATCTATACCCAAATAACATAAGCATAATCTGTATACCATTACATCAAAGAAATTAATTAATGTGATTTCAGTCGACAATGATTCTTGATAGGTTCCAAAATGCCCCCCAACCACAAATAATTATCACGCCTATAACCTGACAGTGAAACTAGGAACCGTAAATAATAAACATGGAGGAAAAAAAAAGCCATTTCATAATGTTGAAACCAAAAGTAGAAATCGATGAAAATACCTAGGTAGTGTATGCGCACAGTTCATCCATAGTTTTTGAGAGATCAACTGTTTAGCAGAAGGAAGTCGAATGGCCTGATATAGGTCAATGCTTGTAACCAAAATGTCTTAAGATTGAAGTCAGTTGTTGTAGATGAAATATTGTCTATCTCAACTTAAAATAAATCGAAACTTTGAAAAAAGAAAATGAAAGTATAGCTTATCCCACATAGGTGGATGTACAAAAACTAAGTGTGTTTTTATAGCTAACACAATCAGAGTAATGTTGAATTGATCTATATGTTGTTGTAATACAAAAACAACTAGAGATTCCAGCAATATACTAATGTTTTTTAAAGAATATAGCTTTAAAAGCAAGAAACGATTTTAGAGACAACATCTCTTTTCGGGTTTCTTTTCCTGCTTTTAGAAACTTTTTTAAACAAATAATGTACGAAACGAATTTAACTACCATATCAGATTTATTATTATACCACAAGCAAAACACACTTTTGTTACGGGTTACATGGAAATCTTCATATTAATTAAGCAAAAATTGAACAGGTACAGTATGTCATATCTTTGCATCAGTGGTTGATATATAAAAGTGAACCTAATGAGTAAGTAAGTTATACTAACATTAATTACAAAGAACTGATTGTTTTAAAATTACGTTTTAAACTTAAAGTACAGAAAGTAGTATTAAGGGATTATTTGAGTTACCTAAACATATGAAAATGATATTCACCAACCTCTACCATAAAAAGCAATTAAATGAATTCAATTCTATTCCTAACCATGAAGATTGATAAGCTAAACTAAAAGTTTAGCAAGATTAACAAGATTCACGTAGCAACTTGAGGAGCGTCAAATCCTAGTTGCGAAAACTATTTCCTAACCTACTTGAATCGTGGTTCATCAACCTCTCTCTAACTAAGGCTTATATCCAAATTATATCAAAACTTGTTTCATACTATGATACAATTTATATTGTTTTTAAACCATACTTTCTCTAGAACAATACTAATCATTTTCAACTACTTTGCATTGCTAAACCTTGTGACCCATTGATAATATACATAAATACATACACATTCTGTATCTATAACCAACGCCATTTGACCCATCAACGAGATAAATGTGTCGAGATTGAAGTTTTCGAAGATAATAATATATCTCTCAAAGTTGAGGCAATTAGAAAAATTGAAAGTGGAACTTGTCCCGCATTGCTGGTTGGTGAAAAACTTGATGTTTCGTACCTAAATCAATGGATCTGTTAATGTAGAGTTGTATACGACACGGAGTGCTAAACTTACTTTGGGATTCCTAATGGCAAACAACACGTTTTTAGAATATTATCATTATTTATTACATAAATTATTTAACTAATTAACATCATCTCTTCGTTTTAATTATAGCAACTCATTCCTTTCTTCACATATAAAACGCAACTAAAAAAATCCAGTGTTTCACCACCCGCACCCGTAAGGCCGTAAGTGTGGCTGGCAAACAATGAGCCTTTTTAAATTCCTCAAATTTATCAGTTATAAGTTACTTTACATTTTGCTTACCCACCAATCACTACAAGCAAAAGGACTTTTAGTGACAACAAAATTTATTGTGACAACATAATGGACACCAAGTTGAGATGGGCCCTACCATTTTCACCAATTTTCAACACCGATTCTGATCAAAAAAAGTAGGTTCATAGAAATTGGTGACGACAATATCGTCACCAAATTTTAACTTTTAAAAATACATTTTAAAAGTAATAAATAATGATTTTTTCTTTAATAAAAAAATTTCGTGACGAAAAAGTCGTCACCAATTTATAATCTAAATTTAATTATATTTATGTATTTAAAAATACTTCTTAAAAATATTAACTAATGATTTTTTAAGTAAAGTTTTTTGATAAATATATGTCGTGACGACAATCTCGTCACCAAATTATTAACAAATTTAATTATGTTCCTCATTATAAATAGTTTCTAAAAAACTAAGTTTAGTGACAACTAAGTCGTCACCAAATTGTTATCCGAATTTATTTATTTTTATTTTATTAAAAATACTTTTTAAAACTCACAAATAAATGTTCATAAATTATTTTTTTTCATTAAATCAGCTTGGTGACATCAAAGTCGTCACAAAATGTTTATCATTTTTAAAAATAATAATATAAAGAAGTAAAATCGAGCATAACTCGACGACACTATATCATCAGCGAAACCCACTAAAAAAATCTTTGATAATTATAGTCAAATTTGACTTTTTCCACCAAATGTTATAATAATTTCCTTGAGGACATGTCCTCGGAATAATTATACTCAAATTGACATTTTTTCACCGAATATTATACACTAAATTTTTTGGTGGTGAAGTTTTCCACCAAAGTTTTCCCGAGAACATGTCCTCGGTGATACTTATTAACTGTTTTATAGTTAATTAAGCAATGTACATTCAACAGGCATTGTGTTAACTTCAATAAAAATAAACAGTAGAAATTACCAACAAAAAAGTAAAATCGAGTATCATTCGTCTATTGTTATTGCACTACGTTATACAGTGTTGCCTCAAGTACCTTTATCTTACCAGTCAAGAACTTGTAGTTTGAGCACTCTGCATTTTCATGACTCAATGTCGAAGGTCATGTAGAATAACTTGCATGTGTTGAAGGTCCGACTAGCAATGTAAGACATTGAGTCTTATGTGGTAAGGACGTAACCCACTAGCACCAACTGTACGTAAGTCAGTTGATAAGATACTTGGGTACCCACTGAATCGCACTTAGACATATGGGCTTGGCTTTGGATGAAGGTTGCATTCATTAAAACACACTTTCGAGATACACAATTTGGTATATCACTTGTTCGTTTTAAAGTCTTTGTTCATTGATGGAATAACTTTACTTTGTATATAAGGTAAGGTTAGAGGGCCAGAAATCACCTTTAAACAATTGTGGGATACGGTTAAAGGTTGTTGTTCAGATAACAACCTTACAAAAACTATCAAGTAGTAAGCTTGAGAGTCTAATCGACAAGTTTGGAATAACTTTGGTGATTGCAACATAAATCGAGTGTTATGCAAGTTTGGCTTCTCATTGTTTTACGAGTTTATTCGTGTTCTATAATGTGTTCAGAGAGCAACATAAACCGTATACCTAAAGAGGTTGTGAGGTTGAGGATAGGAGTTTGTGAGGATAATAGATCGTGAGGTTGTTTTATAGTAAAAATGAGGCGGGAAATTTTGGAGCCAAAAGATCGTGAAAAATTTTAGAGCGAAAAACCAAAAGTCAAACTTTGTCTTTATATTAGCCAGAAATTTACGCTACCAAATGAAAACGTAACTAAAAAGCGTGTGATAGTCAAAGTTTGAGTATACTTTTGGCGATGATATGACCTCGCCAAAGACAATGTAACGAAAATTCCACCAAGAGCTAGCAACGGTCAAACATTGATAACTAATTAAATTATTTATAACTAATTTAAATTATTTAATAATGAATCTAAATAAACTTTTAATAATTTAAATTATTTATAAGTGATAAATAGTGATTGTTGGTGATTTTGCATTACCAATATGATTTAAGTGTAATGGATTGAATTAGTTGACCAATGTGTAATTGTGATAAATGTTCAACAAGCGGGGTTGTGCCCACTTGTATGACGCCTATTATGATTATGAAGCCTCGAACCCTCGAACAGGGGTCCGGGGCAGCTACAGCTGAGGTCGTTGAAAATAAAATTCCGGCATTTGCCCTTTGAAAATAAAATTTCGGCATTTGCCCCTTAATTATTTAAGCGAATCGATAGTTAAATAAGCGCTATGGCGATTACTGTTGACTCGATTTTATTGGTCATATATAGATTATCCTATCTATTTCGGTTCATAACACAGAAAACATATTCTCGTTTCTAAAACCGAGTTAAACTTTATTAGTAAAAAAAAGATAACTAGTTAAACTTTATTAGTAAAAAAAAGTTTTGTGACGACATAATCGTCACCAATTCCGCTATACAACAAAACTCAAAATTTTCACGAAAAATTTATGATCTAAAAATTTTCACGAAAAATTTTATATTTCCCTCCAAATCAATTAATGACGACATTGTAGTCACCAAAAAGAATATAACAAACAAATTTATCATAATAAAAATAAAATAAAAAAATGATACAATATAGCGACTCCAATATCAACACCAATTCAGGAGGCGTTTGGTATGGGGTTATCAGAATCAAGTAATACTTTCATTTCAACAAATGTTGTTTGTTACATAAATATTGGAATACATTATTGGAATTAATGCAATGATTCCATTCTCTTTCTTCTCTTCCCAGTGTGACCCACTCATATTTCATAATCGTACACCACAAAAGAGTTTTATATAATATAAATTTTGGACTGCATACCAAAAAAACAATATTGGTAGACCTAAATTTTTGCATGACAAAAATAATATCTGGACCCACGCAATTTGCATGCAACATCATAATATTAACACCAAACAATTTTATTGTCTATCATACTTTGTTTTATAATCATTCTTATTCGACCCTCCAATCAAATCTATACCGATAGTGATTCTTGAGTATCAACCAAACGGCACCTCAATGTCAAAAACATATTCATTTATTTTTGCCCAAGTCTTTGCCTGCTACCCCATGTCTCTCGTTAAACTACCATCCACTACACCTCAACTCCATCATTCAACACCACCTTCAACACTACATAAATATGTTTAATTTGTTAATTTATCTCAACCACCTTCAACCACTTCACTCTCTGTTTAAAGGTATTCTTTTTTAATTTTTGTTAATTTTTATTTTTTTTTAATTTTGTTTGTTAACTTGTTTTGTTTAATTAAAGTTTGTTAATCTTTGTTTGTATGTTATGTTTGTGTTGGTTAGCATCACTGCCGGCCGTGCCAGACCACCGTGAACCACCACAGTTGCCGGACCACTCTCTTCCTCTCTTCTTTGAATATTTGTTTGAAGGTATGTTTTTTCTTTTATTTTTTGTTTCTAAATTTGATTTGTTTAATTTTGCTTTGTTAATTTGGTTAATTTAAGTTTGGTTGTTTAATTTAGGTTTTTTTTTTTTTTCTTTTTTATGTGTTTGTGTTTGGTTGATCAGAAGTACATTTTAGATTTGAAACGTGGCAGAAAAAGTATATATAAAAGTATAATGTTAACATGTAAAATATGGGCTGAGAAATGATATTAAAGGAATTAAGCTACATAAAGGCATAAGCACAATCGATAGGGAAGCCTAGTAAAGAGGCTAGTAAGATGTGTGAAAAAAGTAGACCGAGGAATACATGTCAAAATTTTATGCATGAATGAACGTTATTGCGCTTTTATGTTACTTAATCGAATGCTAATTCTAAGCTACATGTATATGTGCTGAGGTATTAAGTCCTCCAAAGCAAGCAACAAATGGATAGGCTTTTCACTATGTTGACCCCTCACAATATCGGCTGTTGTTTTTATTTACAGGCTTGTCACTGAAGCACATCAATCTTCACTGTAACACCAAGCAAATGCAAAGTATAGTTATAAGACATACTTATTCTTAGATCAAGAATTATAGGGCTGTGAAACAATAAAAAAATGTAGAGGTTAAAGGCATACTTCTCATTGGTGCACATTAATACCATTATGTATACATTACATTAAGTTGTATTTATTTTGTATATCTCAAATAAACTGCAATCGGATTTTTCTGCACCAATACGTATTAGATCAGGTCCATGAAAACTTTAGGAAAAAAAGTCATCACTATGGTCCATTGAAAGCATTGCATAAAAGATGCTCCCACATATCACAGATATCACCAAATGGACATTCTAATGCCATATTAAATATTTACGCTGAATTCTAACTGCATAACATATAACAATTTGATGAATTGATATGGGAGTAATAGTTACATATAAGAATTGACATACCTATTTGGAACTTGAAAGACAACATTAAGTGAAAAATTCTAAGTCCAACTACTAGCTAGTGAGAAGTTATAATAAGTTTGGTAGGTAAAATTAAATAAGTTTCGAAGAATTCATTCTTGTGTAGTTTGTAATGTTAAAATTTGACAAAATCCTACTTTTAGAATAAATAAAGCAAATCATCACATATTTTGAACACAAAAATGATTTCATCCTACTTTTAGCTAACTTTTTGAAAACCATCCAAGGTTTCTTAGTACAAGTCAATACATGAGTGTGCGTGACATACTATGGTCGACGGGTCATCCAGTCACATTTACTCTCATGTGCCTGGTCAGGGCTAGCTAGGTCCACTAATTAAAACCAGTTCATCAACTGCACTAGTTGATAAATGTGGGCTTCGAGTGTATGTCTGTGGCAATGATAAAAAACGCAGGTATTCTGACTTTGGTCTTTACAAAACAAAGATGACTTAAGTGTAGCGTAAGTTGGATATATCGATGTAGATGTTGGCAATCATACTGTATATTAGTTTATATAATTAAGAACCCTTAATTATCTATCATGAATTTATGTTGAATGTAGTTGCAATTTGACTACAGCTTAGTTTATATAATTAGAAAGTTTGAGTCTGCTTTTTAGAATTTTACCAGTCTTAATATATCATTTTGAATCTCAATCAGTTAAGTTTTCAGTTAAATTCAGCTTAAAATCAAAAGTCTGCAGTTAAGGGGGTGTTTGGATCAGTAGCTTTCTAGAGGTCAGTATCTGTTTTGGACTTTTATACTGATAGATCTAGGTTTAGAGTAGTATAATAAGTTGATTCATATTGATTTAAACAGGTTTCATTTGTAGCCTAGGCTTCGATAACAATCTGTGGCGCTTTAAGGTTTAACTCTGTTTATTTAGTTAAATTGAGTCTACAATTTGTTTGAGTAGTTTAGAGTTTTAATTTAGAGTCAAATTGCAACAAAATCAGCTTAAGTGGTGTTTGTTTTAGCTTGATTTTCTACTTTTTCAGCTTCAAATCAGCTTTTTAGCTTTTTCCTAATTCGTTTTCTATTTTTTTTAAGAAATGCAACAAAATTGTAACACTTATTTAAATGAAATCGTTATTATATATTTAAATGCGTATATTTATATGAATGTCTATATGTGTATTAATTAAATGGTCTTCTATGTTGTTGTACTTGCATTTTTACAGATGGCATCTATAGCTCCAAATTCACATGGTGGGGATGCGGGTGGTGATCCACCTGATAGGGCCAGACAGTTACCGAGCCAATGCCAAGGTAAGAGATCATGGTTTTTATTTTTATAAAACTTAATTTGATTACTTGTCTTTTCATGACTCAATAACTTCTATTTGTAGGTTCGGGCCTACGGGGCGAGACTACAAATCAGGCCTTAAGGAGGGCTTATAGACAAAATGAAGGAAACCTTCCTACCTGTCGGCGCCTATGCAAAGCACTTGAATAGTCTTATCGGGGAAGTAGTCAAGAAACTTCCCCTTGCTTGCACCTAGGAACAAATTCCCCCGACGGCTCTAGTGCATATAATGCCCACACTCGAGGTCTTGTTTATTTTATATCCATTTTTATCATTAACAACTATTTACATATTCGTGTTATATTTAAATCGTGTGTTTATTTAAATGCATATATTTATTTTGTAGGGCTATTTCAACCTCCGGGAACACCTAACTAATCAAACTGTAATTGAAGTTGGGAAGAATGCTACAGAAACAATAGGAAGAATGGTGAATAATGGGCTACATCATCAGTTGAGGAAAGCATATCGTGGGCATAAAAACAAGATCAAGAGTAAGTGGTTTGATACAAAGGAGGCGCCCGAGCATGCAAGGCGGGAGCCGCCACCGGCGAAATCATGGAAGAGAACCCGAGAGGAGTGGGAGCAGCTGTGCGACTGGTGGGCCGACCCGGATCGGATGGCTAGAGCTGCGAAAAATGCCGAAAACAGAGCAAAAAACAAAATCAAAACCCATCAAGGCTCGAAATCATTTGCTCGGGGACGACATGAGTTTGTAAGTATCTTTATATATTTTTATGATAATTTTAAGGGATAATTCCATATATCCCCAATTTAAATTGGATATATATGTCATTAGGAGTTTTGATTGGGTAAATATAATTCGTTCTTTTAGTTTACCGAATTAGGAATAAAATGATAGTAGCATATGTGTGTTTTTGAAGGCATATATGTGTTGATTGTGACTTTCTTTACTTTCTTATTTGATTGAATTTTAGATGGTCATGGTCTCATTCTAGTGACGATAAGTAAATGCTTGTACAGTGACTTGTGGGTCTTTGTTAGTTGTAGTTATTAAATTATAGGATGAACTCTTTTGTATTGAAAGTTCATTTTTCGGGGTAATGATTGTGACCTTCTTCGCTGCTTCTCTGTTACTTGTGATGGCGATTTTCTTAGTCTTTTTTAACATGTTGACCATCCATTTTCTTCTACTATCTGCTTCTATGGTGTTGTTATTGTTCCGTGTTGCTGATGTACTAACCATGAAAGTCTTATAGATTTATTTAGCTATCAGCCAATTGCTCATATTTTCTGTTAGTAAAAACTTGATATATATCATGTTTAAGAACATTGTAAAGTACTAGATGTACTAGCCACGTCGTAAATTTGTTGACTAAGATAAGTTCTTCGGGAGAGACATATTCTGGTTCAGGAAAAGTTTGTAGTGAACACTGATTCTCGTAGTGCCTGGTTGTTTAGGAGAAATTGGACTGAATGGTTTGCTAATGTCTTAACCAATAAGCCCCCAGAACTATACACATTGAGCCAGTAAAGGTGAACCATTGGTTGGTGTAAAAAAAGTTATAAAGCAAGAACAAGAAATCAAGATTAGTAATGACATTAAATTTATGAACATGGCAATAAGGGATGGTTCAGTGAAGCTAACCTGATAATGAAGATTAGGGTTTATTATGTGTTTATTTTAGAGCCAAATAACCTGTTTTAGAGTTGCTTACTTTAAACAAACAAATGCTTATTTGAATTGGTCACTGAAGAAACAACTCCAAACATTATATATTGATTATGGTTTCTTACAACCTATTGAGTTTGTACTGTTTATACATAACTCTTTATTAATTTTTTATATTACGTGTTTGTGTATAGATGAAAGATAATGGGTATTTTGAGGACCTTCTTGAAGCGTGGAGAAAGACTCACTCAAGCAATGGTGTCTTTCAAAGCGAGGAAAACGAGAACTTTTATGTAAGTAATCTATTTCTTAACACGCGTAATCATCATGATCAAATTACTTGTTTTTTAACTTTTTTTTAACTTGCACAGAACCGGATGAAGTCTCTCCGGGAGCAAGTTAGAGTGGCCTTCACCGCTTCCTTACTAATGAAGAAATCTTGGATCTTCAGAATGAAAGTACTAGCCGTGAGAATCTAGCGGGCGGGGGAAGGAGGTTACCGGAACCGCTCTAGTTCTCGCGTTGTCCCAAATTATACGTTTGGAGAAGGCAATATTGTTACAAGGGATCAAGTCAGAGATATTGAAGCAAGAGGCACGCGAAAAGAATTGTTGAGGAAGCGACCGAGGATCTTGAGTTGCAGTCTAACCGAGCTAATCTGCGGGTTTCAAACGTGGAAGCATTTCTTGGGCGGTTTATGAACCACTTCAACTCATATACTCAAAATCAAAACCAACAAGGTTTTACTCCATTTAACATTCCCCACCCCAATGGTTTGCTAATACTAATACCAATCTTGTCCCCATTACGCTCCCAATGCTCCCAATCCGTCCCTAATTTCGCTACCAATCCCGTCCCTAATTCTGCTCCCTTTACATTACAAAATTCTGCTCCCCTCAATCCTGGTCCGAGTACTGTCTACACACCCGATCCACCAGCTAATGTTTACAAATACTACCGTACAATGAATCCCGGTTGTCAACGTGTTCCAACAGAGGACGAATATGTTCAGGATGATGAAGATAATGAAGTTGATCAAAATGGTAATGAAAATGATAATGATCAAAGTGGTGATGAATCTGATGAGTATGACGAGTAGGTATGTGGTGTGTTATTTGTATTGACATTGTTTGGTATTAGCTTAAGTGTTTGTAGTATGAATCGGATGACAAGTAGGTATGTAGTATGGTAGTATATTTTGTGTTGACTTTGTTTAGTAATTGACAAGTATGGTAGATTGTATTTATGTCAAAACGAGGCTTTCGTTTGGTTATTTTGGAATGATTAAATGGACGAACGAAGTTGAATTGTTTTGTTTCATATTTTTTGGTCATTTCTGAGTTCAATTTTGGTAGATTTTTTCTGGAAAATTTCCGGGAAAAAATATGGAAATTTAGCATTTTTCTTTGTTTTTTTTCTTTGTCGGTGAAATTAGCGACAGCAATGTTGTCGCTAATATGTGTATCCCACATCGTCGCAATTTAGTTATTTAATGCATTATTTTTTATTTAATAAAAGTTGGGTGGAAATTTTGGGACAAAAATGTCGTCACCAATAACATTATTTAATTTATTATTCTGTAAATAAAAAACAAATTTGTGATGAGAAAATCGTCACCAATCTTATAATTTAATTTATTTTTGTTTTCATTTGTAGATGTTTAAATAGCAAAATATAAAAAACAAAAATGTTGGTGACGAAATTGTTGTCACTAAACTTTTAAAATTTATTTATAAAAAGTAATTTATTTTTATTTTAAAACAAAACATTTTAATTTTGGAAAATATTGGTGACGACTTTGTTGTCATTAATTCTGAGTCCAAAGTCTTAGGGTTGAAAATAGTGGGCCCCTTATGTAGTCACTAAATATGAAGAAAATATCGTCACCAAATATTTTAGTGACAAAGGTTTTGTGACAAAAAATTGGTGTCGATTTATCGTCACCAAATTCTCTTTGTGACGACACCTATGTAAATTGGTGACTACTTTGTCGTCAACAAAGATCTTTTTAGTTGTAGTGTGGGAGAAGTTCCACTTGTTTTCAACAAAGATTAATTTATAACTTCATATTCATGTTCAACATATCTCTTTTAGTTGTAGTGCCAACATATTCCATTGGAACGACTTAATAGAATCATATTCAATGAAATTGTAATCATCATCTTCGTAATTATGTTGCTATGTTATGACTTTGACAAAAACCACCGAAACTTCATCCTCGTCGATTGCACTCTTGGACCATTGGTTTTTTGTTTGTTGTTCGAATCGATTTAATTTATATTCCGAAATCTTGACAAAAGCTAGGTCGAAAATCAATATCTACACGCCACATCACGGTTTTGGTTACAACATTGCTCTCGTTCAGTAATTATGTTGAGAGACTTTGAGGTGCACTCTTGGACCATTGGTTTTTGTTTGTTGTTCGCTTTAATATAGGCCTGCATTGGCCCAACCCACTTATATATTATGGGGCTTGTAACTATTTAGAGTATCGCAACTAACTAAAATGTGTCAAGATTGAAGTTTGTTGTTGTAGATGAAATATGGTCTCTCTCAAGGTAAAGACAAATGGAAAACTTGGAAAAAGAAAATGAAATTATAGCTTATCCCACATAGGTGGATGTACAAATATTGAATGTGTTTGTATAGCTTAAACCATGTAAGCGTCATTGTCTTGATTTATGTGTCTTGGAATACAGAAGCTACTGGAGGTTCCAAAGACGCATCTGTCAGGCCTTTTGAATGAATGTAGGATACGATTTTAAAAACAACACAGTATTATATTGTCGAATGATAAGCAAAACACACTTTTATTATGGTTTAGGATACTTGTGTGTAAATTGTTCAATGTAAATTTTTTACGCGCTATATTTTCTTGATGTAAATGGTCATTAAGAACCTCGTGCACGATTTTGATATAATGCTAAATATGAATAACGATAGTATTGGCTTGTATAAACTAATGAACTCACATCAAGATAAACAAATACAAAAAAAAGGGATACAGATGGAGAAAATGCATCCTTTATTTCAAGTTTCTTTTAAAAATTTAGTGGTTCATTTGATTTATCAAAGTGTTAGCAGAAAACTGTTTATAATGTTTGAGCTAATATACAATATGGATGGTATAAGCCATTAATGTAAACTATTCAAATTATTAATCGAAGTTTTCTTATAGCATACTTGCATTTGCATAGCTCAATTTGCTCATATATAAGCCGATCACGTTTTTTAAAACATAACTTTATGACAATTAGTTCTTTGTATATAATGTTAGTACAATTTACTTGCTCGATAGCCGGTAGGTCACTTGTATATTCAACCATGTAACCGTAACAATTGCTTATGGTTCAATAATATTATTTGCTTAAAAAGGTTCCTAAAAACATGATAAGAAACCTGGTAAGGTTATTTCTTATATGGAAAGTAGACAAGTAAATGTTATCAGGTCACCAAACTTGCTGTGATCGATCCCATATTGATAGATAGTACTTGTATCGACATGTTACCTAGTTCGTCCATTTCGTATCTCCAGTTATTATATATTAAGATCATATTGTAACGGTAAACACATAAAGAAAGCTTGAATCAAACCAATGTCGTAATGTCACTAATTCATTTGATACGCCGGAGAAAAGTTGTCATTTTAACGTATATTTATTTAAAGTTTTTAAAAATTCGTTAGAAAACAACAATTAAAAACACCAATAATGGATTCTTCATGCGGTAATTTGCTTGAGGCAAAAACTAAAACAAAAATAAAAGAGTTTATCTAATGGGTGCCCATGTGGCATTGGTTTAGCTCTGTAAAAAAGGAAACGTTGAGTTCATTAAATTGAAAATCATATGTAATTATGGTAGTTTATATGTTTAACTAATGTGTTTTAAATGCAATTTCTTATTTAAAAGAAATGTTCGAGTTTAATTAATTAGATAAAACCGGTGCCTCATGGACCCCCGTTAGACAAACCATAAAAACAAGTTGTAAATGAGTTTTTCTTTAACTCGGACATCATTATACATATGCGTGCATGGTATGTTCAACTAATATTTTGTAATGATTTGTAAATTTTGCAAGAGAAATTCCCAACTAGTTAAATGTGTCATGATTGAAGTTGTGTTAGATAAGATAGTTTTAATAAAAATAATAGATGATTGAAAAAGTTAAACAAGGAAAACAAAAATGAAAATGGAATCTGTCCCACATCGGTGGATGTATAAAAATTAGATTAGTTTTTATAGGTAAAACCATTGGATATGGTATGCTGGCTTAGTTTATTGTCGGATTACAAAGACCACTTTAGATCCGGTGATGAATTTGGCAAGTATTTTTAACGAATTCAACTCTCATCTTCTTATTAGGAACTTATTGAAAGAATGTAGAAGACTAATAGGTAATGGTACGAAAATGCATTATACTTGTTATTTTTTGTCATGTGAATTTTTATCTTTTCAATTTTGATATTTGAATTGCATACTCTTGTGTGTTTTTGTGACTATTTTGTCATGTAAAATGATCATTTCACCCTTCCAATTTTGAAAGCAGGAAGGGTAAAATGGTCACAAAATACACACAATAGCACGATTATCTTTTCAATTTTGATATTTGAATTCGTGCTATTGTGTGTTTTTGTGACTATTTTGTCATGTAAAATGATCATTTTACCCTTCAAATTTTGAAAACAGGAAGGGTAAAATGGTCACAAAATACACACATGATAGCACGATTCAAAATGTCAAAATTAGAAAGAAAAAAAAAGAAAAGAAAAGAAGAAGTTCACTGCACACAATGACGGATGTACAACTATTGGTATAAAGCAAAGATTGAACAACTAGACGCCATATCCCAGTTAATGAAGGTGGTCGATATATATAAGTGAACCCTCCTGAAATTCAACAGCAAGAACTGTACTAACAAAATTCACCATATATAGAGAACTAATTGCCTTCAAACCACGTTTAAAATTGAACAAGCGAGTATTATAATAAAACCAAAATATAGGTCAATTCCATGTACCTCAGATACCCAAATCCAAAAAATACTTTTATCCAACATTATATCAAAATTGGACACGAGATTGTTCATGGCCATTGACATCAAGATACGTAACCTTGATATCATTGTTACTTTTGAGCCTTGAGATAAGATAAAAGGACTACAAAAAAAAAGTTTTTAAGTTTCACTGTTTTCATGTTATGTAAACCGAAAGAATGCTATTAGCAAAAAAAAATAAAAAATAAATAAATAAAATAAATAAAATAAATAAAACAAATCCACAAAAACCAGTCACAAATTGATGTGCTACTCCGTGATTAATGTACTTTATGATGGTTTCTCTCTCTTCTCACTGATTCAGCCAATCACTATTTGACACGTCATTTTGTGGATTTATTTTTGCGAGTATATCATTCTTTTTTTTAATAATATAAACAAAAATAGTAGATAAAATAAAATAAAATAAAATAAAGTGAAGAAAACATGGAATACCATGTAGTGCAATATTAAATAAGATATAATCGTAAGTATTGAAACAACATGAAAATTACTTAAAAGTCATCTGAACACTTTCTGTACATCTGCAAGAAAGTGAGCAAAACGTAGCAACAACACCTTAAACTTTATCCTCTCCGTGTCTCGATCCAATGCAACAAGCAACGTAAAGATTCAACTGTACGAAAGGAACATATATACGTTAATATAGAAATATATTAAGTCTGATCATATTATACCTCTCGGTTAAACTTTAATAAGTAAAAGTTATATATAACGATACACGTCAATTGTTGCCTTGTTTAATTGGTTATATTCAAAATGGGTGCATAGAGTAGATGTTGTTGATTACATATATTATAAAGTTTTAGCTTTTTCTCTAGTGTAACTTTGTAGATAAAAAGATAGAAGTTTGTTCAAAAAAAAAAAAAGATAGAAGTTTTATATAGATTCGTAACATTGTGCAAACCTTAACTCCACTTGTTACGAGACACCAATAACAAATTTCCTAAAGGATTTTTATGTAATCGTTTGTTTTAGGGAACTTTGGAACCAACACAACAATAAAGAATGTTGTAAAAGAGTTTTTGTTAACTTGGACATCATTATGAAGCAAATTACCTAAACGATCCATATCAAAACTCATTTTACAAATACAAACCCTTTTCAACACTTTACTGAACGAACATAAAACGTCACATCAATTGTGGCGACCACTTTTTTTCTTTCTTCAGCCATCTCAAAATCTTTCTTTTTCTTTCTTTTCTTCATCATCTACTCATATCTCAAAGCATTAATCCATCTTCACAAGCCACGAATATTTTTTCTAGCACAACCATCTTCACCTTTGCAGCAGCCATGTCGGTATAAATGGGATCATGGTCCGTAGCCATAATGCAGCAGCCACCGGTCTAATATTTGCAGCAACCATCTTCAAAGCATTCAGCCACCATTGCAAAGCATAGCCACCATTGCCGCATAGCCACCATTGCAAGATCTCGCCCACGCCGGCAAGCAATCTCGCCCAAGCCAACTCGCCCGAAAATTTTCACCGCCCGAAATCGTATAATACACGTGTAGTGTTAGGATTTTATGTTTTAAGAGATCTAACGGATAACATTGGAAAGTTCATTTTCAGAATACTGCGTGCGATAACCCTGCTTCGTAAACAGCATCAATTATAGTTCATTTTCGTAAAACCTCCATCATTATGTATCCGTTTAGAAATATTAAACTGGAACTTGTCCCACATTGCTGGTTGGAGAAAAACTTGATATGTTTATAGCTAAATCAATGGAACCATTATCATCATGTGATATACTACTAGGGGTACAATACTTTGACATTCCTATTATGATAGCACGTGTTTTAGAATTGGAATGATGTTTTTAGAAACCGTAGCCGAATTGAAAAGATGTTTTCAGAATAGGTGTCCTTTTCAAATCCTATGTTTAATTACGTAAATTTTTTAAGTTATTAATATCATCTTTTTGTTTGAATTAAAAGCAACAACTCATTATTTTCTTCACACATAAATCGCAACTCATGATAGAAAATCCTTTTACCCCAAAAAAAGCAACAACTCATTATTTTCTTCACACATAAAACGCAACTCAAATTTGTTACATAAATAAAACACGCTTCTGTTACGGGTTTTTTTATACTAAAAGAACAAAAAGTTTTTAATGTTTCTTCATGCGCACACGTTGGCGAGATAAAATAACACATAACCTAACTAAGTTCTCAAATTTGTCAGTTATAAGCTACTTTTACATTTTGCTTACCCACCAATGTGGGAAAAGTTCCACTTGTATTTCCTTTTCAAGCTTTTTGCATCAAGCGTGGCTCATTTACTCATTTTGAGAATCGATGTTTAACTTAAAATTTCCTATTCGACAAATCTCAGCTTGTTAAGGAAGCTCTCACCAAGGAAAATGTAAAGTCACAAACTAATACTACGTACTTATATGGATAACATATACGTTATTGTATAATCAGTTGAGTGCGTAATTGGCAAAAGTCATGTTTGGCGACATTTTTTCCAACATAAATATGATGTTACTGATATAGGTCAAGTCAATGTTTTGAAACCCGGGTCGACCCGGCCGGGTTAACCGGTTAGACCGGTTCCGGGCAAAAAAACGGGTAGAAAAAACCCGGGTTTTTAAAACCGGGTTAACCGGTTAGACCCGCCGGGTTTTGAGTGACCCGGGTCAACCCGGTTCTCGAAACCCGGGCGGGTTTAGTTTTTTTTCAAAATATTTTTATAAAAACCGGGTTGACCCGGTGGTTGAACCGGTTGACCCGGATTGACCCGGCGGTCGAACCGGTTGACCCGATTATTTTTATTTTTTATTTTTTAATGGAAAACCGGGTTGACCCGGCGGTCGAACCGGTTGACCCGGTGACCGGTGACTCGACCGGGTTGATTATAAACCCGGTTTTCAAAACATTGGGTCAAGTACAAGTAGCCCAAATACACAATTCTCAAAAATTCACTTTATTAAACTGATAATCCATCAATAATTCAAATCGTCTAAACTTGGTGGCGTATGCCATCCAGTAACCTATAGTTCACATGCGTTCTTTAGTTTATCAAAATCGGACACAAGTTCGCTCATAGGCATCGACATAAAGATACGTAATCCTAATATTTTTGTTACTAGTGAGCCTTAAGATAAGATAGGAGGACCACAAAAAGGTTACGTTCTAGCGTTCCACTATTATCATATTACGGAGTATAAGTTCAGTGGCATAGTTGCTCTCAATATACTAAGATGTAAACAAAAGTATCTTCTCGATTCATAAAAAATTGGTATGCATGGTTTCCACCATTATGACCAACTAATTTACGGTCCGATCAAATCGGTCAAAACCTTCCTTTTCGTGAGGTTGAACCCTAGTGTTGTTTTAAATTTCACTTTTGTTTTATATTCTTAGAAATATATGTTATGTTTTAAAGTTTCTATTTGTTTCATCACATGGTGACAATGAAATTTTGTGACTGAATAGAATCATATTCCAATGAAATCATAAACATTGCTTTCATTGTTAGATAAGCATAGGAAGATATCCCCAATGCCTATTGAATATATAAACGAGTATTTGATTGTACCATCTAGTGCAACTTAACGCTTAAATAAGATACAAGCATTGAACTAAAATACTTATGAAGATAGAACCAGCAACATGAAAATAACTTAAAACTCATATGAACACTTTCTGGACAGCAAGAAAGTGAGCCAAAAAAAAATTAATAAATTGTATATGTATTCATAATAGATACTATAGGTACCCAGCGTTGCGGCGGCGGGTACCCGTGATTTAAGTTTATGCACCAACAAAATAACAATGACAACCTCGATTAACTGGGAAAACAAGAAGAAAATGATCTCGGTGAGGCCCGATTAATCATTTTTATCGGTTTCGACGGTCCTATCGAGTTCATTTTGACGGCTTTTATTGGCTAGCCGAACCGGTGGTGACTCGATTCTGGTTAAACCGGTTGAACTCATTGGTCCGATCTGGTTTTAAAACCATAAGTACCGTAGATAAGATTGTCTTTCACAAGATGATATGATCCTCTTTGCAAGTCTTTAAAATCCAAAGTTAACTTAACAACATCCCAATCACGCTTTTCTACTCAAGTAAAACAGAGAAAAAACCGTTCTAAACATAAAAGGTCTAATCATTATAAATGTCACTCAATATGAGAAGTCTCATTAAGATACAATGGCCACACTCATACCGACTAACGGTTCTGTCTCACCCAAGTTTTGCATCATGGCATCAAACGTAATTGAAGGTCTTCAAGAACCTCTAACTCAATTTCCAACCTTTCGTGTGCCTAGAATATAATCAAAATACAAGTCACTAAAAGTAAACTAACATAAAACTATAATGAAAGAAAACTAATTACATTTATATTCGATTGTAACTTCAAGCACGAGCTTCACATAGATTTTCCACAAAAGTTCAAAGATCGATAATGCTTAGTTGAAAGAAATCAAACCAACCGAAAGCACCTAGCCCACCGAGACCACCTACACAAACAAAATATTGTGGTGACCTCGACAGACGACAATGACTGTGGTGGCGGAAGTAAGTGAGCCGAGAGTACCCGTGACTCGTAAGTTGTGGTGTTATTAGAGATGGATCTTTATTCTTAACATACCAACATTCACCATATTCTTAACATATCAAGTCTTGGGTCGTTACATCTTGAGTGTTATAGAAAGAAGTAAATGGTCGTTAGGGAATAATTCCATGAAGAAGTAAAACGTCGTTGGTTTTAATCTTGTCTTTAATTCGTGTGTGCAGATTTAATAGACTTTGTAAAGCACTTTCTTTCCATTATAAGTAATTTGTTGAATCAATTTTAAGCCTTCTATTAATAGAAAGTCCTAAATGTATTATATAGTAGTATAGATGTATGCATCATATGTACAACTAACAAATTGTGACGATTTTTAAGAAAATTTCTCAACCGAGTTAAATGTGTCAAGATCAAAGTTCATCAAAAAAAAAAAAAAAAAAAAAAAAAAAACGCCTTAAACTTCATCAAATTCATAATAGTATATGTATGCATCATATGTACAACTAACAAATTGTGACGATTTTTAAGAAAATTTCTCAACTGAGTTAAATGTGTGAAGATCAAAGTTGCCGTAGATAAGATTGTCTTTCACAAGATAATAATAGACGATTGAAAAAGTTGAACAAACAAAACAAACTGAAAGCGAATCTTGTCCCACATCGGTGGATGAACAAACATTGGACGTGTTTTTATAGGTAAAACCATGAATTATGTGGTGTGGTTGAAAAGCTACTTTATATTCTGTGGTGTTCTTTTCTAGCCATTATTATGAATTCTACTCTTATCTTCTTCAGTTCTTCTTATGAACTTTTTCAAAAAATGTAGAAGACTAATCTGAAAACCATATGGTTTCATATCCTGCAGCGGACCAATTTTCGTGGGATATCTTCATCTTCGTATCGGTATAGAGCATAATTGAATAACATACACACAATGTCACTCATTTAACGACGATGGTCGATATGTACAAGTGAACCAGTCGTGAAGTTTACGCTAAGTAAACTATACTAACAAGAAATATAGAGAACTAATTGCCTTCAAATTATGTTCGGACACTAGTTTGTTCATGGCCATTGACATCAAGATCGTAATCCGAATATAATTGTTACACGAGTTCGCCCTAAAATAGTTTTTCTTGAAAAGCGTAATCATTACTTCTTTTCTTACTTTCTGTAGAATTAAAGTTTTACCCTTAAGTAATTAGTTAATGATTTCTTTAAAGTTTATAATAATGATACCTAGTGACGATAATATGGTAAAATTACCTATCTATTTATAGTGATGAAGAATTAATTTGGGACAACATGAAAATGAAACGTGGAGAATAAATTTACGATGGAATGAGTAACAATTAATAATGGTTAAACTTGAATAACTATAAAGTTATCTATAATGATACACGTCAATGTTGCCTTGTTTAGTTTGTTATATTCAAAATGGATACATATAGTAGATGTTGCTAATTACATGATGTATGGGCATGTTATGATATTTAGCTTTTTATATAGCGTAACTTTGTAGATAAAAAGATACAAGTTTTGTATAGTTTCGCAACATCGGTGGACCTTAACTATACTCGTTACAAGACAACAAGAAAATGTTCCTAATTGATTTATATGTAACCGTTTGGTTGAGGGAACAATAAAAGAAATTGTCAATGAGAATTTCATTAACTTGGACTATTTGGAACTTCGTAACTAACTGAAATGTGCCAAGATTGAAGTTAGTTGTTGTAGACGAATTATCGTCTCTCAAGTTAAAGACAAATGGAAAATTTGGGGAAAAAATGAAAGTATAGCTTATCCCACATCGATGGATTTACAAATATTAGATGTGTTTAAATAGCTAAAACCATAGGATTGAAATTGTAGTTTTGTACATGCATCTGGATACAAAAGCCAATTGTGATTCGGGTGCCTATGCAATGCTTCTTTTTAAAATAGTGTGGACGTAGGAATTGATTTTTAAAAACGGCATCGTATTTATGGTTGTATATATTGTGTATCATAACTCATAAGCAAACTCACTTGTAGTTAGAATTTCTGTGTTAAGGGATGGTATAAAAAAATTTGAAGTTGCTTTATAATTTACACATGTCAAATGTCGCCAAAAAAGTTCTTGGGCCACCAAATTTGTGATATTAGCCAGATAAATCATTTACATGATATAAAAATAGACCAAAAAAGTTATTGGGCCACCAAATTTGTGGTGACTGGTGAGTGAACCTACCTTGATTGATAGTAATTGTATCGACTCTGGCAGACTCATAAATTTGTCAAAGGATATGCACTTTAGTTAAAAATCAATAAAGGGTATGCACTTAGTATTAAAATCTAAGAAAATGTTAAAAGGTCAAACATTTAAACCACGAACGACGTTCAAAAGGTATACACGTGCAGACTTTCTGCCTTAAGTATGTTTGCCCCTGTGTATCGACATGTTACATTGTTCGTCCATATCGTACCCCCGATTCCTATATATCAAGATCAATTTTTAACACAAACATAAATAAACTTGTATCAAACCATGTCATTATGTCACTAATTGATGCTTTATCCGTTTATTTGTTACCTCAGAGAAAAATCATCATTTTAAAGTAAATAAAATGTTTATAAAAAGTTGTTAAATAACACTCTTATTATGGATTTTTCATGTAATCATTTGCTTGAGGGAACTATAACGAACTAAAACAAAAAACATAAATTGAAACTTTTGTTAACTTGGACATCGGTATAGATATGTATAACTAGTATTTTTGTGAGGATTTGTAACTATTTAGACTTTTGCAACGAGCTAGAATGTGCCAAAATCAAAGTTGTTCTAGATGGAATGTAGTCAGTCTCTCTCAAAGTAAACAAATGGAAAATTTGAAAAAAAGAAATATGTTAAAGTGGAGTTTCTCCCACATTGGATGATGTACAAAAGTTTGATTTGTTTTTATAGCTAAGACCATGGAAGTAGAATCAACTCATTGTATATTGCATATGATACAAAAGCTACTTTAAGATTATATGTAGTATACTTCAAGTTTTTACATAAATCTAAGAGCACAAGGTATGGAGATGAATAATATGCTAAATGCATATTTTTTTCGTGCTATTCGTGTGTCAACGGTACCGGCCAACATGCCATTGGGTGTTTGAGCCATTCGAGTGGCTAGCCATTTGCATCTTTTGTTTGTTTATTATTATTATTTTTTTGTATTGTGAGTGAGTGGGTATATTTGGTGGAGTATTTTATTAGACCTACAAGTACCAACAACATGTTATTGGTGTGTTATGAATAAAGGGTGTTTTAGTTATTCGTGTGTTATTGGGAAGGGATGATGTGGCGCTGAGGTGACATACCAATAACGTGTTATCCGTTAACACGATACCTTAACAAATAGTTTTCAAGACCATATCAGATTTGATACCATTTGCAACTTATTTGATTGCGCAGATTGTTTAAGCTAATAACATCATCTTATCACCAAAGGGAAGCTGGTCTAGGGGTATGGAAGTTTTACCCTCCTAGGCAAGGTCTCAAGTTCGAGTCTTGTCTAGGGCGATAGGGGTTTCCTCTCGCGTGCGTAAAGTGAAGAGTGGCATTGCCTTCTGGGCTGGACCCAACCTGGTTGTGTGGGCTCGCTACGCCTTTTGGGCTAGGAGTCATGTAGCCACAATTGCCGTTCAAAAAAAAGTGCCACTTATTTGATTGCGCATATTGTAACTAAACATAGTTTTGCTACATTCTTTTAAGAGCTAATAACCTATTAAAGCATCATACTTGTCACAAATGTTAGTTCGACGTAGCGAATAAAAAAAATACCCCCTTTGACCACCTTTCTCGTCCAACAATGCTTAAATCACACATTTACCACCTACAATTCCCGGTTGTGTCCACGTAAGCAGTAAATAGTCCACATCAGTTTTCCACCTCAACATATATCACATTTTTTTTTCTCTCTCTCTTTCACTTTACCCTCTTACCCTCTTTCACTTTACCAAAATAATTCCCAACATAAACCCTAATATTCATCTTTTTCAATTGAGTCTAAATTTATAATTGATTCCATATTGCATCACGTTAAAAATCAATTTCTTAAATAAATGGCTTCGTCTTCTGCATCCTCGCGTTATAATCGAAGGAAATACACGAAAGAAGAAATTGCACGTTTGAATCATTGTAAATGTATGCACCAATCTATGAACACGTGTCTTGGGCGCTGAGAACTCGGTCAAGATTCAAATCTCGTCCAACGCTGTAAGTAGTAGACTCAAAAACCTTTATTTTACTTGTTTTATGTTTTTGTTTCTGCTAATCATTAGTGTTTAATGTGTTTGTAAAGAATAAAGATACAAAATGTGAGGTGTATGGATTCCTTGATGATGAGTTACCATCACAGTACTACAAAGACCTCATGTATAGGCTCCATAAGGACAACCAGGTTTTGGAGTGCAACCTTGAAAGCTTAAATCATCCACAAATTAGTGACCATGTTGTTGAAAAGAATCATAATGATGCTCTACCCGTGGAACTCATTTACAAAGAATTGAATGACACAAGATGAAGGGAAAATGTACGACATGTTCTTGGGTGGTTGCATATGCTTCATGGTGTTGGTTTTGTTTTCATTGTGGTTATGATGGTTGTTTCTATAAGACACTAGATACAAACTAGTGGTTCTTGTTATGTACTAATTTATGTAGGTTAGTGTATTTGTATTATGGACCAATTCAAGAAATGTTGCTTGTTTTGTATGATATGTTGCTTGTTTTGTATGATCAATGGCATGTTTTTTAAGCAAAATGTCCAAACTGTGTTGTTGTATATTAGCATATGTTTCATGTCTATAGGATTGATGCTCACAAGTTTATGAATCATGTGTATAGTATTTCATTCATTTGTATACTGATATAGGCACATTCAAATAGATTTTTGCAGCACAAACTGTACATGAATTTGTCATCATAAGCACATTCAAAATTATATAAGCTGCACAAAAACTGACACTTTATAAGGTAAAGTGTATGTCCAGAACACATTGGCTTTAAAAGCCTTATAGTAACTGAGACATATACAGTTACATAGAACCTTTCAATTCACCAATTTCCTTTTGAACCAAGACATATCATATCTGCACCACAAACCAAATCATATCATACCAGTTATAAGATAGCATAAACAGAAACCAAATGTGTTCTTTCATAACATAAAGTTTGTGCTTCAGCACCATAGACTGTTACATCCAGAACACAGGCATATATTGTTTGTTAAAAAGCCCTTCTAGACACAAAATAGGGCTATGTAGTGGCATCAAAAGCAGCACTACATCAACTATGTTACACATCCAAATAGTGGCAATAATTGCTGCACTATTACAGTTTCAGTTACTAAGTAAACTTGGCCCTTCCATGAACAAAATAGGGCATGCTAATTATACATACAATTAAGAGTTGGGGCTTTTTAAGGGTCTAGTCTAGGACTATTTCATTGTCCACACTAGAACCAGGCCCTTTTGGTGGTGCAGATAGTTTCTTACTAATAATTCTTTGACTAGGCAACCTTGGTGGTAGCATTTTAGCTGCACTTTTTTCTCAGGTTTGTTGCACTGGTTGGGCATCAGCTGACATTGTTTTTCTTCCAAGCAATGTCTTTGTTGCACCCACAACTGCTTTTGTCTTCTTTCCACTTGACATTGAGGTTGCACCTGTTCCGCCTCTTCCACCCCTTGCTCCACCTCTTGCTCCTCCCGGCATTCTTTGGATTTCAACAATCTCTGATGCTGCAGCTTTACTTGATCTTGTAACAACCTTACTTGGCAAATTGACTGACCCACTCACTTGAGATTCTTGAGAAGCTATCATTAATAGATTACAAAAAAAATTGTATATCAGGATAATCTGTTACGGCAACTAAACGTAAGGCTTTTCAAAATTATGTTTAGTTAGAAGTACCTGCTATGTTTGGATCATTACTAGCTCTCCCAGTTCTGCCAGGCATACCAGAATTCATACGTTGTTCATCCTCAATAGTATCTGAACTAGAACCATCCATAGCGAACCATGTTCCCATCCTTGCGACCCTTTGAGTTGGAATAAGTATACCGTTTTTGGTTCTACCTCCTCTCATTTTCAAGTGACCCCTATCCACACTAGAACCACCCTTTTTGTTCTTTTGTTTTCCCAAGTAAAACAGTCTACCATCACCTAACACACCTCTCATATTTGTAGCTCCCATTTCAAACTCATTGATATCAGTGTTACTTTGCCTAGCAAGCACCGCGTCTGACAAATTTCCATCTGATTGACCATTAGAATGCAAATCATCAACATTGTCCACCTCTCTATCACTATCCACAACTCTGTCTGTGACATTCAAATCAGTCTCCACAAGCCTATCGTTCTCGAGAATCATATCAGGTTCGCCAACCGTAATATGCATTTCAGCCCTGAATCAAGTGTAACAACAACATTTATGAGTAAGCATATGATATATAATATGGTCTTAAAGCATAATATTCTAAAGCTGATAAACAAGTACCTATCGGTGAGCATAGCGTTAGCAACATCTTGATAGTCCTTACACTTACGATTCATCCACAACGTTGTCCACTACTTTATCAACTACAACATTGTACTCCCTAAACACCTCATATTCAAGAAGCATAGGGTAATCATAAGTGAAATCGTAAATCGCATTCCAAACTCTAGTAAAAGTAACCTTACCCTCAAAGTCCTTTCTTAGTGGTCTATCTTTAGCGGAGGAGACCTTAAATAAGGCGATCGTGATTCTTCCTCACCCAAGCTATCAACTCCTCACAAGACATATTACCAGATCCTTTTCATTTTGGTATGTTTTTTTTTTCGGGACTTAACTTCTGAGTCAGAACTATCTAAACGTAGGTTCTTGTGGTAGTATGGTGCCAAGTTTTAAGGGGAATGAGCAACAAACAACTCCACTTTCTTATATTGTTTAGCTAGATCATATAAATACATTACATCCGCATCCCTTTCAATTATCTTTAAACCTCCACTGTCAATGTCTAATATAGGAATGCACATGTATAAAGCCCATATATTATTCTTAATCTTGGCAACTAAGATATCTAAAAGGGCTACACATAATCATATCGATGAAGATGCCTCTATTATTATCTCCTACCATAATCATACCTTAAGGGTCAAACATAAATACACCATTGTAGTGTATTTTGAAGACCACATCTAGTGGTACTTCCATAAGACTCAGATAAATCGAGAAATTAAAAAATAATCAAACCCTAATTAAAAAAACCCTAACTCAGAGACGAATTTATAATATAAATTAACACAATTGGGGTAATAAAACATAAAAACAAAGAAAGAATACACCTTTTGTCTTGCTAATTTGAGGAAACCGACACTCAAGTGGTATTATTAAAGATTTAGGGTTTCAGCGTTTTGGGGATCAAGACAGTGATGTATGAATGGATAAGGGAACTCGTTTGTGGTTATAAAGAACATAGTTGTACTTTTTTATTGTAAACCTCGTACTTGAATCCACATAAGCAGGAAGTGTGGGGGACCATGTGATCAAGTGTGTTTAAGGTTGTCTAGTTTGTACGAGGTATACACGGTGGAATCCAATTAGGATAAAAGTGGAAAAGAAAACAGGAAACCGGTTACACAAGTAACAAAATGTATGGTTTAAGACAAGAAATACAAGTTAAGGGGGCAAAGGGGATATTTTTTTATTCGCTACGTCGAACTAACATTTGTGACAAGTATGATACTTTAATAGGTTATTTGCCCTTTTTTTAATAATAACATGTTTATAATCGACCGGTTTCCATGAGAAATCTTCAAATTGGTATAAACCATCTCTCTTTGTTAATGGCAGTGATCGACATGTACAAGTGAATCTATCTTGAAAGTTTACAACAAGTGTACTATCAACATATGTAGAGAACTGATTGCCTTCAAATTATGTTTAAAAAAGGAGATTAACTTATGTATGAACTATATGAGTATATGCTATAACTACCCCAAATACCCAATTCCCAAAAAATCGCATTAAACTGATGCCCATCGATACTTTGAATCGTCTAAATTTGGTGCGTTATACCATCCATATAGTTCACTTGAGTTCATTAGTTATTACAAACCAAAAAGTACTGCTTTTTGAATTTTAACATTATATTCAAATCGGACACGAGTTCCTTCATGGCCATTGAAATCAAGATACATAATCCTAGTATCATTGTTGAATTGTAGATAGTCTCTCTCTCGCTCAAAGCTAAAACAAATGAAAAATCTAGAGAAAAAAAATGAAAGCGAAACTTGTCCCACATTGGTGGATTTACAAAAAATGGTTGTTATGACATCTTGTTACATACGTCTTGGAATAGAAGCAACTTTAGATTCCGAGACAATTGTTACAAGCATGGTTGTCAGGATCCCGATCCTGATCTTAGGATCTTACGATTTTACGACATCGCAAAGCAAAACGATCGTGATCCTACAGTGATATTTGCGGATTAAGATCTTATAGGATCTCGATCTTTACCATACGATCTTACGATCTAATCCGATCCGATCTTATTTTCTCGGATTACAAACTAAAAACTACAAATTTATGGGTTGTTTGTTTGTAGAATTCAAAAAGAACATGTTAATCTTTTAAACAGCTTTATAATCATAATTTAGGACAACATTTATATGAAACATTCATAGTATTTTGTGGTTATAATGTATTAGAATTTGTAGATTTGTATAAAATTACATAAACTATTAAGAAATAATATTAGAGTAGGATCTTAAGATCCCGATCCGATCTTACGATCACGATCTTGTAAAAACGAAAACGATCCTGGGTAGGATCCCGATCTTGACAACCTTGGTTACAAGCCTTTCTCCAAGTTTCTTATCCCATTTTTATCCTCTTTTAGAGGACTGTAGGAAATGACTTTAAAAACCGCAAGCAAAACATGCTTTTGCTACGGGTTTCGTTTAAAAGAAATAACATGTTCATAACTGGTCGACCATTTTATCTAGTGTTTATCTATCTCTTCACATGAGTTCATTAGTTTATACAATCCAATACTATCGTTAGTCATATTTAAAGCATTATATTCAAATCGCAAACGAGTTCCTTCATGACCATTGACATCAAGATAATATAGCGAGTAAAAAACTAAACATTGAATATACATAAGTATGTTAACTAGACAAGAAAATGTTATCAGGTCGCCGAACTTGCTATGACCGATCCCATCTTGATCGATAGTACTTGTATCAACATGTTACCTAGTTCGTCCATTATCTCCAATTCTTATATATTAAGATCGTATTATAACGGAAAGATATAAAGAAAGCTTGTATCATGCCAATGTCATTATGTCATTATTCATTTGTTACATCAAAGAAAAGTTGTCAATTTAGAGTGTATTTATTCACTGTTTTTTAAAAAGTCATTAGAAAACAACAATTAAAAACACAGCTATAATGGATTTTCATGTGGTCATTTGCTTGAGGTAACTGTTTTGGAACTAAAACAACAATAAAAGAAAGTTGTGAACCAGTTTTTCGTTAAATCGGACATCATTATACATGTGTATGCACCATGCGTATAACTAATATTTTGTTAGGTTTGTAACTTTTGTAAAAGAATTTCGGTTAAAAAAATTGTCAAAAATTTAATAACTGCAATGTTAAGAGAAATGGAATAACTCTAAGAAGAAAAAAATTGAAGATGAAACTTGTCCCAGATAGTTGGATGTACAAAAGGTGGATGTCTTTTTATACCATATAAACCATGAAAAATATATTGTTTTTGTACGTTTTTTATATATGATTGGTGATAGATATGTTAATTTGAGAGTACCAGTATTTGCAACCCTTTTTTTGGATGTGTCCATGTCCTATTTCTTATGAAGTTTTTAGACGAACATGCTAACAATTTTAAAAACCATCGTTTCAGTTTAAATAAAAGCATCGTTTCTTCAGACAATCACGCAAAAACACAACTCAAATTCGTTACATAGGCAAAACACACTGATGTTACGTTTGTTATACTAATGTCTTCATAATCAAGTAATTTCAATGGGAAATCTTCAAATTGGTATTAAACAAAGATTGAACACAACTAGACGCCATATATACAAGCAAGGGTGGACCTAGGGGGGTTTCTTTGGAGTTCACAATAATGCAATGGATGTTTGTTACTTAGTGTAAATTGCCGTTAAAAATAATGATTTCTTTGAAATGAACATGGTCCCGAAATTTTGTGTCACATAAATACATGTCGTTTTTAATTAGTGAAATAATATGTCAATATAAGAGTATATGTCCTTTTAATTTGTTTACGGGTTATAATGAAATCGTACAATTTTGTTCGTTTTTCTTTACTTTATTCTCGGATAAAAAAATTGTGCACCTAACTCAAAGTTATGGATCCGCCCAAGTATATAAGTGAATCTGACCTGAAAGTCAACCGCAAGTAAATTGTACAAACAAAATACTATGTACATAGAGAACTAATTGCCTTCAAATCACGTTTAAAATTTAACTATGTGAGTATCTTCTCGATTCATAGTTATTTTTCGGTAACTATGGTTTCCACCATTTTGGCCAATGTCCTGGGCAAAACATTTTCTTTTCAACGTGAAGTGTTGTTTTAAATTCTATTTTCGTTTTATAATGTTAAAAATATATGTTATGTTTTAAAGTTTCTATTGGTTTCATCACATGGTTGAATGGTATATTTTTCGACTGAATAGAATCATATTCCAATGGAATTATTATCATAGATATTACTTTCATTGTCAGATAAGCATATAAAGATATCCCCAATCTCTATTGAAAGGAGTATTCGATTGCACCATCCACTGCAACGCTTAAATAAGATACAAGTATTGAACCAAATACCTTGCTTATACTTTTAAAGATAGCAAGAAAGTGAGCCAAAAAGCATTAAAAAAAAAACACCTTAAACTTCATCAAATTCATAATAGCATATGTATGCATCATATGTACAACTAGTTTTTTTGGGTGAATTGTAAGAGAATTTCTCAACAGTTTAAATGTGTCAAAATTGAAGTTGTTGTAGATAAAATTGTCTTTCTCAAAATAATAATAGATGATTGACAAAGTTGAACAAAGAAAACAAAAATGAAAGTGGATCTTTTCCCTCATCGGTGGATGAACAAACATTGAACGTGTTTTTATAGGTAAATCCAAGGCATTGTGTTACTTGGTTGAGTTAGTCTTGAGATACAAATGTCACTTAGATTTCATTTCAAACTCAATCAGGTCTTTTTCATGAATTCTACTCTTATCATCATCTTCTTATGAACTTTTTGAAGGAATGTCGGAGACTAATCTGAAAACCGTATCACATATTTTTCATGAATTCTACTCTTATCTTCTTATGAACTTTCTGAAGGAATGTCGGAGACTAATCTGAAAACCGTATCACATATTTTTCATGAATTCTACTCTTATCTTCTTATGAACTTTCTGAAAGAATGTCGAAGACTAATCTGAAAACCGTATCACATATTATTGTTGTATCATATAAGCACAACACACATATTGTTATCATATCAGAAAACGATTTTATAAACCATATCGTATTTTAGTGATGGGTCATAAGCATAACACACTTGCTACGGGTTTCATATCCTGTTTATAGCCGACCAATTTATGTGAGATATATTCATCTTCATAAGGGTATATATCACGGATCGAATAACATGCACACCATATGTCTCAATTAACAACGGTGGTCGATATGTACTAGTGAACTTGTCTTTAAAGTTTACACCAAGTAAACTACACTAACAAATTATATAGAGAACTAATTACCCTCAAATTATGTTCGGACACGATTCGCTCATGGCCATTGACATCAAGATACGTAATCGATCCGAATATCATTGTTACATGAATTTGACTTAAAAGTCATCCAATACCTTAAACATACGTGAGATTTCAACATTACGGAGGAACATACTTTAACATAGAAAGTTATCTATAATGATACACGTCAACTGTTGCCTTGTTTAATTTGTTACATTCAAAATGGGTACATATAGTAGATGTTGCTAATTACATGATGTATGGACAGATTATTATAATGTTTAGCTTTTTTTATAGCGTAACTATGTAGATAAAAAGATAGATGTTTTGTAAAGATTCGCAACATGGTGGGGAACTTAACTCTACTCGTTACAAGACAACAATCACAAAGCTCCTAATGGACTTTCATGTACTCGTTTGTTTGAGGAACTTTGGAACTAAAACAACAATAAAAGAAATTGTCAATGAGACTTTTGTTCACTTGAACATTGTTATACTCACGTTTGTACGACTAATATTTTGTGGGGGCTTGTAACTATTTAGAATATCGCAACTAACTGAAATGTGTCAAGATTGGAGTTAGTTATTGTAATAAAATATCGTCTCTCTAAACGTAAAAAAAATGGAAATTTTGAAAAAAGAAATAAAAGTATTAGATTATCCCACATTTGCGGATGTACAAATATTGAATGCCTATTTATAGATGAAACCACGGGATTAAGTTGTCTTTCAATCAGTGATTGATATATACTAGTGAACCTACTGAGCAAGTAAATTGTACTAACATTATTTAAAAAGAACTAATTGTCTTAAAGTTATGTATTAAACTTAAAGTACATAAAGTAGTATTAAGGTATCGTTTGGGTTACCTAACCATGGGAAGAGATCTAATGAGAAGTAATATTAAAATGAGAAGAATGGGAAAGGTTTCTAATCACATATTTTAAATTAGAGGGAGAATTTTAAGGGGAGATGCATCTACTTTTATAGGTGCATCTTATATATGTGGTTGTAGTTTCTTTTTCACTGTTCTCATTCTTATTTTTCTTCTTATTTGATCCTTGCTCACCTAAACATATGAAAATGATATGCACCCACGCCTACCATAAAAAGCAATTAAATGAATTCAATTCTATTCCTAACCATGAAGATTGATAAGCTAAACTTAAAGTTTAGCAAGATTAACAAGATTCACGTAGCAAACTCGAGGAACGTCAAATGTTAGCTGCGAATACTATTTCCTATTTTACTTGAATCATAGCTCATCAACCTCTCTCTAACCAGGCTTATATCCAACTTGTATTGTTATGATTAGATTGATTGCAAAAATTAAAAGGCAAATTTAATGAGAATATGAATGTGTCAACACTCCCTCTTGCTTAGGTTTGGAAGTGGTTTTCAACCACTTTTTCACTTCATACTTTCTCTAAAAGAATATTAATCATTTTCATCTACTTTGTATTGCTAAACCTTGTGACTCATTGATTATATGCATACGTACATACATACACAATGTGTTAAGACCGAAGTTTTTGTAAATAAGAATGTGATATTATCTCTCAAAGTTGAGGGAATTAGAAAATTTTAATGTGGAACTTGTCCCACACATTGCTGGTTGGAGAAAAACTTGATGTGTTTATAGCTAAATCAATGGAGCCATTATCATCATGTGGAATACGATTAGGGGTTCAATATACTTTGTGATTCCTTACGTTATTCCACATCTTTTTAGAGACCTGTTTGCAAATCCTATATTTGATTACTTAAAACGACAACTCATTCATTTCTTCACACATAAAAAGCAACTCAAATTTGTTACATAAGCAAAACACACTTCTGCAATGAGTTTTTTTTATACTAATATGAACAAAAAAATACATTTTGCTTAGAGTTTTTCCTTCACCTGCACACGTAGGTGGGATAAAGTACCTTACATTTTGCTTACCCACCAATGTGGGAGAAGTTCCACTTGTATTTCCTTTTCAAGCTTTTTGCATCAAGCGTGGCTCATTTGCTCATCGATGTTTAACTTAGAACTTTACATTCGACATATCCCCGGTTGTTAGGGAAGCTCTCACAGAGGAAAATGCAAAGTCACAAACTAATACTACGTACTTATATAGATAACATATACGTGTTATTGTATAATTAGTTGAGTGCGTAATTGGCAAAAGTCATGTTTGCCAACATGTTTTCTAACATAAATACGATGTTATATTAATGTAATATGTATTAACGAGAGATCCTCTTATTCCATTATAACTAGACTGCAGTCCTTTTATTCCAAAAGTCGTAGTTGAATGGCCTGATAATAGAAGTAGAAGTGGTTATGGCTTAACATATGAAAGATGTTAAAAGTGTCTCTGTCTACTAAAAAAATACGTACTTCGTCCATTTCGTATATCCAGTTCTTATATATGAAAGATCATATTATAAAAACATCACATAAATAAAGTTTGTATTAAACAATTGTCATTATGTCACTAATTCGTTTCTTACCTCAAAGAAAAGTTTGTCATTTAATCGTATATTTAATGTTCGTAAAATTTCGTTATAAAACGACGATAAGAAACTCCTGTAAGGGATTTCCATGTACTACTTTCCTCGAGGGGACTAAAACAAGAATACAAGAATGCTGTAAATGAGTTTTTCGTTAACTTGGACATCATTATACATGTGTATGCATCATATGTACAACTAATATTTTGTAAGGATTTTTAACTTTTGTAAGAGAATTTTGCAGCGAGCTAAGTGTGTCAGGATTAAAGTTGTAGTAGATCGATAAGATATTGTTTCTCTCAAAGGAATTGAAGGCAATCAAAAAACATAAAATACAAAATGAAAGTAGAAGTTGTCCCACATTGATGCGTGTACAAAAGTTTGAAGTGCTTTTATAGCTAAAACTAGAGATATGCTATTGTCTTGTTGTATATACGGCTACTAATACAAAGGCTACTTTGAGTACTGGCCGAATATTTCACAAGTTTTTTACAAAAGCTTATTTGAGTACCAGTCACAAGTTCAACAAGTCTTTTTCTTCCTAAAACCATATCATCTTTGATTATCATTTGCAATTTTTGTTACATAGAACGTTTAACTTAATAATATCATCTTTTCGATTAGAGTAAAAGCGCCAACTTATTCATTTCTCCTCACAGTAAACGCAACTTAAATTCGTGGCATAAGCTAAACACAATTCTGCTACAGTTTTGAAAATACCAACGTGTCCAATTTTCATGGGAAATCTTCAAATTGGTATAAAGCAAAGAATGAACAACGGTATAAAGCAAAGAATGAACAACTACATGCCTTCAAATAAAGAACTAATTGCCATCCATAAAGTTCACATTAAAGTATGTACTACTAATATTTTGTGGGGGCTTGTAACTATTAAGAGCATCGGAACTAACTAAAATGTGCTATGATTGAAGTCAGTTGTTGTAGTTGAAATATTGTATGTCTCAATTTAAAACAAATCGAAACTTTTAAAAAAGAAAATGAAAGTATAGCTTATCCCACATAGCTGGATGTACAATGGGAGTAATATCGAATTGATCTATATATGTTGTTGGAATACAAAACCAACTAGAGATTTCGACGGATATTGGTCAATGCTTTTAAAAGAATGTGTAGCTTTAAAAAGCAGGAAATGATTTTAGAAACAACATCTCTTTTCGGATTTCTTATCCTGTTTTTAGGAACTTTTTTAAACAAATAATGTACGAAACGATTTTTACTACCATATCAAATTTATTATTATACCACAAGCAAAACACACTTTTGTTACAGGTTTACATTGGTAATCTTCATATTATGCAAAAATTGAACAACTACAGTATACGGCATATCTTTTAATCAGTGGTTGATATGTACAAGTGAACCTATGAGCAAGTAAATTATACTAACATTATATACAAATAACTTATTGTCTTAAAGTTATGTTTTAAACTTAAAGTACAGAAAGTTTGGGTTACCTAAAAACATATGAAAATGATATGCAACTACCCCTACCATAAAAAGCAATAAACTGAATTCAATGCTATTCATAACCATGAAGATTGATAAGCTAAACTTAAAGTTTCGCAAGATTAACAAGATTCACGTAGCAAACTCGAGGAACGTCAAATGATAGCTGCGAATACTAATTCCTAATTTACTTGAATCATAGCTCATCAACCTCTCTCTAACCAACAAAGGCTTATATCCAACTTGTATTGTTTGATTAGATTGATTGCAAAAATTAAAAGGCAAATTTAATGGGAATATGAATTGTGTCAACACTCCCTCTTGCTTTGGCTTTGGAAGTGGTTTTCATACACAATGTGTCAAGATTGAAGTTTTTGTAAATAAGAATATAATATTATCTCTCAAACTTGAGGAAATTAGAAAAATTTAATGTGGAACTTGTCCCGCATTGCTGGTTGGAGAAAACTTGATGTGTTTATAGCTAAATCAATGGAACTCTATAATTTACATATCTGAACAGTTATAAGCTGCTTTACATTTTTCTTACCTACCTGGGAGAAGTTCCACTTGTATTTCCTTTTCAAGCTTTTTGCTATAAATGTGGATCACTTGGTGACTTTGAAAATTGATGTTTAATTTAGAACTTTATAATTTACATATCTGAACTTGTAAGGGAAGCTGTCTATGTGACGAAAATGCAAACTCACAAACTAATACTTATATAAATAACATGTACATGATATCATGAACGGAACCAAAGCTAAGACTGACATGGTGCACAATTTTTGTTTACTTTAGAATAAGGAAAAAATTAACAAAAATGTATGATTTCAGCTAAAATGATTGAGTTTAATGAAAACTAAGTTCACGATTCACGTATAGAAAAACTAACTAAGCAATAATTGAATACCCAATACATTTGGACCTGGCGCAAAATCTGCTACGGGTGTGGCCCTATACATGATGATCGACATTGATGTTGAGTGCTGGGAGTTTGTGCGTAACTATATGTTGCGCGGAATGTTGATTGCATGTGGTTGGTACATTGGTTTGTTTGCTGTTCGGTCTCTTTTAGTGGTCAGATTTATTCCTCTCAAAGCCTTCTACATCTTATGTGAATCTGCTGCTGTCCCGAATTGTGATGGAAGTTAAGTTTCAAGGGTTTTGTTCAAAACCCATATTGTGGCAGTCATGGATTGCAAGGGCTGATGACGTCATTGGTTTCTTGTATGATTTGCTGTTGGTACGTGAGTGTGGACTTGGAAGGTTGGGTCGATTAGACCATGTTTATGCTTCAAGTTGATTGGCTACGGAAGTCACTCTTATTAGGTTATTAGATTATGCATATTGCATAATACTAATAGAAGACGCAATTGATTGAAGCTGGAAGTTTGAGCTACTATGACGATTTGAAGATTCAAGGATTTGTCTACTTCAAGTGCATTTTATTTTTATATATAGTCGTTGTAGTTTGTGTTCAATGTCTGTTATAAGCGTGGTTTGTCACGTTTATATGAGTGTTTGTAAGTGTCCTAGGATCGAGGCGAGGAATCACCCCGCCTTTGTACTCAAAACGTTTGGTTAATAATAGTTTACTGTGGTGCGTGATTACTCCCTTTACCCAAAAAAAAAAAAAAAATCTGCTACGGGTTTCGTTTATAGGAAATAACATGTTCATAGCCGACCATTTTTATCTAGTGTTTATTTATCTTCACATAGTCACATGAGTTCATTACTTTATACAATCCAATACTATCCTAATTCATACTTAACATTATATCAAAATCGCACACAAGTTCCTTCATGACCATTGACATCAAGATAATATATTATAGCGTGTAAAAAACTAAACATTGAACAATTTACACATAAGTATGTTAAGTAGACAAGAAAATGTTGTCAGGTCACCAAACTTGCTGTGACCGATCCCATCTTGATCGATAGTACTTGTATCGACATGCGACATGTTATCTGGTTCGACCATTTCGTATCTCCAATTCTCATATATTAACATCGCATTGTAAGGGAAACACATAAAGAAAGCTATGTTATCTAGTTCGACCATTTCGTATCTCCAATTCTCATATATCGACATGTTATCTAGTTCAAACCAATGTCATTATGACACTAATTCATTTGTTACTTCGGAGAAAAGTTGTCGACTTATCGTATAATTTAATGTTTTTAAGAAGTCATTAGAAAACAACAATTAAAAACACCTACAATGGATTTCAATGTGGTCATTTTCTTGTGGGAACTTTTGGGAACTAAAACAACAATAAAAGAAAGTTGTGAATGAGTTTTTCGTTAGAGCATAGAGTGTCATGGCACACCATTTCTCTTCATTTAAGCCCCACTTGTGACACATCATTTCCACATCACTCCAACACACTCACTTAAAAATACCCCACAATCACGACTAACTCAAACCTCTTCATTTGGGCCCCACCTACCCACTTAAAAACACAAACACAAAAACAAAAGAAACAAATAACCAGAAAAGTGTTTTGTCTTCTTGCTCGTCGCTGGGGTGGCGAATAGGGGATCGGCGAGGGTGGCTGGTGTGGTGGCGGTGGCCGGCGAGAAGTGGCTAGGGTGCCACGTTGGAGTGGCGAACGTTTTCAGCCACGATACTTCATGCTCTTAACTTGGACATTACTATACATCTCTATGCACCATATGTATAATTAATATTTTGTTAAGTTTGTAGCTTTTGAAAGAGAATTTCATATCAGTAAAAAATATGCCAAGATTGAAGTTGTTGTAGGCGAAATATTGTATCTTTCTAGGTAAGGCAAATAGAATAGCTGAAAGAAAAAAAAAATAGAAGGTGAAACTTGTCCCACATAACTTGATGTACGAAAGGTGGATGTGTTTTTATAGCTTAAACAATGGAACATACATTGTCTGGTTACAGATATAATCGATATTGAAGTGTTACTTTGAGATTACCGATTATGTCTCTAACCAGATTTTTGTACCCTTTTTTTTATACCTACATGTTTTGAAATAGACATATCTCTTGTATTTTAGAACCTATTAATCTATTATTCGTCTAAACATTTAGGGCCTGTTTGGTTTGATGGTTTATGAAAAGGGGTTTAGGCTCATTCCAAAAATTAAATGTTTGGTTGACGGGTTCTCTTTTCAGAACCCACTAATAAAGGTTTTAACAATCCCTTACCCAGTGTCCAGGTTTTATCTAAAGTTGTGGGGCCACTTATCTCTTCCCTCACATACATCATTAATTAAATATTTAAATACACTACAAGAAAAGTGGCTTTTTAGGACCCCCATAAGCGTCATAAAATGGTACTTTTTAGGACCTTTCATCTAATAGGACCAAGGATGAAAGCGTTTCATGTAAAGCGGTTGTAATAGGTCCAAAGCGTCCTAACCCTTATGAAACCAATTTTATGGTCGATTATATGTCTATGAACAACACAAATAGCGTCCTAATAAAACCATATTAGGACACTTTTACAATGTTTTAACATGTGATTACCTACTTTTAATCTTTTGAGACACATAAAACGTCCTTAAAAGTATTGTTAGGACGCTTATGATGTAACATCATAGCTATTTTAGCAACCAAGAAAAGGGTACTAATAACTCAAATAAGATTATGATACCAATTTTATGGTCGCATTTTAGGTCTATAAACAACACAAATAACGTCCTAATAAAACATATTAGGACACTTTTCCGATGTTCTAACATGTGGTAACCTACTTTTAATCTTTTGATACACATACAAGCGTCCTTTAATGTTAATTATTAGGACGGTTATCATATACCATTATAGTTACTTTAACACCAAGAAAAGGGTCCTAATATCCCAAATACGATTATGAAACCAAATTTATGGTCGCATAATATGTCTATGAACAACCAAATAACGCCCTAATAACAACATATTAGGACACTTTTACAATGTTGTAAAACGTTGTTACCTAATTTTAATCTTTTGATACACATACAAGCGTATTTAAAAGATAATTGTTAGGACGCTTATCATATAACATTATAGCTATTTTAGCACCAAGAAAAGGGTTCTAATATCTCAAAGAAGATTATGAAACCAATTTTTTGGTCGTATAAAATGTCTATTAACAACCTAAATAACGTCCTAATAACAACATATTAGGACACTTTTACAATGTTAAGTTAATTGTTAGGACGGTTAATAAGTTTAATAGGACAATTTCAAAGTCCGGACAAGTCATATGATAGGACGCTATTTTCACCATGCACACTCTATTATTACGATATGAATAAAACATCAACTAAATATTAAATGAATAAAATGAAATTGTATTTCAAATTAGCAATTGTCATAACAAAATCACTAAACATAAATAAGGTAGACAGAATCTAACATAAAGTCTGTTAACATTAAACAATACATTAACGCAACAAGAAGCTTAGTCCGTGGTCATCATGCATCATCTCTCTCAATCCTCACGGACCACCTACAAATAAACACCCATGTATAAGCATTAAGCTCCATGTTAGTAAAATTATTGGTATCACAAGATTAACAAAGACATACCGAAATAAGCCCTGAACTTTATAGATGACCTTATTGGCTTTCAAAAAAACCAATAAGCTCACTGTGTGGCCCACTAATGAAGAAGCTAAGGCACATGGAAAGTTGGGGTTTTGAGCTGATGCCCTAGTGCAGGGCAATGGTTAGCCCTGCAGGCCACTTTGAACTATCAATTCTTAGTTATCACAAACAATATATACTTAGCTAGTTTCGTCATATAAAAATCAGTAGTTACGGAAAGAGCTCATGTATACCGAGACCAAATCATGACACCGCCTAGAAATGCAAGTGTATGATATATTTCATTCTCGAGATCTAAGCCATTGGATTCCAAAATATCACCGATTTACGAGACCATTTAGAAGAATATTATAAGAAGTCGTCAATATAACTACAAGTCGCTTAAAAGCAAATCGTATTTTATAGAAAAGCATAGAATCACCGACATTCCAAACCCACGGCAATACACCAAAGAGCAAAATAGCAGAGTCCATCACTATCGTTACGAACTCATGAATGAAATGGAAGTTACTGAAAAACAAGGCAAAAGAACACATAATAAGAAGATAACTAAATCAGCGATTTAAGTTATTATATTCAGCAAATCCAATGAGCATGATGCTGACAAAACACGAAACATGTGAAAATAAAAATACCTTTTATCGATACTATAAGCTCTAGATTTTTCAAACTTCTCCTGACTAATAATATGTAACTAGGTAACCTACATGTTGTCGCAGACTTATGAGAAAGCATGTTGTCGCAAATCGAGATATGTCTCGAAAACATACATCAATAATATGTAACTAGGTAACCCGCTATGATGGTGAATAATATCGTGAAGCAATTGTGATCTAGCCGAGCTTATGCCTAACGTTTTCACTAGCCTTCATGACCTCGACCCCAACAAGATTAGAATGTTCAACTTTGCCTACCAATTCAAACACGTTGTCCATAATGTTAACATGTGTGTACATATACATGAGGCAACAGAGATCAAGACGAAAGGTAGCGCGGATGCCAACAGAGCATAACATATAAAAATATATGGATCTAGTTATTAGCGGTGTCTCGTTTACGCTTTCAATATATCATATTTTACTTCTTGAAATTAAAGACAAGTTCAAGATACAAATCTAAAATCATTACCGGATAGATCTTGGCATTGTTACTTGGGTGAAAAATTGTTCTACGTATCTATATATATATCTCGAACAACTTAGAATAAAAATAAAAATAAAATAACCTCGTCATTTTCTTCCAACGATACTTTAATCGAAATTATTCATAAGCTATTTACTTTGTGAAATCCTATATTACAAGTAAAAACACCTCTTAAAGGCAAACAAGTAATACAATTTCATTATTTACCTTCTTTCCGTGCTTCACAAGTCTTAAGGAAACCTCAGAAGTATTGGCAAATGCAATAGCATCAGTTGCTCTACACTGTAATGTGTCCTTGTCAAGAACATGGGTGTGGCCAACCACGCAATGAAACCGTCAATATGACACCCCATATCACCGAAATGACACCAATACTAATCATTTAATCATCAATCATTGCCACTTAAACACGCAAATCTAGTCATTCGCACCAACACTCACATTTTCAAAATGTTGCCTTCTTCCAAAACGCCTCGTCACTGCAAGCGGAGAATAATGATGATCGTGTCTTGTTGATGACAAACACGTGGGAAATGCAACACCTCTTTCAATCTTCTTCTTAAAATTCTTGTACAATAACATACTTGATCATATTATACAGGTAATGATATCTTCCTCCACATCCTTTTGCTTAGCCTGCAGATTGAGTAGCCTAATTGTGTCAGTGCCATTATATGATAGTACTGAGCCAAACCAACACCACTACGGGTGGTTTTCTCTTGAATATGAGACAACCAAACACCCCTTGTGGGTCGTCTCTGTTGGACCGAAAACAACCAAACACACCCTATTGTTATCTTTTTAATCCCAGATTAACAAACAAAATAAATAAGCTTATATAAGCAAGTAATAACAAATCCAAACACAAACCTCGTAAATCACTGGTTTTGACCTGAACCCGAATCGGGTTTACCCTCGACCGAGACCAAATTGATCAAACAAACACCTCTTATAACTCATTTTACCACCACACAAAACTTTGTCAAATCGTTTTTAATCCATCTTTAATCCACGAAAACAATAACAATTAAATTATAATCGGTTTTTTAAGAAATAACGAGATAGGTGGTGTTTTGGCATGCCAAATTGAGAGGAAAGAGTGGAGGGACGGTGGAGACGATGATGACGGCGTAGGAGTGACGGCAAGGGTGGTTGGTGGCGAGGCGGTCAAGGGGTGTCATTGGAAAAATGAGGGACAGTGATAATGGCTTTGGGGGAGATGAAAAAGTGAGATTGGGTTTGTGGGTAAATGAAAATTGAAATTGGGTTTTGGGGGGAAATGAAAAGTGAAATTGGATTTTGGGGGTAAAATGAATTTTCGGGTTTCATTTTTCTAATGTTAATTTGAAAGTAGAGGTGTTATTTGGGTTGAAACGGTCGGGTTCGGGTATAGGTCGTTTAAAATTTATATATTTTTGGTGAAATTCGGGTCACTCGGGTTGACTTGAACCTGAGTAAGAGACAAATATTATACACGAAACCCATCCTTGTTTAGAACTTGATTGACCGAATATAATTTTTGACCCGACTAACCCGACCCAAAATGTCATATTCGGGTTAGGGTTCGAGTTCGGTCGGGTCGGCTTTTAAAAAATCCCTATTTGTAAGTGTTTTATGGTCTCTTTAATCATCAAAGCGGAGTTCATATGAAGGAGTTATGTTGTATTGCTTTGGCCATAACTCCTTCATACGAACTCCGCCGCCATAACTCCTTCATACGAAGTCAAGCTCAAGCCGAGTTCAAACTTTCTCGATCCCGGATAACATGATCGAGAGGTCCCTGGATACTTGCTTCTTAGTGTCTGTGACAAACGGTATACACCTACCAAGCCGGTGCAACCCATGCATGACCGCCTTTAATAACTTCAAATACAATTCATATAACCTTCACACTATAACTATACACCTACCAAGCCGGTGCACCCAATGCATGACCGGTGATAATGGCTAATTCACACGGGTCACGGGTCATGTGCATTAGGTTATCATTGGTCACATTAATTATAATGGGTATTTGACATCATATGGTCATATGCATCGGGTTATAGTTGCTAGAGTGTCATGTTACGACACATCATGATCATTGACAATGAGTAGTTAACATGGGTAATGGGTCATGTGCATTTGGTTGTAGTGGCTTATAGTGTCATATTATCGACCAATACATGAGTGGTGATCGACAATGGGTAATTGACATGGGTCATGGGTCATGTGCATTGGGTTGTAGTGGCTTATAGTGTAATGGAACCCATGCATGACCGGTGATAATGGCTAATTCACATGGGTCATGGGTCATGTGCATTAGGTTTTGTAAAGTAAGACAAATACTATATAACAATAAAGTAAATTACAATTAAGCCCTAATCTAAACTAAAAACATGAAGTTACTAGGAACTTAACGAGCCTAAGAACCTAAACTAGCAAATTTTAACCCTAAAAAAGCAAATTTATTTTTTTAAGGTCCTAAATGGTTAAAAATAATTTTAGGAAAAAGATTTATATTTTTCTGATTTTTATTTTATTTATTATGGATTAAAAACACTTTTTATCTTAAAATATTATTAAAAATATAAAACGAAATAGGAAAAATCAAATTTTAAGGTCCTAAATGGTTCAATCGGTTCGACCATTGGGTCAACCAGTTCAACCATTGGGTCAACCAATTTTATATAAAAAATGAAAAAATCAAATCCAATGGGTTTCAAGAACCGGGTTGACGCGGTCACTTAAACCGCGGGTGTAACCGTTAATCCGTTTAAAAAACTTTTTTTTACCTTTTTTCCGAACCGGTTCAATCGGTTAACCCGACCGGTCGACCCGTTTACAAAATATTGACTAAGACTAATGTTAAAGGAATGTTTAAATAGTCCTCTTATTTTGTCTTTTGTTACAACCTTTAAGCATTTAACCATTCTTGTATTTATAAAAAAAACAAGATACAAGATTTTGAAATGAAAATACATTCTTTGTAGTCCAATCAATTTAAAAATGTACATCTTTAAATTTTATAAAAAAGTAAACATTTTTTCATCTTCCTCGCAATAAAATCTAACCCGCGCTCAATTGTCCGCCCAAACTCCCAAATTTTGTGATTGATGGCGCCATTATTTTTCACCAAAACCTTCTTAGCGGGATCTCCTCCAAAAGTTTTACTTCAATCCGCCAAAACCTAAAATCAGATCAAAACCTTTGCTATTTAGTTCCCTCCTCACTTCATCTTCCCAATTAGTGAAAACCCTAGATCTAAAAACACACACACCACCAACAGCACCACACACGAAATTAACCACCAACAGCACCACACACGCACCACCACCATCACACGCCGTACCTCCACCTTCACAGTATTTGGTGAAAGTTTGAGTCATAAATTCACTTTTCAAAGAGCTTTGGTAATTTTTCTTTCTGTCTCAAAGAACTTGAAATATCCATAAGCTCAAGAGCTTATACCCTTTGTAGCTTGTCCAAAGTAAGTTTCAAAACAGCCACCTAAGTCATTTTGAACTGCTTGAGATCTTTATCCAATGACCTTTTCACCATTTATAAGTCGTAAAGTGCTTATTCGAGCTACATATTTGGGGCAAAAGGCGGTTGGTGGTGGACTCTAAGTGGCGAAGCTCATATGCTATTTCCTCTCTAGCTTATTCAAAATAAGCTCTAAAGGTACCCTTTGAATTTTTTTTTTTTTTGCATGACACTGATGACAGATATGTTTTTTTTTTTTTTTTTTTTTTTTTTCCTTAGTTGCTTATTAGTGCATTAGGTTAGTTTTCTTGTTCTTAGTTGCTTTTAGCTTATTTATGTCTTCGAGTTGCTTATTCATCACACTTATTTTTTGTGCTTATTGAAGCTTTTGCAAGTTTTATTTAGCTTTTGAAATCACTAGGTTAGGCCCAAAACCAAACAGTCCCTTAGCATATTTTTTAGCTTCTGTTTCTTCTTCTTTTTTTTATTATCTGCTGATCAGCAGCTTATTTTCTAGTTTATAAGTTTAGTTTTTGTTAAAAAAATAGCTTATGATAAAAATTGAATCTAAAAATAATGAGACAATTTAAGGTTAACTTGCTTTATATTATTGAAGATATGAGCGAAGATGAAATATCAGAAGATGGTTTTGAAAGTGACGAGAATGACGAAATTGAGCATTTTATGTTTGAAAATAATCAAAACGGGATAGAATATGGGAATGATAGTGAAGATGGTTCGAAAATGAGGATGTTGAACTTGTTGACGCACAACTTGATGGCGCTAACATGGAAAAAGCGAGTTAACTTGAATTACATAGTCTAACATCTTGTGTCACATCTTGGAAAAAGAGGTGAACTTGTAATATACTTATATCGAATACACCAACATGTTTCTTTAAGTACAATTTCTATCGTGTCTTTTAAGGGATTGATATCATTGACTTAGTGGCTTTAATATAGTGTTTGATAACATCTTGTGTCACATCTTGTAAGAAAATCTAATTTTATTATTTGGTTTTATATTTACGGGTTTCTTTATTATGACATATGGTGGAAATCAAGATTCGCAACTATCAAATGGAAGTCTTTTGAGAATTCATGTCAAAGAAGATTTTAGTACTATCCATTATTTTAGTATGCGATTTTGTGTTCATGAACTTTATGGTAGTTTGACTTTTGACAAATTTGTATTTGGAATATGATATTGCTATGATGGAAACGAGTTATCTATCCATGTATAATTAAAACTTTACCTATATTTGTAGTTTTGGATTTTGTTGAGCAATTATTCGGCATGAAATGAATTAGTGTTGCCTATAGTAGAAAAAGTGTTGCACTAGTATTGTTAAAGCGAAAAGAAGTGTTGCGATAAATGATGGAAAGTGTTGCATTTGATGCGTAAAAGTGTTGTCATTGGTTGGTGTTGTGTAATAAGAAGTGTTGCACATGAGTATTAAAAGTGTTGCAATATAAAAGTGTTGCATTTGTAAAAGAGCAACACTTTGACAAAAGTGTTGCATATTATGGCAAAAGTGTCGCTTTAGACCTAAGGCAATGGAGCCTAAGGCGACTTGAAAAGTGTTGCACTAGGCATTAAGCAACATTTTTAGGCCTAATGCAACACTTTACGAGTGTTGCTTTAGCCCTATTTTGTAGTAGTGTGTTCACAATGTGTTGGTGGTGGTGGCGATTACTTCTATTTGAGGAGGAAGACATTTTATGTTTTTATTTATTTAGGGTTTATAATTGGGGAAAATAATAGGGAAGTATTATTATAATAAGGATTTAGTGGAAATCCTACATAAATAAAACTTTTGTGAATAAGCGTTTCATAAAACCGATCTTTACGACTCAAATATCAAGTGTCCTATTATGGTGTATCAAGTTTTGATACACAAGTATCAAGTGTCATACTAACTAATGTTTAAATAAAACTTTTGTAAATAAGCGTTCTAAAAAGCGATGTTTTATGACTCAAATAAAGGAGTGTTCTATTATGGCGTAGGATAATAAAACCACAACAAATAAGCGTACTATAAAGGTTAATGTTAAAAGACACAGTGTCAAGGGTCCAGTAATTTTGTTCAAATAAAACTTTTGCAATTAAGCGTTCTATAAAAGCGAATAAGCGTTATAAAAGCGTATGTTTTACGACTCTAAAAAGATGTGCCATTTTGTGGTGTATCATAAACAAACCATTATGAATAAGCGTTCTATAAAGGTTAACGTTATAAGACGCTATTGTCAAGGGTCCTATTCACTTTTCTTATAAAAAACGTTTGCGAATAAGTGTTCAAAACCGATGTTTTATGACTCAAATATCAAGTGTCTTATGATGGTGTATCAATCTATGGGACCCAAGTGTCAATGTCATATTAAGTTATGTTTTAATAATACGTTTTGCGAATAAGCGTTTTAAATAATTAATGTTTTATGACTTATATATCAAGTGTCTTATTATGGTGTATTTTAATAAAACCTTAATTAATATGCATCCTTTAAGGGTCCTATTAAGTTTTGTTATAATAAAACTTTTGCAAATAATCGTTTTAAAAATGATGTTATAAAACCATTGTACATAAGCGTCCTATAAAGGTTAACGTTATAATACCCACGTGTCAAAGGTCCTATTAAATTTTGCTATAATAAAACTTTTGTGAATAAGCGTTTTAACTAACTCGATGTCTTATGACTCAAAACTCAGTGTCCTATTATGGTTTATTATAATACAACCATAATGAATAAACGTCTTATAAAGGTAATTTATTAGGATCCATATTTTAAGTGTCATATTAAGTTATATGATAATAGGACCCCAAATCATCGACCATCCTATTATATACCTTTTAGGACATCGCCTAAGTAGCAAATATTTAAAAAGGACCCTAAACGCTCATATGTCCTATTAAACAGTTTTTTAGGACTCCATTATCATACCGTCCCACACAAAGGGTCCTAAAAAGCCACTTTTGTTGTAGTGATAGTACTTTTTATTTAAATTTTATTATAAATATATTTAAATATACAAAATTTCTCTCTCCTAAACCTACAACAAATCCAAATCATAAACTAAATCCAAATCTTTATTCTAAACCCACTTATAAACCAAACGGACCCTTAATATTTTGGTTAGAATTTCAAATGTAATAGTGTTGAAATGTTAGAATAAAAGCTCTTAACATAAAATCTTCTTTGATTCAATGTTAAAAAAAATTGATTTATATTCATCCTTAACATACATGAGTTGAGATCAACATAGATCTCATATTTACCATAGATCCAATAAATCAATCTTAACCATTCATTTTTTATTAAAGTTAATAAAAAAACCATTTTCCACCTTTTTTTTGGGGCATTTACATATACATCCTTGCAAAATTCAGAAATTACATATATATCCTTTTGATGCATTAAAAGCATTGTACTTTATGCATCAAAAACTTGTAAAAAAGATATATATGTAATTTTTTAAATTTACAAGGATATACATGAAATTATGCCTTTTTTAAAACAACATATCTTGCAAATGGTAAATCTTCAAACTTTAAAAAATACACCATCGCGACGAGAATTAAATTATCTTGCTATCAATATGCACTTTTCTATATTTTCGACAAACATTATTTTTCAAAAATTCCGCCCAGAAAAATCATATATGATTTTTAAAAATCGAATCATATATGATTTTTACAAATCATATATGATTTTCAAAAATCATATATGATTTGTAAAAATCGAATCATATATGATTTTCACAAATCATATATGATTTTTCTGGGCCGAAATTTTGAAAAAAAAATCGTTAAAAATATATAGTAGTGCATATCTATAAAAAGATAATTTAATTCTCGTCGAAATGTTATGGTTTTTATCGCGCAACAATTAACGGTTTGCTAGATATTTAATTTTTAAAAAAATGGTGAAAGTTTATTTTAATAAAAAAAATTAATGGATATTATTGGTTAATTGTATCTATGATAAATTTGAGATCTATATTGAACTTTTGCCTAACATACATATGCCAAAACGGACCACACAAAACATTTGAGTTTTGTGGTTGTACTATTATTATAATCCAGGAGGTTATTTCTATTTGAAATTTTTGAAAGCCTAAATTAAATAGAAAGCAAAATAATCTGGGCCATATTGGAACTCGGGGAAGTTTGGCCGACAACACTTTGGATCAAGGTTTTCAAAATCAAGATCTTATTAATAATCGGTTTGTATTATTTTGTCTTTCCCACGTTGGGTTCTTTTATATATTGTTGCTTTTCTAAAATATAAAAATAATCGTCCTTTTTTTAAGCAAGATCGAGATTCTAAAATAATAATATGCCATTTTCTTAATAATCTTTGTAATATTACACAAATCTATGAATTAGTATGTCAACATAAAATGATATTAATTTTTCATAGAAATGTTGTTACTTTATTGGGGTAACCCTTTACCCTAATAAATAAATAAATAAATAAAAAATGAAACGTTTAAAAAAAATAACATGTTGTTTTATAAATTCTATCAAACATAATTTCTTAATTTGTAGGGTTTTAGTTTTTGGTTAAAAAAAAGTAACTATTTTGAATTTCGCAACAAACTAAAATGTGTCAAGATTGAGGTTAGTTGTTGTAGATGAAATATTGTCTCTCTCTCAAGGTAAAGACAAATGAAAATTTTGAAAAAAGAAAATTAAAGTATAGCTTATCTCACATAAGTGGATGTACAAATATTAAATGTGTTTATATAGCTACAACAAAAGCAACTAGAGATTTCTATAATTTATAGAAATCTCTAGTTGCTTTGTTGTAACTAAAGTGAAACGAGCACGAGTTTTCCGAGCTCGAGCTCGGCTCGTTTAAGTTTTAAAAAGCTCGAGCTCGAGCTCGGCTCGTTTCGAGCTTTAAATTTGAAGCTCGAGCTCGGCTCGTGGTGTGTTATATAGGCTCGGGCTCGGCTCGAGCTCGACTCGTTTATACGATTTGGAAATGAAAAGTTAATGCTTGGCTCGAGCTCGAGCTCGCCTCGTAATATATCTTTTTTGAGCTCGTTTAAAAGCTCGAGCTCGACTCTACTTAAAATATCATAATATAGTTTAGGCTCGCGAACCTAAACGAGCTTTGTATTTAAAGCTCGGGCTCGAGCTCGTTTAATAAGTTCTTTGCAACCTAGGCTCGAGCTCGCTCGAGCTCGTTTAAACTCGGCTCATTTGAGCTTTTTACCGATCGATGTCGAGTTTTCACGAACGACTCGGCTCATTTTCACCCCCGCCTATAATACGTCCATCAAGCTTTTAAAAGAACGAAGGAAACGGTTTTAAAAACAACATCCTATTAGCTCAAAAATTATAAATACTTTTCTGCCAACACTTTGAATTAAATTATTACTACCTCGTTGATTATTAAGTTACTAGGGGTTATCGAGCCAAATGAACCATTCGAATATGGACACGAGTTCCTTCTTGGCCGTTGACATCAAGATTATAATGCGTGTAAATAAATTGAACAAACTACACATAATGGGGAAAATATCGATGATTGTTCTTTCTTGGGAGAATGGTCGGTTCAGAATATTCACAAGATTACTCGCATCCTCAGGTGTTTTCATTTGTGCTCGGGTCTGAGTATGAACATGGGGAAATCTTTGATCTATGGGGTGGGGGTGGAGGATTTCGAGGTTAGTAGGGTGGCGGGGGAAGAGTCGTGTAGGTCGGGATCGATCCCATTTGATTACCTTGGCTTACGTATTGGGGGTAATATGAATAGGGTGGCCAATTGGGAATTTTGATCGATATTTTGAATTCTAGGCTTTCAAGTTGGAAGGCGTCGTGTCTATCGATTGGGTGTAGGATTACTTTGATCAAAGTGGTGCTGGAAAATCTCCCCACTTATTACTTGTCCTTATTTAAAGCTCCGTCTAAGGTAGTTGATAACATTGAAAGGATAATTAAAACCTTTTTATGGGGAGGTACGTGTGAGGTTAAAAAGATTCATTGGGTGGTTTGGGACCTGGTAGCAACTCCTGTCCGTACGGGGGGCCTTGGTCTTAGTAGGTTGATGGATGCTAATATTGCTCTTTTGACCAAATGGGTATGGAGATATAGGACGGAATCAAGGAGTCTTTGGAGAAAGGTGATTGATGCTATACATGGCAGCTCGAGAAGTTGGTTGTCCCTTCCTGTTAAGACCTCTATGTCGGGGGTTTGGAATTCTATTGTTAGAACTATTTCTAAAACCAAAGTGGCTGGAGTCCAATTGCAACATATGTTCAAAGGTGAAGTGGGAGACGGGAAGGATATCCGTTTTGGTTGGACATGTGAGCGGGTGATAAGGTTTTGAAAGAGGAATTTCCTCTTCTTTTCAAGAGGGAAAGGAACAAAAAGTGTTGGGTTAAGGATAAGTTTCTCAATGATTTTGGGTGTATGACGGAGTTTGGCTAGATAGTGGGGGCTTTGTCAAATCTAGAAGAGGAGAGAAGACTCGGTTGGTGTCTTTGATGGCGGGGAGGAATTTAAATGGCCAAGCAGACAAGTGGAAATGGCTTGGGAAAGGTAATCATGAGTTTAGTATTCTTAGAAGTGATAAGGTTGTTAACAATAGTTTCAAGCTCAAGTGGGTTAAATGGTGCCGATCAAATGCAACGCTCGATGTGGAGATTCAATGGATAGGCTTCCTACGATGGAAGCTTTACAGTTCGTAATTGTCGTTTCGACAATGTGTTGTGTGTGAAATGTGTGGGAGGCTAATGAAGACGCCGAGCATCTTTTCGATGGTGTGAGATATCCATGGAAGTGTGGCATATAGTTTGGCGGTGGTGCAAACCGCCTCCATTGTTCCTTTTCGATCTGTTTGGTATTTTAACATCCATAAATCTTGGTCCGGATAGAAAGAAAAAGAGATTGTTAAAGGGTGGCGTTTTAACATGTTGGTGTATTTGGGCGAAACGATAAGTGCTTTGGCAATATTAGGACGGATGCTCGAAAGATTCGCAGGATATCAAGTACTTTAGTTTTTATTGTTTAGAAATCGGTTTAAGCATTGTGTTACGGATTGGAAAAACGGTATCATTTTAACATCATGTAATCGGTAGTTTGTATAGTTGCTCCATCGGTTTGATGTGAGTGTTGCGTTGTAAATTAAAATTTAACTTTCAAAAAAAAAAAAAAAAAAAAAAAAAAAAAAAAACACTACACATAATGGTTACGTAAATTATTTAACTAATTAACATCATCTTTTCGTTTTATTTATAACAACTCATTCGACATATCTCAGCTTGTTGGAAAATGCAAACTAATACTTATATAGATAACATATACCGTACGTGTTATTGTATATTTAATTGGCAGAAGTCATGTTTGGCAACATTTTTTCCAACATAAATATGATGTTACTGATATAGGTCAAGTCCAAGTAGCCGAAATACCCCATTCTCAAAAATTCGCATTATGAAACTGATAATGCATCAATAATTCAAATCGTCTAAACTTGGTGGCTTATGCCATCCAGGCATCCATATAGTTCACATGCGTTCTTTAGTTTAAAACTTCATCGAAATCGGACACGAGTTCGTTCATGGCCATTGACATCAAGATATGTAACCTAAATATCATTGTTACTATTGAGCCTTAAGATAAGATAAAGGACCACAGAAAAGGGTTACGTTCAGTGTTCCACTATTTTCATATTATAAGTTTTCTTATACTACCGTTAGTGGTTAGCAAAACAAACCGAAAAAATGAACCCGAACCGAAAACCAAAAAATCGACTGAAATTAAAATTTGATGGTTCGGTTTTTACTTTTTAAAAAACAAAAAAATACGGTTTAGTTTCGGTTTTCGTTCAAAAACCGAACAGTAAAATCCAAACCGAACCGGTTTATTATATAATCTAATCTTTTATATAATAAAGGAATTACATCATTTCGGAGTGATTTTGTCAATTCATTCTTATTGAAAAAAAAATTGGGCCAATAAGAGAGCTTGATTTTGCCCTGTAAGCAAAATCGTGTGATGTGATTGGTTAATAAAAGTTAAAATTAAATTGATTTTGGTCAACCTTTAATTGATTTGGTGGAGAAATTTGGTTGTAAGAAAACACATAAAAACATAGGTGTCAAATTTGTGAAAACAAAACTTAAAAAAGAGGGCAATTAATAAAACTTTAGTGGTTAAATTTTTAAAAATTATATAGAGTTAAGTGTAATATTATAAGTTTCCATGTTTTTTAATAACTTTGGAAATTAAACAAATACACCCTTATACTTTATACCCCCAATACTTTATAACTTAAAAATACAATATGTATGTTGTTTTAAAACTCCAACATATAAATATACATAAGATTATAAATATCATTTTTTTTACTATTTATGTTTACTAAGGACTTATTTATTTCATATTAAAAGTATGACAAATGTGGACACGAGTTTGAATATTAAATACGGTTAAATTATTGAAACGGAAATATAATTATCAAATTGTAAGTACGAGCTTTGCAATATGAAGAAAAAAAGCGATTGTACTTATAACAACTACTCATGTAATTTCATTTATTTATATAAGGATGTAGAAAACATTTTTAAAAACTTTAAGGAGTATATTTTAACTTCATCAACGTTTATTATGTGCAACTAAACTCGCATCTTGTGTACATCATAATGTCAATAGTGAAATTTAAATAGGAACATCAACATCTATATCAGCTAAATATAGTTGAATTTTGAGTTATCTAACAAAACTTTTTGCAAAATTTGATTATACAAAATTCTAATGGATATTAATGGATAATGAAAAACTTATGCATAAGTATATAATTATATGTAATTACCTTTAAAATACAATATTCAAAGATTGATACAAAATAATTTTTTTGTCAAAACCACATGCATGCAGGTATTATAACTAGTTAATATAATATGAATAAACAACTAAATAAATCAAATTTATGAATTCATATTCATTTTGAGAGTGGATGTATAATATATTTATCTTAACGTTTATATTTATATGCGTTTTTGTCGTGTCGGATGTTTATGTGAATATATCAATAGGTATACGTTAATGATTATATTACATGTATGTTCAATTGTGTGTGTGTGTGTCTCATTTTTATGTTTATAATTAATAATTAATTTTCTACGTAAAACAAGTGTGTTGGTATAAATTGGCTATACTCAAATATTAACCGTTGGAAACTGAAAAAACCGAGAAACCGAACCGAAATGGATAATAAACCAAAAAAACCGAACCGCCAAAAACCGAAGAGTTTCGGTTTTAAGTTGTAAAAATACCGAATATTATGGTTCGGTTTCGGTTTTAGCCAAAAACAGACCCAAATCGAACTGTGCACACCCGTACTAGTACTATAGACTTAATACAATAAAATGAGTTTAATGAAGAAAACAACCTTGGTCTAATAATGTTCATGTGGGATAGTTGCTCTCAATATACTAAGATCGATGTAAACAAAAGTATCTTCTCGATTTTTATTTTTTACGGTAATCATGGTTTCCACTCTTTTGGCTAACAAATGTACGGGGTTTGATCAAACCGGGCAAAACCTTCATTTTCCTTTTTCAGAAGTTTGTTGTGACCACTTAGTGTTGTTTTAAATTTCATTTGTGTTTTATATTCTTAGAAACATATGTTATGTTTTAAAGTTTCTATTGGTTTCATCACATGGTGGCATTGCCATTTTGTGACTGAATAGAATCATATTCCAATCCATTTGTCATCATAAACATTGCTTTCATTGTTAGATGAACATTTTTTTATAGGCTTGTGTTAGATAAGCATAGGAATATATCCTTATTGAATATATAAACGAAGTTGATGATTGCATCATCTAGTGTAATATTAGATAAGATATAATCGTATGTCTTGATCAACCAAATGACGTGATGTATCTTACTGATACTTTTGTTCTTAAAAGTCACCTGAACGCTTTCTAGACAGCACGAAAGTGAGCCAAAACGAAGCAGCAGCAAAAAAACCACCTTAGATTTGATCCACGTTGGTGATCAAACGAAACAAGCAACATAGAGTTTGAACCGTACACTTTGAACATACTTTAACGTAGAAATATGTTAAGTTTGGTCATGTTATACTTCCTAAGCTTCCACCGGTTAAACATGTCATATGTCGAAATGTCGGCTTGTTTAATTTGTTATATTTAATAGGTACATATAGTAGATGTTGCTAATTACATGATATATGGTCAAATTACAATGTTTAGCTTTATCTATAGTGTAACTTTGTAGATAAAAAGATAGAAGTTTTGTATAGACTCGCAACATTATGCGGATATTAACTCTACTTGTTACAATACAGAAATAGAAAAGATCCTAATGGACTTTTATTTATTCGTAATTGCTTGAGGGAACTTTTGGAACTAAAATACCAATAAGAAAAATTTTCAATAAGATTTTTGTTCACTCGGACAATGTTATACTGATGTATATACATACACAATGTGTTAAGATTGAAGTTTTTGTACATAAGAATATGATATTATGTCTCAAAGTTGAGGCAATTAGAAAAAGTTAGTGTGGAACTTGTCCCACATTGCTGCTTGGAGAAAAACTTGATGTGTTCATAGCTAAATCAATGGAGCCATTATCATCGTGTGGAATACGGTTAGGGTACAATATACTTTGTGATTCCTTCGCATTCCACATCTTTTAGAGATACGTTTGCAATTCCTATATCGATTACTTAAATCGACAACTCATTCATTTCTTCACACATAAAAAGCAACTCAAATTTGTTACATGTTTAAAGAGACTTCTGCCATAAGTTTTTCATAATGAACAAAAATTACAATATTTCTTCACCTGCACAAGTAGGCGGATAAAGGAATACTTAAATAAACTTAGTTCTCGTATGTGTCATTTGTAAGCTACCTTACATTTTGCTTACCGACCAATGTGGGAGAAGTTCCACTTGTATTTCCTATTTCAAGCCTTTTGCATCAAGCATGGCTCATTTGCTCATTTCGAGAATCGATGTTTAACTTAGAACTTTATATTTTACGCTCAGCTTGTAAGGGAAGCTGTCATAGACGAAAATGCAAACTCACAAACTAATGCTTATATAAATAACATGTACGTATCATGAACGGAACCAAAGCTAAAACTGACAGGGTGCGCAATTTTTGTTTACTTTAGTATAAAGAAAAAATTAACAAAAAAATGTACGATTTCAGCTAAAATGATCAAGTTTAATGAAAACTAAGTTCACTATTCACGTATAGAAAACTAACTAAGCACTAACTAAATACCCAATACATTTGGACCTGGTGCAAAATCTGCTACGGGTTTCATTCATAAGAAATAACAAGTTCATAGCCGACCATCATTATCTAGTGTTTATTTATATATCTTCACATAATCACATGAGTTCATTAGTTTATACAATCCAATACTATCCTAATTCATATTAACATTATATCAAAATAGCACACGAGTTCCTTCATGACCATTGACATCAAGATAATATATTATAGCGTGTAAAAAACTAAACATTGAACAATTTACACATAAGTATGTTAAGTAGACAAGAAAATGTTGTCAGGTCACCCAACTTGCTGTAACCGATCCCATCTTGATCGATAGTACTTGTATCGACATGTTATCTAGTTCGACCATTTCGTATCTCCAATTCTCATATATCGACATGTTCTCTAGTTCAAACCAACGTTATTATGTCACTAATTCATTTGTTACTTCGGAGAAAAATTGTCGACTTAACGTATAGTTTAATGTTTTTAAAAAGTAATTCGAAAACAATAATTAAAAACACCTATAATGGATTTTTAATGTGGTCCTTTGCTTGTGGGAACTTTTGGGAACTAAAACAACAATAAAAGAAAGTTGTGAATGAGTTTTTCGTTAACTTGGACATCATTATACATATGTGTGCATGCACCATATGTATATTAATATTTTGTTAAGTTTGTAGCTTTTGTAAGAGAATTTCGTATCAGTAAAAAATGTGCCAAGATTGAAGTTTTTGTAGACGAAATATTGTATCTCACAAGGTAAGACAAATGAGATATCGAAAGAAAAAAGAATAAAGGCTGAACTTGTCCCACATAGGTGAATGTACAAAAGGTGGATGTGTTTTTATAGCTTAAACCATGGTATTCATATAATTTGGCTATATACATGATCAGTGATTGAAGTGTTACTTTGAGATTAGTGATCATGTGTGTATCCTTCTTCTTCATACCTGCATGTTTTGAAATAGCCATATCTCTTGTATTTGAGAACCTATTATTCGTTTAAACATTTAACATTTTGTTTAGAATTGCAAATGTAATAGTGTTGAAATGTTAGAATAAAAGCTCTAATACAAGAACCTAAATTTATACCGAAAGATTTGACTTGTGTATTTCAAAAAGTGATTGGTGAAAAATAATCAGAGAGAATAAATGTTAAACATTTGTCATGAAATGAATGGATTATGTCTAATTTTAGGTCTCCTTATTAGGACTAGATATTAGTGCTCATGTTAAAAAAATGATTTGTATTAGGCCTGAAAAAGCACCACGAAATATATTTAGATTTTTGTGGTTGTATTATTATAATCCAGGGGGTTATTTGTAATTTTTGAAAGCTTAAATCATATATTCTGGGCCATATTCATGGCATGATATGTTCAATGGCTACAAAACATTTACCTAGTTCGCCCATTTCGTATCTCCAATTCTTATTTATCAAGATCATATTATACCAACATCACATAGAGAAAGCTTGTATCAAACAATTGTCATTATGTCACTAATTCGTTTGTTACCTCAAAGAAATGTTGTCACTTTAACGTACATTTAATGTTCATAAAAGTCATTACAAAACAGCGATAAGAAACTCATGTAAGGGATTTCCATGTACTACTTTCCTCGAGGGACTAAAACAACAATAAAAGAAAGCTGAAAATGAGTTTTGGTTAACTTGGACATCATTATACATGTGTATGCATCATATGTACAACTAATATTTTGTAAGGATTTTTAACTTTTGTAAGAGAATTTCGCATGAGCTAAGTGTGTCGGGATTAAAGTTGTTGAGGATAAGATATTGTCTCTCTCAAAGTAGGCAATCATAAAACCGAAATGACAAAATAAAAATAGAAGTTGTCCCACATTGATGCGTGTACAAAAGTTTGAAGTGCTTTTATAGCTAAAAGTAGGGAAATGCTACCGTCTAGTTGTATATACGATATTTACTAAAGATCTATCAAGCAACGTAATGTTTCTTTTCTTAAATGGATCTAAAGCAAATAGAACTTACTATATACGGCCATAAACTCATTATACCACAAACAAACTCACTCAGCTTAGAAAAACTTATATAGATTATACATAACTTATCATTATGAAAACCAATGACTCAGTGTGCATTTTCATTTTTATATCTTTATTAAGAAACACAGTTGTCTAGAAGTGCCTTAAGTTGTGGCCATAATTTGTACTTGCAATAAAGCTCTTTCAATATTCAAGATAAACCAAATGCTTTAAAATAAACAATCAGAACTATTAAGAGAAGTACTTGCACATATAGAATGAATCCCACATAGGATAAAGAGAACAAATGCTATTGGGTTATATGCAATATTGCTTATGGGTATGTCATCTTAGGACAAAAAATAAGTTCTCAAAAGGGCTTTTAAAGTGGGCTATGTTAACCCACTTTGGGCAGTCTATTTGGAAACTTTATATGAATCATACTTTTTTTAGTCAACAATTTGTTTTTACATGGGCTATGTTAATACAAACGCTTCTTTGAGTACCATTCGTAAATTCAACTTCTCTTTTTCTCTTGACGCATGTATGAACAATTTTTAAAACCATATCAGCTGTGATTATCGTTTGTAATTCGTATCATATTTAGTTGCATAGAATGTTTAAGTTAATAACATCATATTTTCGATTTAAGGAAAAGCGCAAACTTATTCATTTCTCCGAACATAAAACGCAACTTGGTGGCTTTTACCATCATAAAGTTCACATGAATTCTTTAGTTTAACAGAATCCAAATTAAAAGACTATCTTTTATTCATTTTTAACATTATATTGAAATCGAATACGAGTTCCTTCATGGCCATTGAAATTAAGATACGTTATCCTAGTATCTTATGTAACTTAATATTGAAATACGAGTTCCTAGTATCTTCATGGCCATTGAAATTAAAATACGTAATCCTAGTATCTTCATGGCCATTAAAATACGAGTTCCTTCATGGCCACTGCTAAATTGTATCGTATGTAACTTCATATTTTTTATTTTTGTGAGAGCTTGTATCTATGTAGAACATCGTAACTAACTAAAATGTGGCGAGATTGAAGTTAGTTGTTGTAGATGAAATATTGTCTCTCTCAAAGTGAAGACAAATGAAAAATCTAGAAAGACGAAATAATAAAAGTGTAGCTAGCTAATCCCGCATAGGTGGATGCTCAAACACTGAATGTGTTTTTATCGCTAAAACCGTGGAAGATGAATTGTCAAGTTGTGAATGTGTTAATATGCTAAAGCAACTTTTTTTTTTTGAAGCAGTATTATATAAAACTAGCAAAAGCTAGGCAACAAAACAATTACAAGGAAGAGTTATTATCAATAGGATTTTCTAACCAACCTATCCAAGATAAGCGAACTTGAGCTTCTGCCATATATGACTTGCTTTTTACATATGTAGGAAACGATTCCAAAATCAACATATCATATTTTAATTTGGTGTCGCAAATCACACTTCTACTAGGATTTTTTTTTTTTTTTTAATTTTTTTTTATGTATTTTTAAAATAAGAAATAACCTTAGTCTTCCCCCTTTTTTTAATAAGAAACAACCTAACCCTTTCTGGGTTCCTTGTCAAGTATTTAGGAACCTTTTTAAGCAAATGTAGGAAACGATTTTAAATGTCGTACCAGATGTTATTATTGTACCATAAGCAAAACACATTTTTTCCACTGGTTTCATATCCTGTTTATAGCAGATAATATTTTCATGGGTAAATTTTCTGTTGAAACCAAAAGTAGAAAGCTATGAAAATACCTAGGTAGTGTATGTGCGCAGTTCATCCATAGTTTTTGAGGGATCAACTGTTTAGCAGAAGCACATTGAATGGCCGCAGTAGAAGTATAAGTGGTTATGGCTTACATATGATAGAAGTTACAAGAGTCTTTGTCTACTAAAAAAATACCTACTTCGTCCATTTCGTATATCCAGTTCTTATATATGAAAGATCATATTATAACAACATCATATAAAGAAAGCTTGTATTAAACAATTGTCATTATGTCACTAATTCGTTTCTTACCTCAAAGAAAAGTTTGACATTTAATCGTACATTTAGTGTTCGTAATTCATTACAAAACAACGATAAGAAACTCATGTAAGGGATTTCCATGTAATACTTTCCTCGAGGGAACTAAAACAAGAATAAAAGAAAGCTGAAAATGAGTTTTTCGTTAACTTGGACATCATTATACATGTGTATGCATCATATCTACAACTAATATTTTGTAAGGATTTTTAACTTTTGTAAGAGAATTTTGCAGCGAGCTAAGTGTGTCAGGATTAAAGTTGTCGAGGATAAGATATTGTCTCTCTCAAAGTAAGGCAATCAAAAAACATCAAAGACAAAATGAAAGTAGAAGTTGTCCCACATTGATGCGTATACAAAAGTTTGAAGTGCTTTTATAGCTAAAACTATTGAAATACTATCGTCTTGTTGTATATACGGCTAGAAATACAAAGGCTACTTTGAGTTCCAGCTGGCATTATCAATATCAACAAGTTTTTAACAAAAGCTGCTTTGAGTACCAGTCATAAGTTCAAGAAGTCTTTTTCTCCAAACGATTTCTAAAACCCTATCATCTTTGATTATCATTTGCAATTCGTATCATATTTAGTTACATAGATTGTTTAACTTGACAATATCATCTTTTTCTATTACAGTAAAAGTGCCAACTTATTCATTTCTCCACACAGTAAACGCAACTCAAATTCGTTGCATAAGCTAAACAGAGTTCTGCTACGGTTTTTTAAATACCAATGTGTCCAATTTTCATGGGAAATCTTCAAATTGGTATAAAGCAAAGAATGAACAATAACTACATGCCTTCAAATAAAGAACCTAATTGCCTTCAAATAGTCACATTAAAGTCTAAACTTGGTGGCTCTTACCATCAATAGAGTTCACATTAAAGTATGTACAACTAATATTTTGTGGGGCTTGTAACTATTTAGAGCATCGTAACTAAATAAATGTGCTAAGATTGAAATCAGTTGTTGTAGTTGAAATACTGTCTGTCTCAACTTAAAACAAACCGAAATTTTGAAAAAAGAAAATGAAAGTATAGGTTATCCCGCATAGGTGGATGTACAAAAACTCAATGTGTTTTTACAGCTAACACAATGGGAGTAATATTGAATGAACAAAAACAACTAGAGATTTTGACCGGATAAATGTCAATGCTTTTTAAAACGCAATAAATGATTTTAGAAACAACATCTCTTTTCGGATTTCTTATCCTGTTTTTAACAACTTTTTTAAACAAATAATGTACAAAACGATTTTAACTACCATATCATATTTATTATTGTACCACAAGCAAAACACACTTTTGTTACGGTTTACATGGGTAATCTTCATATTATGCAAAAATTGAACAACTACAGTACTCCATTTCTTTCAATCAGTGGTTGATATATACAAGTGAACCTACTTAGCAAGTAAATTGTACTAAAGTTATGTTTTAAACTTAAAGTACAGAAAGTAGTATTAAGGGATTGTTTGGGTTACCTAAAAACATATGAAAATGATATGCACCTATCCCTACCATAAAAAGCAATAAAATGAATTCAATGCTATTCATAACCATGAAGATTGATAAGCTAAACTTAAAGTTTAGCAAGATTAACAAGATTCACGTAGCAAACTCGAGGAACGTCAAATGCTAGCTGCGAATACTATTTCCTAATTTACTTGAATCATAGCTCATCAACCTCTCTCTAACCAACAAAGGCTTATATCCAACTTGTATTGTTTGATTAGATTGATTGCAAAAATAAAAAGGCAAATTTAATGGGAATATGAATGTGTCAACACTCCCTCTTGCTTTGGCTTTGGAAGTGGTTTTCAACCACTTTTTGAGTTCATACTTTTTCTCTAAAACAATATTCATCATTTTCATCTACTTTGTATTGCTAAACCTTGTGACCCATTGATTATATGCATACGTACATGGTACATACATACACAATGTTTCAAGATTGAAGTTTTTGTAAATAAGAATATAATATTATCTCTCAAACTTGAGGCAATTAGAAAAATTTAATGTGGAACTTGTCCCGCATTGCTGGTTGGAGAAAACTTGATGTGTTTATAGCTAAATCAATGGAACTATTATCAAGTTGTGAAATACTATTAGGAGTATAATTTGGGATTCCTATTTATGTTGCACACCTTTTTTAGAAACGTATCAGATTAGGTTACGTTTGCAAATCCTATATTTGATTAGGTAAGTTGTTGTTTAAGTTATTAATATCATCTTTTCTTGAATTAAAGGCGACAACTCATCCCTTTCTTGACACTTAAAATGCAACTCAAATTTGTTAAATAAGCAAAACAAACTTCTGTCATGGGGTTTTATACTAATATGAACAAGAATTTTCAATGTTTCTCCACCCGCATAGGTAGGCACGACAAAGAAACAGCGAAATTTACTTAGTTCTCAAATTTGTCACTTATAAGATGCTTTACATTTTGCTTACCCACCAATATTGTGGGAGAAGATCCACTTGTATTTCCTTTTCAAGCTTTTTGCTATAAATGTGGCTCACTTGGTGACTTTGAAAATTGATGTTTAATTTAGAACTTTATAATTTACATATCTGAACTTGTAAGGAAGCTGTCTTTGTGACGAAAATGCACATTCACAAACTAATACTTATATAAATAACATGTACGTGTTATCATGAACATAACCAAAGCTAAACCGATGGGGTGCACAGTTTTGTTTATTTTAGTATAAGGAAAAATTAACAAAATGTACGATTTCAGCTAAAATGATTGAGTTTAATGAAAACTAAGTTCACCATTCACGATAGACAGACTAACTAAGCAATAACTAAATACCCAATACATTGGACCTGGTGCAAAATCTGCTACGGCTTTCGCTTATAAGAAATAACATGTTCATAGTCGACCATCTTTATCTAGTGTTTATTTATCTTCACATAATCACATGAGTTCATTAGTTTATACTTTATACAATCCAATACTAGACTAAGGATCAAATGAGAAGAATTTTTAAAATAAGAAGAATGGGAAATAGCTATAACTACACATTAGAGATGCATCGATTTGATTTAAATGCATCACAATATATTTTCTAGCTAAAATTAGATGAATATACATATATTCGATGCATTTCATCAAGTTATACAAATCCTATGTATTTTTCGTCCTCTCATGAGTCAAATTTGTTGTTAGTACTACTTTGCATCGCTTGCACTTCAAAATCACTTTCAAACTAATTGTGATGCATCTAGGAATAGAGATGCATCTCATTCAAGTCGATGCATCTCAAATATGCGGTTATAGTTATTTCTCATTCTTTTCATTTTAAGTTTTCTTCTCACTGGATTCTTACCTCCAATACTATCCTAATTCATATTAAACATTATATCAAAATCGCACACGAGTTCCTTCATGACCATTGACATCAAGATAATATATTATAACGTGTAAAAAAAACAAAAAAACAAAAAAAACAATTTACACATAAGTATGTTAAGTAGACAAGAAAATGTTGTCAGGTCACCAAACTTGCTGTGACCGATCCCATCTTGATCGATAGTACTTGTATCGACATGTTATGTAGTTCGACCATTTCGTATCTCCAATTCTCATATGTTAACATCGCATTGTAAGGGTAACACATAAAGAAAGCTATGTTATCTAGTTCGACCATTTTGTATCTCCAATTCTCATATATCGACATGTTATCTAGTTCAAACTAATGTCATTATCTTAATCTTAATACCTTATAATGCATTTAGGACTATTCTATAATTAGAAGGCTTAAAAATTCGGACTTTTTTACTTGCTTATTATAGAAATATATGTGTTTTGCTAAATTAATACATACACACATGGTAGCTTAAAAGTTTAGCCAATACTTATAACATTCATTTACATTTATGAGCCTATTTAATCTATCATTGTAACAACATCTATTAATTATTAGAAACGTGTAAAGGCTGAAAATCACTAATAATTATTAAAAATGTGTAACCGCACTCCACATATAAATCCACACAAACCATTCATCTCTCACACACAATTTAACCATCATCGCCATAGTAGTAATAACCCTCCAACCATCTGTCTTCACGTTTTTTTTTTCTATAACCTAAAACACACCATCTGCGGATTCATGTTCCGCTGCTAAGGATACTTACTAGAATATCACTGGTCCAAGATAGACCCAAAAAAAGGAGAAGAGACAAGAGCAGTAACATCGTAACAAAACAACGAAGAGACGAGCGCAGTAACATCGTAACAAAAACAACTACTCCGTATAACCAACAACAACATCACTATCAAACGACACAACCAAATACCCTACAATAACTCTTCGACACTCATCTACATCTAACCTTAAACAAGACTCGAAAAAAAGAGAAAGAAAACAGCAAAGATCTCGGGTTAAAAACGTGTTCACAAATCATTAAAGATCTACAAGTTTTTTGTAAAACACATCATAGATCTCTACACAAAACGAAAACAATACATGCACCTACCCGAGACCCGTGTATAGGATCTTGAAGCTAAAATCAGTAATATTCTTTGTGGGAACTGAACATGTGTTTGGATTGTTTTTGGTTCGGACTAGGTAAGAAAAGTGTTACATTAAATTGGTTGGGAGAACTGTGTGGCGATTATCAAGAGGGTGAGATATTTTTTAGTGGCCGATGGTTATAAGAAATTAGGGTAACTATTGCTAAGATTTTGGGTTATTTAACAAGTGTGGACATTTGGGTTTTGTTGGTTTCTTGTTGGGCTAAGTGATATTTTCTTCATTGGATATCATATTCGAATTTGGCTGATATATACTCAGACACATAGTACGGTAAAACATTTGGCTTTTCTATAAAAGGATAGACTAACTTTTATTTGGATATGAAATCTTTTGCATTGTTGTTGCTTATAGTTATTTTAATTAAAAGTTGTCATTTATTCGTAAAGTTACTGTTAAAAAAAAACGTATAAATGAGAAACTTTGCTCGCCACAAAATTAGTTATCGGGTACCCGCCGCCGCATTGCGTGGGTACCCTTCTAGTGTCACCAATTCATTTGTTACTTCGGAGAAAAGTTGTCGAAGACTTAACGTATAATTTAATGTTTATAAAAAGTCATTAGAAAACAACAATTAAAAACACCTATAATGGATTTTAATGTGGTCATTTGCTTGTGGGAACTTTTGGGAACTAAAAAAACAATAAAAAAAGTTGTGGATGAGTTTTTCGTTAACTTGGACATCATTATACATGTGTATGCAGGGACGGAGCCAGGAATTCATGTTAGGGGGGGCTCAAAATTTTTCGGTAGTAACATACAATTTCTTGTTTTAGATGCTTAATTGAAGTTTGAATCGTTTGAGATAGAGGTTTAATGATATTTTTTACGGTAGTAACATACTATTACTTTATTAGTAGAGAAAATAAACAATATAGGCAAACATTGGCGCAGTTGTAGTGAAGATGGGAATCTAAGAAGGAAAAATGTCGTTGTTTATTTGATATGGGTCCCCATGAGGGCTGGATTAAAGGCTCTATAAAACATGGACTATTATCTAAGCTATAAGGTGAGCTATTGGCGTCTCAGCTTTTTCGAGCCCTTGTGCCATTATAATGTACACCTTTAAACACGAAAAATTTACGACGTGTAATTTGAGATTATAAATGTTACAAAAGTTATTCTAATAAACTCTCCAAAAGACTAGAAAATGAAGCTAACCACGTCAAAATTTATCAAATTTGTATTCTAAAACCACCTTTAATACAATTTTCGATAATAAATAAGAGATACTATTATTTATAGAACGATTTATACCATTCGTAATAATTTCTCACTTATGGGCTAAAATTGTCAATATTGGAAACCTTTTATACTAGTTTAAAAATAAAAGTGAACAATCGAGACAAAGTGTATAAAGTATAAAAATATAGGGGTGAAGTCGGATGACCTAAACTTATCTTCTTCTTCACCGTTTGGAATATTCAAACCGTGTTTATACCATTTCTTAGAATCTCTTAAAATCAACCGATTGCTTTTACCATTTTTATTGAAATCAAATTAGTTTACGCTTTAGAGCACATACTTATCGATTTGTACAAAAACATGAATTAAATCTTCTTGAAGTTAAAAATTATGGTGCCGCTACAAAGTTGATGCCCGAGCGGTTGAGCACATCGCAAACGCTCAAATCCAGCCCTTCTAGTTAGGCCAGTTGGGGGGCGAGCACCTCCACCCCTCACCGCTCCGTCTCTGTGTGTATGCACCATGTGTATAACTAATATTTTGTTTGGTTTGTAACTTTTGTAAGAGAATTTCGCTAACGGTAAAACTGTGCCAATATCAAAGTTGTTTGTAGATGAAATATTGTATCTCACAAGGTAAGACAAATGAGATATCGAAAGAAAAAAGAATAAAGGTGGAACTTGTCCCACATAGGTGAATGTACGAAAGGTGGATGTGTTTTTATAGCTTAAACCATGGTATCCATATAATAATTGGCTGTATACATGATCAGTGATTGAAGTGTTACTTTGAGATTAGTGATCATGTGTGTATCCTTCTTTTTCATACCTGCATGTTTTGAAATAGACATATCTCTTGTATTTGAGAACCTATTATTCGTTTAAACATTTAACATTTTGGTTAGAATTGCAAATGTAATAGTGTTGAAATGTCAGAATAAAAGCTCTAATACAAGAACTTAAATTTATACCGAAAGATTTGATTTGTGTATTTCAAAAATTGATTGGTGAAAAATAATGAGAGAGAATAAATGTTATACATTTGTTATGAAATGAATGGATTAGGTCTCCTTATTAGGCCTAAATATCAGTGCTCATGTTAAAAAATTGATTTATATTAGGCCTGAAAAAGCACCACGAAATATATTTAGATTTTTGTGGTTGTATTATTATCCAGGGGCTTATTTGTAATTTTTGAAAGCTTAAAGCAAATATTCTGGGCCATATTCATGGCATGATATGTTCAATGGCTACAAAACATTTACCTAGTTCGCCCATTTCGTATCTCCAATTCTTATTTATCAAGATCATATTATACCAACATCACATAGAGAAAGCTTGTATCAAACAATTGTCATTATGTCACTAATTCGTTTGTTACCTCAAAGAAATGTTGTCACTTTAACGTACATTTAATGTTCATAAAAAGTCATTACAAAACAACGATAAGAATAAAACAAGAATAAAAGAAAGCTGAAAATGAGTTTTTGGTTAACTTGGACATCATTACACATGTGTATGCATCATATGTACAACTAATATTTTGTGAGGATTTTTTCTATTGTAAGAGAATTTCGTAGCGAGCTAAGTGTGTCGGATTAAAGTTGTCGAGATAAGATATTGTGTGTCACAAAGTAAGACGGTCAAAAACAGAAAAGACAAATGAAAGTAGATGTTATCCCACATTGATGCGTGTACAAAAGCTTGAAGTGTTTTTATAGCTAAAACTAGGAGAATACTGTTGTCTTCTTGTACATACGACTATTAATACAAAAGCTACTCTTGATAATAGTCGCGTATTCATCTTTTCTTTTTCTCAGTACGAACGATTTTTAAAAACATATCAGCTATGATTACCATTTATACTTCGTATCATAGTTAGTTATGTAGATTGTTTAACTTAACAATATTATCTTTTCGATTAAAGTATACCCGCCAACTTATTCATTTCTTCACACATAAAACGCAACCCAAAATTCGTCCCAAAAGCTAAACACAGTTCTGCCACGGTTTTTTATACCAACGTGTTAATTGTCTACAAATTTTCATCAGAAATCTTCAAATTACTATACCGCAGAGATTGAACAACAACTACACGTATGCCATATCTCTCAATTAATGACACGTCATATATAGAGAACTAATTGCCTTCAAATTATCTTTGAAAAACATGATCAACTTAAATATATGAGCTATGCGAGTGTATGTTGTAAGAAACCGATATAGATCAATTCCAAGTACCCTAAATACCCGTTTCTTAAATAGTCGCATTAAACAGATAATCGATAAATAATTTGAATCGTCTAACCTTGGTGGCTTTTACCATCCATAAAGATCACATGCATTCTTTAGTTTAATAGAATCTAAAAACTACCATTTATTCACCTTTAACATTAAATCCGAATCAGATTCGAGTTCCTTCATGGCCATTGAAAACAAGATACATAATCCTTGTATTACTGTTAAATTGTATCGTATGTAAAGCTAATATTTTGTGGGGGTAAAGTTAATATTTTGTGGGGGATTGCAACTATTTTGATTTCACAACTAACTAAAATGTGTCAAGATTGGAGTTAGTTGTTGTGATAAAATATCGTCTCCCTCAAGGTAAAAACAAATGGAAAATTTCAAGAAAGAAAAATGAAAGTATTAGGGTCCGTTTGGTTTGTAGGTGGGTTTAGGATTAGGATTTGGATTATAATTTTGATTTGGATTAGGATATTGATTTGATGTAGGTGAGAGAAAGAAAATTAAAAAATAACAAAAATGTATTTAGCTAAATAAATAATTATTTTTAGAGTAAAATATACCGCTCGTCCCTAATCTTGTACACAAGCATCAGAATGAAACAAACCTTGCCTTTTTCATCGTTAGGAGTCCAAAACATGGTTTTTATAGTCTAAATCAGTCCCTTGACCCAAAACATGGTAAAAAATGGCTCCCTCACGCTCCATTGGGAGCAGTCTAAATACCATATGAGAATTTATTATTGTACCATAAGCAAGTGAACCTATCGAGCAAGTAAATTGTGCTAACATTATATACAATGAACTAATTGTCTTAAAGTTATGTTTTAAAAAACGGGATCGACTTATATATATGAGAAAATTGTGCTTTGTGAATATGCTCTAAGAAAACCAATACACAATTCTCAAAAGGTCGTATTATTTCTTCTAAGCTGAACCAATTTCTTTAATTTACATAGAGGTGGAAGGTAAACGAGCAACAAGTTGCGTCGATACTTTTTCGGATTGCAAAACTAATTCTTTTATAAACAACATTTGTGGCTATAAGTGTCATAACATTACTATGCATAACTCGTTTGACTCTCTTGATGAGCTCAGATGCAAAAAAACCAAAAATATCAAAAGCGAAAGGAATAAAAATATGTTGATTAATAATTAAAATGTTTACACATTGATGGCATATGTTGTCCATATTGTGGGTATGTTTGGTGAATATAGCAGAGCAAAAAGCGATAGTCGAAAGCGATGAGCGGAAATAGTAACTACAAGCAATTGCCGTTTCTTTGGATAAAGTGTTTGGTTACATAGTTGTATAGAATGCTACTAGAAATAACGTTTTGATTTGGAGCTTTTAGAAAAGTAGAAATGCTAGTTGCTTTTTCCAAACAAACATTTTGTTCAAAATAATAACCGTTAGTCACGAGTTGTTTCAAAATGCATACTACCAAATGTATTAGCCCAAAAGTATAAATATTTTTCAGCTAGCACTTTGAATATAATTACCACTTCTTCATTGGTTATTAAATTACCAGGGTAATTGAGCAAATGAACCATCAAAATTTGTATAGAAACTTGAAATAAAGGATGCATTTTCTCCATCTTTATCTACTGTTTATACAATCCAAAACTATATGTATTCATATTTGACATTATAGCAAAATCAGACATGAGTTCCCTTGGTGAATATATGCTATAATAACCCGATATAGGTCAATTCCAAGTACCCCGATTACCCGGTTCTCAAATAGTCGGATTAAACAAATACGCGATAAATAATTTGAATCGTCTAAACTTGGTGGCTTTTACCATCCATAAAGTTCACATGAATTCTTTAGTTTAATAGAATCTAAAAACTACCATTTATTCATTTTTAACATTAAATCCGAATCAGATACGAGTTCCTTCATGGCCATTGAAAACAAGATGCATAACCCTTGTATCACTGTTAAATTGTATATTATGTAAAGCTAATATTTTGTGGGGTAAAATTAATATTTTGTGGGGCTTGTAACTATTTTGAATTTCACAACTAACTAAAATGTGTCCAGATTGGAGTTAGTTGTTGTTATAATATATCGTCTCTTTCAAGGTAAAAACAAATGAAAATTTGAAGAAAGAAAATGAAAGTATTAGATTATCCCACATTGGCGGATGTACAAATATTGAATGTGTTTATATAACTAAAACCATGGATCATCAACATGTTGATTTATATCTTTTGGGATACAAAAGCAGTTGCGAATTCCAACTAGGTATCAATCAACTTTTTAAGAAAAATGTAGGAAACAAATTTAAATAGTTTTTAAAAACAAATGTAGGAAATGATTTTAAGACTATTGTTAATTGTCACATCACTTTACCCTAATAGCTTTATATAGACACCACTAAATGTCACACTTACTCACAAACCAAATAATTAATAATAAAAACATTTATGAGGGTTCACTTTTACACAATACCAGAGTGGTGAGAAGATCATCGTTCGTCAATGTTTTTGTTTGGTCTTACGCAACACACAAACACCCCCGATGAGGCCTTACGCGTGACTATGGTAAAAAGTGGCCCTCACGCCTATGGGTGTAGTCTAAATACTATTGTTAATTGTCACATCACTTTACCCTAATAGCTTTATATAAACACCACTAAATGTCACACTTACTCACAAACCAAATAATTAATAATAAAACATTTATGAGGGTTCACTTTACACAATACCAGTGGTGAGAAGATCATCGTCGTCAATGTTTTTGTTTGGTCTTACGCAACACACAAACACCCCCGATGAGGCCTTACGCGTGACTATGGTAAAAAAGTGGCTCCCTCACGCTCTATGGGTGTAGTCTAAATACCATATAAGATTTTATTATTGTATCATAAGCAAGTGAACCTATTGAGCAAGTAAATTGTGCTAACATTATACACAATTAGGGGTGTTAATCGGGTCGGGTTCGGGTCAAATGGGTCGGGTCCAAGTCGGGTCGAGGCTAAAATTAATATACCCGTACCCGACCCTATTTGAGGTCGGGTTAGTCGGGTTCGGGTCAAATCGGGTCGGGTCAAACCGGGTCGGGTCTGTTCCATTTACCAAATCACATAATTTGATTTTTTTAACTTAGTGGTTTTAATCACATATGTTCGTACAATGATAGTAACTAGCCTCATGTTTATTGTCATAACACCTTTTTGACGAGTGATCTTATAAAATGAAAAGGCCAAAATCAATTATATGTATGTAAACAATAAGCAAAGTGATATTTGACAATTGCTTTAAGCAACTTGCTGCCTGCATTTATCAAAAGTGGAGCAAAGAGAAGTCAATAATTCAATTATCATTATAGATTTTTTATTTGTTTTAGTTCAGTAAAGATGTTTTACATTATAAATTCAAGGTAATATGTGTCATCTTATTATTTGTTTTTTCAAGTAAACACAAAAAAAGAAAAAACCAAATCAAAAACATAAAAACAACATCTTTAAACGGATAAATAAGTTAAAATAACCCAAGCACACCGAATGGACTAATTTGATAACTTGGGCCTTTAATAAATAAAGATTTAAAAAAAAAAAAAAAACTCGGGTTAGTCGGGTTGACCCGAACCCGAATAGCAAAGTATTTTGAACCTGAGACCCGACCCTAGTTCGTACTCGGGTTGACCCGAGTTAGATTTTGGACCCAAGTAACCCGACCCGATTATCCTTATTCCTCGGTCCGGTCGTCCGGTCGGTCGGGATTTATGACACCCTATACACAATGAACTAATCTATATCTATATTATATTATAAAATATTTATGACTTTCTATAAAAAAGTTTTAAAATTTTAAGACAAAAACATTACTATAAGAAGAAAATTAATGTAAAATTTGAGAATTTAAGTTTCATTAAACCATATAGTAACCCTCCAATAATGATATATTTTAATACAATTGTTTAAAAGAAAAGCTCACTAAATTTATAACCACCAATTTAATGCTACAATTTAAAAATATGAGTGCTAACTATTTACACTATTAATAATTTATACTTTCTACTTTTGAAAAACATATATTTACTATGTTACAAAATATTGGGACATGCTAACTAAGAAAGGTTTAAAATAAAAAATATTTGTTCGCCACAAAAATAATCACAAGTACCCGCCGCCGCATGCGCGAGTACCCTTCTAGTTGTCTTAAAGTTTTTTTTATCATTATTATTTTTTTTTGGTAAAGGGGTTGTAACTAGTGAATATATTAATAAAAACTAGAAGGGTACCCATGAATGCGGCGCGGCGGCACCGATGACTATTTTGTAGCGAACAAATGTTTTGAGGTGGTGATGTGATGAGATGGTGGTGACAATGGCGATAAGTATAGTTATATGTGTTTGCTTACCCGTTTAGTGAATTCGTTTCACAACACTTGAATGTATATGTGTTAGTTGTAAGTGTTTGTTTGGGTTATCCGTAACTTTCACGCGACATCATTATTCCCGCATATAAAATACCTCGCAATCTCTTACGCGTCAAACACTCCCCAAAAGTATATGATTTTGACGAATCAAGATTACATTGATTGGAATAAATGAAATAAAGGTTAAAGTTGTAAAATTTGAATTAAAATAAAATAAACCCACTAAAAATATAAAAACTTAAAACTCATAAAATATATTAAAATGGATGTTGAATTAAAGAGCATAAAATTTTAGAAAATATGGTGAAATTAGAGTATAATATAAATAAATAGATAAAAGATATTTTAATTTGAAAATAAAGATGAATTTTAGTTGAGAAGTGACACATGTCATTTTATAATTGAGCTCCTTATCTTAATTTTTGGTGGTTAGGAGTTAGGCTTGGAGTTTGTTATAAGTTAGGCTTGGAGTTTGTTAAGAAGTGACATATGTCATCTCATGATTGGAGCTCCTTATCTTAATTTTACAAGCATTATAATATATCTTTCCATAATAAGCAAGTAAAAAAGTCTGAATTTTTATGCCTTCTAATTTTAGAAGGCCTAAATGCATTATAAGGTAGTATAGATAAGTTAACTACTAGATAAATAAAAGGATGAGCCTCTCTTTGCCCACTCTTAAACATCAGAAACTACATGACTTAAACACACTTAAGTCATGACTACTACTTGACCTAATAAACAAGAACTACAATGAAATATATAAACTTGAGGACCAGTATTCGTTCTTGTTTTCAATCCCTTAGCTACGTTGAGTTAACTTCCAAGCCATGAATCTTCCAAATCTTCCGCATCCTCTCCACTCGAGGGTTATTCTTGAAAAGAATTGTGGTTAACTTCAACTGAACTACTTCAACAATAGTTTCACACATCTTGTTTACACTTCTATCACCTTTAGCATATAAATGGTTATTACACTCTTGCCAAATAAAGTAAGATGACGCCGCAATTACTAGCCTACCCACGATACTAAATCACCGATTTTGAATTTGAAATGGGTTCGATCCATGCCATAATATCATCCCATCTTGGCGCCATCGACGGAGACCAGCTACACGAAGCATACTTAACCAAACTGAGCCGAGAAGGAGCATTCAAAAAACAAATGCTCGTCGTATCGGGTTGCAACTTACATAATGGACAACGAAGCATGTTTAAGTCGGCGAATTGCCCACATCCCATTTCTTCTCTTTGTCTTGAGTCTTCAATTTCCTCTCCATGACCAACCACAAATGAAAGGCGTGGCGAGGAATACTAAAGAGGACCACACATTCGAAACCAAGGCACAAATGTTTTGGGAGGCGATAACGGACAATATTCTTTTAACTCAAGAGCTAATGCATAACTATCATCTAGATAGAGGTCCGCCAAGATGTGCATTTAAAGTTGATATCCAAAAGGCATATGACACCGTTGATTGGGAGTTTCTAAAGAAAATTCTAATTAAGTTTGGTTTTCATACGCAAATGTTTTCTTGTATTATGGATTGTGTTTCGAGTACATCATTTTTTGTGAGTATTAATGGGTCGTTACATGGGTTTTCAAAGGAAGAGAGGTCTTCGCCAAGGTGATCCTTTATCCCCTATTTATTTACTTTGGTTATGGAAATTCTAACCCTTATTTTGAAGCGTAAGGTTAGAGAAATAGATGATTTTATCTTTCATCACAATGTTCTAGTCTTAATATCATCAACTTGTGCTTTGCGAATGATCTATTTCTTTTTGCTCATGGTGATGTTGCTTCGGCTAGAGTTATTATGGATGCCCTTGATGAGTTCAAAAGCGTCTCGGGGTTGGTTCCAAGTCTCCCTAAGAGTACGACCTATTTTAGTAATGTTTTAAATAATTCAAAATTGGCTATTCTTAGTGTGCTTCCATTTGAAGAATGTTCGCTTCCTGTTAAGTACCTTGGTGTTCCTTTAATTTCTACTAGACTTATTTATAGTGATTGTAAGGAGCTTGTGGAAAAGGTTCATAATAAAATTAGTAATTGGAAGAATAAATTTCTTTCGTTTTCCGGCCGGTTACAACTTGTTTAATCGGTTATTTCTTCCATACATGCGTATTGGTCTTCTATTTTTATTCTCCCTTCTCGTGTTCTCTTGGATCTTGAGCAGCTTATGAGAGGATTTCTTTGGTATCAAAGGGATATGCGTCGTGGTAAAGCAAAAGTTTCGTGGGAATCTATTTGACTTCCAAAAAATGAAGGTGGCTTGGGTATTCGTAGGCTTGAGACTTTTAACGTGGCTCTTATTACATCTCATATTTGGAGTGTTATTTCTCTAAAAGAGTCGCTTTGGGTCAAGTGGATCCACACTTATAAACTTCGTGGTCGAAATTTCTGGGATTTCCCGTTTAGAGGAAATATAACATGGGGTTGGCGAAAATTTCTTCAAATTCGACCAACTATTCAAAAATGTTTTTGGTATAAAATCGGTAATGGTATGAATATCTCAGCTTGGTTTGATAATTAGAGTCCAAATTGCCTCTTAATGGACTCTCTTACAAGTAGAGAGATTAATAGAGCGGGCTTTAATTTATCTTCGAAAGTGGCGGATATTATTTCTAATAACGAATGGAAGTGGCCTTTCAAGTGGGAGTTAAGATACACTACCATCTTTAATGCTTATGTTCCAAATATGAATTTTAATAATATAGATACGTTTGAAGAAATCGATTGGGAAAGGTTAAGCCATTTAGTGTTGGTGTTGCTTGGGATGACATTAGGCCTCGACGTGATGTTATGCATGGATATATGTTGTTTGGTTTGCTCATTGTATTCCACGGCATGCGTTCCATTTATGGCTTGTCATACAAAGGAAATTAAAAACCCAAGACCAGCTTAGACAATGGGATGTCACTTGAAGAACTGACTTAAACCTGTCTAGGTGCTCTCTATGTGAATTGGTTCTGGACTCGCACGAACATTTATTTTTTGAATGTCCTTTTTCCAATTAAGTATGGGATTCGGTTAAAGGGAAGGCTGGTATGGCACATGTGTCCAATTCGTTGGATAATATTGTTAATTGGATTAGTCCATTTGCAAAGACAAGATCAGCCCAAGGTACTATTGCTAAGATTGTTTTTGAGGCTTCTACATATTTTATTTGGCAAGAGAGGAACGCAAGGCTATTCAAGAAGAAAAGAAGAACCCATGTGCAAGTCTGTGAAATTATTTTAGCAGTTGTTCGTCTTAAGTTGCTTACGTTACATTTCAAGAGAACAAGTCGTGTTGAGAGGGCTCTAGTGAATGGAATTTACCTACACATTTGATAATGCATAGATCAACGAGGCTTGTTTTTAGTCTAGTCGATATATTCTTTCAAGCTTTGTTTCAATTTTTCGGCTAGGCTTTAGATCTTATGTTTGTAAGATTGGCATGTCAATCTTATGTTTTTGGTTTGAAGCACAAAGGGTGTGTTGCTTGTAATAGTTAATATGGTGCCTTGCCATATTGCCTGAACATTATTTATTTTCCATATACTTTATCAGGGTCAAAACCCTTTACCCAAAAAAATGAGTTTTTCGTTAACTTGGACATCATTATACATGTGTATGCATCATATGTACAACTAATATTTTGCGAGGATTTTTTTTTTTTGTTTTGTAAGAGAATTTCGCAGCAAGCTAAGTGTGTCAGGATTAAAGTTGTCGTAGATAAGATATTGTGTGTCACAAAGTAAGGCAGTTAAAAAACAGAAAAGACAAATGAAAGTAGATGTTGTTCCACATTGGTGTGTGTATAAAAGTTTGCAAGTGTTTTTATAGCTACAACTAGGGAAAGACTATTGTCTTGGTGTCTTTATGACTCGTAATACAAAAGCTACATTAAGTACCAGTCAAATATTCCACCAGACTTTTTCTCCGTACGAATGTACGAAACGATTTTAAAACCATGTCAACTTTGATTACCATTTGCAATTCGTATCATCTTTAGTTACATAGACATCAACTTACGTAATCTTAGAAAACAACAATTAAAAACACCTATAATGGACTTTAATGTGGTCATTTGCTTGTGGGAACTTTTGGGAACTAAAACAACAATAAAAGAAAATTGTGAACGAGCTTTTCATTAACTTGGACATCATTATACATGTGTATGCACCATATGTATAACTAATATTTTGTTAAGTTTGTAACTTTTGTAAGAAAATTTCGTATCGGTAAAAAATGTGCCAAGATTGAAGTTGTTGATGATGAAATATTGTATCTCACAAGGTAAGGCAAATGGTATAACTGAAAGAAAAAAATGTGGAACTTATCCCACATAGGTGGATGCAAAATGGTGGATGTGTTTTTATAGCATAAACCATGGAAAATATATTGATTGGTTATACATATGATCATGATAGAAATGTTACTTTGAAATTACGATCATCTGTATCCTTTTGTACCCGCTTTTTAATACCTACATGTTTTGAAATAGACATATCTCTTGTATTTTAGAACCTGTTATTCGTTCAAACATTTACCATTTTGGTTAGAATTGCAAATGTAATAGTGTTAAAATGTTAAAATAAAAGCATTTAACATAAAATCTTCTATGATTAAATGTTAAAAAATTGATCTATATTCATCCTTAACGTACACTAGCCGGGTACTTGCACGTTGTTTTAGATGAAATATTGTCTCTCTCAAGTTAAGGCAAATGTAAAATGTCGAAGAAAAAAAATAATGAAAATATAGTTTCAGATAGGTGGATATACACAAATTTAATGTGTTTTTATAGCTAAAACCAAAGGGAACAATATAGTCTTGGTGTATGTGCATTGGGTACAAAAGCCTTTTGAGATTCATACTTAAGAATTTAGGAAATCATTTTTACTCGTATTTTAAGGTTGTATATATTGTTGTATCATAAGCAAAACACACTTCTACTACGATTTTCTGTGTTAAGAGATGATACGGTATAATAAAGTTTGGAGCTGCTATATAAATTCAAGGGAAAATGACAAAAAAATGCATCGAACTTGACACCTATTGTGATTGTGTGTTGCAAACTATTTTTTTTTTCATTGTAACACAAAACTTTGGAATTTTGTCATTGTATGTACGATTTCCAACGTATCACAACACGTGATCGCCAACTCATCGGGTGTTACACGTAGACCGCCAACTCATTTACCCACTATTACTTTCTAGGGATAATAACAAAAATGTATCGAACTTGACCACTTTTGTCATTGTAACACAAACCTTTTGAATTTTTGTTAATGTATGTATCCAATCAATCTAAACATGGCATCATTAGTCCTTTATACTAACGGCCGTTAGCACATAACTTTAAAAAAATTTCTTACGTTTTAATCCCTTTGTATATGTTTTCGTTCGTTTTCTTACGTTTTCATCCTTTTTTATACATTTTTCGTTCATTTTCTTATGTTTTTATACGTTTTCGTCTGTTTTTATACGTTTTGATGTACAAACCTTTGATTTGTTTTTATAGCTAAAACCTTTGTAGTAATATTGTGTTGTTGTGTATGACTTGTGATTCAAAAGTTATCATAGCACTACAAGTTTATACACAACAAAAGACAAATGTAGCAAACAGGTTTCTCGCTCTTCCCAAATTTCTCAAACATACGTTGTGAACGATATTAAAAACCATACTAGATTTGAATTATCAATTGCAACATATTTGATTGCGTACATCATTTAAGTTAATAACCTTATCTTTTTTATTTAAATAAAAGTGTCACTTTACTCGTTTAAGTCACATTCCTTCTGTAATCTAAACACAACTCTGCTTTGGGTTTTTTATACTAACGTGTTTATAGTCGACCAATTTTCTTGTGGAATCTTCAAATTGGTATAAAACAAATATTCAACAACAACTACACACCAAATCTCAGTTAACGACAGTGGTTGATATATATAAGTGAATGTATCCTGAAAGTTAACAACAACTCAACTGTATAATTCGCATTAAACTGATAATCGATCAATAATTTTATTCATCCAAACTTGGTGGCTTATACCATCCAAAAAGAACTGTTTATTCATTTTTAGCATTATATCAAAATCAAATACGAGTTCCTTCATGGCCATTTACACCAAGTTACGTAATCCTAGTATCATTGTTGAATTGTAGGTAAGATAGTCGCGCTCTCTCAAAGCTAAGACAAATGGAAAAGCCAGAAAAGAAAAATGAAAGTGAAACTTGTCCCACATTAGTGGATTTACAAAAAATGGATGTGTTTTTATAGCTAAATCCAATGACATGACAAAGTCTTGTTGCATATGTCTTGGATAAAAGCAACTTGAGATTTCAGGACACCTGTTACAAGTCTTTTTCCAAATTACGTATCCGTTAACTTTTATCAACTTTTTAAGAAGAATGTACCGAATACCGTATCCGTTTTGATCAACTATTTTAGATGAATGTAGGAACGACTTTAAAAACCGACATACGGATTTCATTTAAAAGATGTAACATGTTCATAGCCGATTCATCTTAATCTAGTGTTTATATATCTCTTCACATGAGTTCATTAGTTTATACAATCCAATACTATCATTATTCATATTTAACTATATCAAAATCGCACACAAGTTACATCAAGATAATATAGGACCTAAAAAACTAAACATTGAACAATTTACAGATAAGTACGTTAAGTAGACAAGAAAGTGCTATCAGGTCACCAAACTAGCTGTGACCGATCCCATCTTGATCGATAGTACTTGTATCGACATGTTACCTAGTTCATCAATTTCGTATCTCCAATTCTTATATACTAATATCATATTGTAACTGAAACACATAAAGAAAGCTTGTATCAAACCAATGTCATTACGACACTAATTCATTTGTATCTCTCAAGTAAGACAAATGGAATAACTATCTTTTTATAGTACACAATTGTATTGAATAGTATATATAATTGTTACTTCGATTCATCACTCATAAAAGCATAAACGCATCAATTCATTCGTTTCATCACTCAATCACGCATAAAACACAACTCAAATTCGTTAAATAAGCAAAACACACTAATGTTACGTTTTTTATACTAATGTCTTTATAATCAAGCAATTTCCATGGGAAATCTTCAAATTGGTTTAAAGAAAAGATTGAACAACAACCAGCCAGCAATAAAAATGCTCCTAATAGATTTTTGTGTAATCGTTTGATTGAGAGAACATTTGGAACTAAAAGATGTGTCAAGATTGAAGTTAGTTGGTGTATATGAAATATTGTCTCTCTCATGGTAAGACAAATGGAAAATCTGGAACAAAACAACGGAAGTCTAGCTTGTCCCACATAGGTGGATGTACAAAAACTGAATGTGTTGTTATAGCTAACACAATGGGAGTAACAATGAAGTGTCCCACAAGTCTTTTTAAATATTGTAGGAAACGATTTTAAAAACAACATCGTATATTATATCGTCAAATCATAAGCAAAACACACTTCTACTATGGTTTTCCTTATAAGAAATAACCTTAGTCATTCCGGGTTTCTTATCCTGTTAATAGGAGCTTTTTTAAACAAATAATGTACGAAACGATTTTAACTACCATATCAAATTTATTATTATACCACAAGCACAACACACTTTTGTTACGGGTTACATGGGAAATCTTCATATTAAGCAAAAACTGAACAACTATAGTATACGTCATATCTTTAATCAGTTGTTGATATATAAAAGTGAACCTACAGAGCAAATAAGTTATACTAACATTATTTACAAAGAACTGATTGTCTTAAAGTTATGTTTTAAACTTCAATTCTATTCCTAACCATGAAGATTGATAAGCTAAACTTAAACTTTAGCAAGATTAATAAGATTCACGTAGAAACCTCGAGGATAGTCAAATGCTAGATGCGAATAACTGAATACTATTTGCTAAATTGCTTGAATCGTAGCTCATCAACCTCTGGCTAACCAACTAAGGGAAGGGATAGTATAACCCACTATATAATAGTATTCCCTTTTTTAAAATCAAGCCCACTTTTTATATTAAAGGGTCTGTATCCCAAAGGCAAAATAACTAAAGACCTCCCCAATCAGTGGTTGATAAAGGTGGGCCCCATGTATACTTATATGTCTCTTAGTCGGAATGAAAAGAAACGCAGCCTAAGGCTTATATCCAACTTGTATGGTTATGGTTAGATTGATTGCAAAATTAAAAGGCAAATGTAATGGGAATATGAATGTGTCAACACTCCTCTTGCTTAGGCTTTGGAAGTGGGTTTCAACCACTTTTCAGTTCATACTTTGTATTGCTAAACCTTGTGACCCATTGATTATATGCATACGTACATACATACACAATGTGTTAAGATTGAAGTTTTGTAAATAAAAATATAATAATATCTCTCAAAGTTGAGGCAATTAGAAAAATTTAGTGTGGAATTTGTCCCACATTCTTTGCTTGGAGAAAAACTTGATGTGTTTATAGCTAACTCAATGGAGCCATTATCATCGTGTGGAATACGATGAGGGGTACAATATACTTTGTGATTCCTTTCGGCATTCCATATGTTTTTAGAGACACGTTTGCAAATCCTATATCCGATTACTTAAAACGACAACTCATTCCTTTCTTCACACATAAAAAGCAACTCAAATTTGTTACATAAGCAAAATACACTTCTGCCATGAGTTTTCTTATACTAATATGAACAAAAAATTACACGTAGGCGGGATAAAGGAATACCTAGATAAACTAAGAGTTCTCAAATTTGTCATATATAAACTACCTTACATTTTGCTTACCCACCACCAATGTGGCAGAAGTTCCACTTGTAATTCCTTTTCAAGCTTCTTGCATCAAGCGTGGCTCATTTACTCATTTTGAGTATCCATGTTTAAGTTAAAACTTATATTCGACATATCTCAGCTTGTTAGGGAAGATCTCACTGAGGAAAATGCAAACTTACAAACTAATACTACGTACTTATATCGATAACATATACGTGTTATTGTATAATCAGTTGAGTGTGTAATTGGCAAAAGTCATGTTTGGCGACATTTTTTCCAACATAAATATGATGTTACTGATATAGGTCAAGTACAAGTAGCCCAAATACCCAATTCTCAATAATTCAAATCGTCTAAACTTGGTGGCGATGCCACCCGTGCATCCTATAGTTCACATGCATTCTTTAGTTTATCAAAATCGGACACGAGTTCATTCATAGGCATTGACATAAAGATACGTAATCATAATATCATTGTTACTATTGAGCCTTAAGATAAGATAGGAGGACCACAAAAAAGGGTTACGTTCTAGCGTTCCACTATTATCATATTACGGAGTATAAGTTCAGGTGGCATAGATGCTCTCAATATACTAAGATGTAAACAAAAGTATCTTCTCAATTCATAAAAAAAAATTTGGTATGCATGGTTTCCACCATTATGACCAACTAATTTACGGGGTCTGATCAAATCAGTCAAAACCTTCCTTTTCGTGAGGTTGAACCTTAGTGTTGTTTTAAATTTCATTTTGTTTTATATTCTTAGAAATATATGTCATGTTTTAAAGTTTCTATTTTTTCATCACATGGTGACAATGAAATTTTGTGACTGAATAGAATCATATTCCAATGAAATCATAAACATTGCTTTCATTGTTTGATAAGCATAGGAAGATATCCCCAATGCCTGTTGAATATATAAACGAGTATTTGGTTGTACCATCTAGTGCAACTTAACGCTTAAATAAGATATAAGCATTGAACTAAAATACTTATGACTATAGAACCAACAACATGAAAATAACTTAAAACACAGCAAGAAAGTGAGCCAAAAAGCATTAAAAAAAAAAAAAAAAAAAAAAACGCCTTTAACTTCATCAAATTCTTAATAGCATATGTATGCATCATATGTACAACTAACAAATTGTGACGATTTTTAAGAAAATTTCTCAACTGAGTTAAATGTGTCTAGATCAAAGTTTCCGTAGATAAGATTGTCTTTCACAAGATAATAATAGACGATTGAAAAAGTTGAACAAAGAAAAACAAACTGAAAGCGAATCTTGTCCCACATCGGTGGATGAACAAATATTGGACGTGTTTTTATAGGTAAAACCATGAAGCATGTTGTATTGTGTGGTTGAAAAGCTACTTTAGATTCTGTGGTGTTCTTTTCTAGCCATTATTATGAATTCTGCTCTTATCTTCTTGAGTTCTTCTTATGAACTTTTTCAAAAAATGTAGAAGACTAATCTGAAAACCATATGGTTTCATATCCTGCAGCGGACCAATTTTCGTGGGATATCTTCATCTTCGTATCGGTGTAGAGCACAATTGAATAACATACACACTAGTGTCACTCATTTAACAACGATGGTCGATATGTACAAGTGAACCGTCGTGAAGTTTACGCCGAGAAACTATACTAACAATAAATATAGAGAACTAATTGCCTTCAAATTATGTTCGACACTAGTCTGTTCATGGCCATTGACATCAAGATCGTAATCCGAATATAACATTGTTACACAAGTTCGCCTAAAATAGTTTTCACCGGACCAAAAATATATCAATGGGTACGAAAAAAAAGCAGAATCATTACTTCTTTTTCTTACTTTCTGTAGAATTAAAGTTTTACCCTTAAGTAATTAGTTAATGATTTCTTTAAAGTTTACAATAATGATATCTCGTGACGATAATACGGTAAACTTACCTATCTATTTATAGTGATGAAGAATTAATTTGGGACAACTTGAAAAGAAATGTGGACAATAAATTTACGATGGAAGGAGTAACAATTAATTCGGGTTAAACTTGAATAAGTAGAAAGTTATCTGTAATGATACACTTCAATGTTGCCTTGTTTAGTTTGTTATATTCAAAATGGATACATATAGTAGATGTTGCTAATTACATAATGTATGGACAGGTTATAATATTTAGCTTTTTATATAGCATAACTTTGTAGATAAAAAGATAGAAGTTTTGTATAGTTTCGTAACATCGGGTGGACCATAACTATACTCGTTACAAGACAACAAAAAAATGCTCCTAATTGATTTATATGTAATCGTTTGGTTGAGGGAACCATAAAGAAACTCTCAATGAGAATTTCATTAACTTGGACTATTTAGACGAAAATGCGTAAAAACGGACAAAAACGTAAATAAACGGACGAAAACGTGTAAAAACGGATAAAAACATAAAAAACCGTATGAAAACGTGTAAACGGACAAAATGTAAAAAAAACCGACGAAAACGTGCAAAACGTAAAAATGTCAAAAACGGACGAAACGTAAAACGGACAAAAACATAAAAAGGACGAAAACGTGAAAAAAATGGGCGAAAACGTAAAAAACCTGACGAAAGCGGACAAAAACGTAAAAAAACGGACGAAAACGTGTGAAACGGACGCAAACGTAAAAAAAACAGACGAAAACTTGTAAATATGGACAAAAATGTAAAAAAGCAAACGAACTCGTGAAAAAGCGGACGAAAATGTAAAAAAACGGACGAAAACGTGTGAAAACGTAACAAAAAAGACGAAAACGTGTAAAAACCGGCAAAAACGTAAAAAAATTGACGAAAACGTGAAAAAACGGGCGAAAACGTAAAAAAACTGGCGAAAACGTGTAAAACGGACAAAAACGTAAAAAAACAGACGAAAACGTGTAAAACGGACAAAAACGTAAAAAACCGTTATATAACGGACGAAAACGTAGAAAAATGGTATGGAAACGTAAGAAAACGTATAATAATAGACTGTGAGTAATTTTATAATTTTAGTTAACAACCAACTTAAACCATGTAAATATTGTATTAGACCCATGTGGGTATATTATTAGACCCAACTAGACTCATCAATATTAATTAATTAAAATAAACTAAACCTATCTAGACCCATCTATTAAAATAAACTAAACTCATTTAGACCCATCTCATTAAAAGAATTTACCCAAATAGACCCAAATTTAACCATTGGGTCTTAAATTGCCACCTAAGGAAAACACACTTTTGTTACGGGTTACATGGGAAATCTTCAAATACAAGTGAACCTATTGGCTATCGCACGAGCAAGTAAATTGTACTAACATTATATACAAATAACTAATCGTTTAAAGTTATGTTTTGAAAAATCTGGTCGGCTTATATATGAGCAAATTGAGCTATGCAAATGCAAGTATGCTATAAAAAAACTTCGATCAATAATTTCAATCGTTTACATTGATGGCTTATACCACCCATATTGTATGTTAGCTCAAAATTTATAAAGGGTTCATTTTCTCCATCTGTATCCATTTTTTTTTTTGTAGTTAATTAGTTTATACAAGCCAATACTATCGTTATTCATATTTAGCATTATATCAAAATCGTGCACGAGGTTCTTAATGACCATTTACATCAAGATAATATAGCGCGTAAAAACTTTACATTGAACAATTTACACACAAGTATCTTAAGTAGAGAAGAAAATGTTATTAGGTCACCAAACTTGTTGTGACCGATCCCATCTTGATCGATAGTACTTGTATCGACATGTTACATGGTTCGTCCATTTCGTATCTCCAGTTCTTGTATATTAAGATCATATTGTAACGTGAACACATAAAAAAAACTTGCATCAAACCAATGTCATTACGTCATTAATTCATTTGTTACGTGCGAGAAAAGTTGTCATTTTAACGTATACTTATTTGATTTTTTTAAAAAGTCATTAGAAAACAAAAAAAAAACACCTATAATGTATTCTTCATGTGGTCATTTGCTTGAGGCAACTACTAAAACAAAAAAAAACACCTATAATGTGTGAGATTTCAATTTTAATTCTTGGTGGGTGCAAACAATTTTGAAGTGGCCACGCCAACCTCCTGAAAAAGGAGGGTTTTACCTGGTTTGAGTCTGTGTGGCGGTGGGTTCAAACCCTGTGGATTAGTCGGCCAAAAGATCGGAAACAATGGTTACCCAAAAATAAATAAAAAATAAAAATAAATAAATAAATGTAAAAGATTCACAAAAGTTACCAATATATTAATTCTGAATTATGACCTTCTGTGAAGATGAAGCTTTTATTAACCCGATGTTTTTTTTATTAAAACTACACCATGTTTAGATTATTTACTAATTCAAGCCCAGATAAAATAAGCTTCTGCTCAATAGGTAATACGTTCATCAATAAGCTGAGATGAACTTATAACTTTCCATAACTCAAGTAATTTGCGGGGCTATAATATAAAGGAATAAGCTAAGATGAAGTTAAGACTTCAACAGCTTAAAATAGTAGCTTACAGTAAAAACTTTAACTCGAGTAATAGACAGGGCTGCGCGAACGTAAGCCCTTCAACAAATTTTGATGTAGGCTCGACCTTATGGGCCGACCTTAGGAAGGCACCCTTCTAAAGTGCAATGAGGTCACCAACCTAGGCCATGGACCTTTTTGATCATCCATTGACCCCATCCAGGTAAGTGATTTCTACAATATCATGTATCTGGTTTTATACAGCACCACTTCCCCTTAATTATTGCACGCAGGGCGATGTGGGATGTATTCAAATACTTTGAGTAATTCGTTATTCGTTAGCAAAATGTATCGAATATCGATGAGTATTAAGTTATATAAACAAGTTTATTTGACATAGATAACGATATGATGCGAGCACCCTCTTGGTCAAGTTATTGTTTTACTTGTTCTCGTATGACTGGTGATAGCAACGCTAGTTTGCGATTATCAATTATGCATGCAACAGCTTTTTTTCTTTCCAATAATAACTTTTTTTTTTCATCATTCATTCATTAATATTACATGTTTCAGAGATAATTTTTCACTCTATTTTTTTAAAATGAAATATCTTGAAATCGTCAAGCCATACAGATCTTCGAAAGGTGTGCAATATGTGTTGTCGCACAAAGCCTCTATTTAAAAAATATTACATTTTTATTAGTTTTGCATATAAAGACATATAATATCAACCATATATAAGTAAATCTGCTTAACTGCTTAAAAAAACGTTATAGATCTGTAATCCAAATCTGTATTTTTAAATCTGCTTAATTGTAATTGATTTCCAAAGAAACTCAAGAAGGTTTCGACAGAAACAATTTATAAAAATCTGTTAATTAATCCGATTTTAACAAAGTGTTTTAAATTCGGTTAAAGCGAATCTGTTTTAAGACTGTGAGAAACGGTGTACACTTTATAATAATAGATCAGATTATAATTAATAAAAATAGACAGAAAGGGATAGAAGCAGAAGACAGACTCTATATTATTGGTAATTAAATGAAAGCAATAAAAGTCGTTCATTATTGGTAATTAAATGAAAGCAATAAAAGTCGTGGAACGAGGCTCGTGTTTAACACGATTCCCTTCCGAGGGTAGTAGGCGAGATTTCGAAGCTGCATTTGTGTCTGCAGGTCGCGCATGAGTTCAAAAGCTTCGAACTCATTTTGAGTCGAAAATCCCAATCAACACAAATATATGTAACATATACATACATTAAATAATATCCAAAATTTGCAAAAACCACTTTGCAAAACTCATTTTTCCAACAATATAATTTAAGGTTATATGCATTTTTTTAATAAGTGCGATAGGGCTTCTTTGTTGTTATTGCTTAGGGTTACCGAAAACCATGAGACGGCCTACATCAACCGATAAAAAAAATACACCATGGCAAGGATAATTTTATATCTTTCGGTAGATGTGTACTTCGATATATTTTTGACGAACTTTTTCGCAAGCTTTATTCTATTGTTGAAATTTTCGCCCTTAAAAGTCACATTGATTTATAAATCAGTTATGATTTGTTATTTTAAAAAGAGTAAAATACACCGTTCGTCATTTTGCTTGTATAAAAAATATAAGCCGAGTCCCTAATTCAAAATAAAGGCGTTCAAGGTCCCTACTTCGAAGTTTTTGGGATGCCCAAGGTCCCTTTGACTAACGAGCTTTTGTCAATGTGAGTTAACTACCTCACGAACCTTGCACGTGAGGTTAGTTTGGTCATTTCACTGAGTTATGTTAATTATATAATTATCTTGTTGCAAGTTTAGGGACGAACGGTGTGATTTACTCCTAGAATTAACACAATCACCTTATCTACCCTCGTTCTTCATCCTCCACGTACTCATCACCACCACCACCACCACCACCACCGTTAGAACCATCCATCATCCTCCCAACAAATTTCAACCCATTTATAACACTACTTGAAATTCAAAATCAAAACCAAAACAAAAAACACATTCTTATAAAATCCAAACCACAAGCATAATTTTATATACAATAAAAAACCATTCTTTTCTTTACTCAAAAACTGAGAATATATAAACACTAAAATCAGATTTCACCACTTAAAAGTTACTCGTACATATTTACTAATACAAAGTACATAAAGTAGTATTAAGGGACTACTTGTATTACCTAAACATATGAAAAGGATGTATACACCTCCTTCAACTATAAAAAGCAATAAACTGAATTCAATGCTATTCATATATCATAACCATGCAGATTGATAAGCTAAACTTAAAGTTTAGCAAGATTAACAAGATTCACGTAGCAAACTCGAGGAGCGTCAAATGCTAGCTGCGAAAACAATATTCTAACTTACTTGAATCGTACCTCGTCAACCTCTCTCTAACTAACTATGGCTTATATCCAACTTATATCAAAACTTGTATCATACTATGATACATAATCTATCTATAGCTAAAGTCATTTGACCCATCAAGAAGCTAAAATGTGTCAAGATTGAAGTTTTTGTAAATAAGAATATTATCTCTCAAAGTTAAGGCAATTTGAAAAATTCAAGTGGGACTTGTCCCACATTGCTGGTTAAAGAAAACCTTTATGTGTTTATAGCTAAATCAAGGGAACCGTTATTGTCGAGCTGTATACTTGGGGTATAAAACTTAGTTCAGGAATCCTGGTTAGTAAACAGCTTTGCTTTTTAAACCCGTATCAGATTTTGGCTACCATTTGCAAATCTTATATTCAATTACGTAAATTGTTTAAGTAATTAACATCATATTTTGGTTTTAATTAAAAGCGACAACTCATTTACTTTCTTCACTGCTACGAGTTTTTTATGCTACAAGACCAAAATTTTCCAAAGTTTACTTATACAAAAAACCAAAAATTTCCAATGTTTCTTCACCCGCACAAGTAGGCGATGTGAAGGACATAGAAACTTACATACCACTCAAATTTGTCGGTTATAATCCACCTTTTATTTTGCTTACCCACCAATGTGGGAGAAGTTCAACTTGTATTTCCAGCTATTTGCATCAAGTGTGGCTCACTTGGTCATTTCGAGAATCGATGTTTTATATAGAACTTCATATTCGACATATATTAGCTTGTTGCAAAGCTCTCTCCAAGGAAAATGCAAATCGCAAACTAATATTGCGTACTTACATAATATATACGTGTTATTGTGTAATTAGTGGAGTTTGTAGTTGGCAATAGTCATGTTTGGCAACATTTTTTCCATCATAAATATGATGTTAGAATAATGTAAGTAAGCATTTAGGCTAAAGGGAGCGGTGGTGACATGCTCACCGCCACATCACCATTATGTCAAGCCGTCAACTTTCTTTATTCTCTCACTTTTCTCGCTCCCTCTCACTTTTCACCGTTTTGGTCACCTTCCACGCATCTTTCATTAAATTACCTACTTTATAAAAATATATCCCACACACATTAATAAACCAAATATTTAATTATAAAAACATCCACTATGGGTCTCACATTTTTTGCTTGTCGCTATGGTGAGCCGGTCACCATTTTAAGGCAATTTGATCGTGATTTGTGGCTTCCATTTTAGCGGTCACGAGTGACATGCATAGTCACGGAGGCATGGTCACTCCCACTCCAGATGGCCTGTCAGTGTGTATTAACTAGAGTGCAATCTTATTCCATTATACATATGTTAATCGTTTGAGGATTGAATTGTAACTGATGCGTTGTGAAGGTCCTTTTATTCCATTATACATATGTTGATCGATCAAGAATAGAATCATATTCCAATGGAATTGATATCATAAACATTGTTTTTATTGTTAAATAATCGTAAGAAGATATACCAAATGCCTGTTGAATATATATAAACGACGTATTCGATTGCATTATCTAGTGTAATACTCCGTATCAAATAAGATATAATTATATGTATTGATCAACCAAATGATGTGATGTACCTTATTGATACTTTTGTCCTTAAAAGTTATCTGAACACTTTTAGACAGCAAGAAAGTGAGCCAAAACGCAGCGGCGCGCAAAAAAACCACCTTAGACTTCATCCACTTCGTTGCTGATCAAATGCAACAAGTAACATAAAGATTGAAGCGTACGATTGGAATATACTTTAACATTTAAGTTTGGTCATATCATGTTATACCAACTAGTAAACATGAATATAACTAAAAACTACTAAATGTTGCTAATTACATGATGTATGGACATATTGCAGTGCATGTTTAGCTTTTTCTATAACGTAACCTTTTAGATAAAAGGATAGAATAGTTGTATCGATTCGCAACATCATGCGGACCTTAATTCTACTCTTTACGAGACAACAATAACAAAGCTCCTAATGGACTTTATGTAATCATTTGCTTGAGAGAACTTTTGGAACCAAAACAAGAAAATAAATTGTCAGTGAGATTTTTGTTCACTTGGACATTGTTATACTGATATATGTACAATTAAAACTTTATGGGGGCTTGTAACTATTAAGAATTTCGCAACTAACTATAATGTGTCAAGATTGAAATTAGTTGTTATAAATGAAATATTGTCTCTCTCAAGATAAAGACAAATAGAAAATTTGGTAATACAATGGAAGCAAAGGAGGTTGGATCTCTCGAGACAGGTAATGTATCACAAGATCCGCTTGTGAGTGATTCAATGGTAGCTAACGCGGTTGGTCCTACCCCATTGTTGAGAAAATAGGGGAATTTGAAAAGCTTCTTATTGATGGGAAAGCTACTCTTGTTGATGATAATGGTAATCCGATTAAAAAGGATTTCCCGGCTACTTCTTTTACTAAGAGGGTTAGCCCATTCACTAAGGTGGGAGAGATTGTGGATTCTGATAGTGATGATGAGGAGGTTGTGAACACCTTTGATGAGGCGAGTAATCTATTTGGTGGTGGTCATGATCGTGAAGATGACTATGATGACTATGATTATGATAACTATGCGGATCAGTTTTACGATCTTCTAGGAAATTTGGATGCCTATTATGACACGTATTATATCAAGCTCCAAGGCCGTGGTAGGAAGTAATTTTATCTTCATAGGAGTCTAATGTTATATTTTGAGTAGTGGTTTATTTTCTTATATAGAGAATAGGAAGTATCTTGTTATGTAAGCTTTTCGCCTATGTAACGGGCTGAGATATGTGATTCACCTATATCCTTTGTACTTAAACGTTTTTTGGAGTAATATATTTACCGGGTCTTTGACCTTTTACCCAAAAAAAATTTGGAAAAATAAAATAAAAATATAGCTTATCCCACATCTGTGGATGTACAAATACTGAATGTACTTATATTGCTAAAACCATAGAATCAACCTTGAATTGTTCAATAAAGGTTTTCAACATCTGGATCCTACTTATGATTGTTTTTGTTTTTGCAAGATCGAGATCGTAAGATCGGATCAGGATCTTAAGATAATACCATAATGTCATTTTCTTAATAGTCCTTGTAATATAATACAAATCTATAAGTTATTAAGCTTCAAAAATCCTATGTAGGATCCATATCGTTTTCTTTCTGATGATCGTAAAAACGTAAGATCTTAAAATAATGATCGAGATCCTGACAACCATGGTTGTATATATGCATTTGGATACAAAAGTCACTTGAGATTCAAGTGTCTATATTACAATCCTACTTTTTTTAAAAGAATGTAGGAAATGAAAAATAACGTAGGAAATGATTTTAAAATCGGCATCGTATTTTACGGTTGTATATATTGTTGTATCATAAGCAAAACTCACTTGTTCTTGGATGGTTATAATAAATTTGAAGCTGCTTTATAAATATAAAGATAGATACATGTGTGAGTGTGGCCTACATTTTAATTTGTCAAAACAAAGTTCTTGGGTCACCAAATTTGTGGTCACTGAAACTATCTTGTTTGATAGTAATTGTATCCACTTTGGCGGAGTAAAAAATTTGTCAAAGGATATGCACTTAATATTGAAATCTAAGAAAATGTTAAAACGTCAGACATTTAAACAACAAATGATGTTGAAAAGGTATACACGTGCAGAATTTTTGCCTTAATTATGTCCGCCCATGTGTATCAACACGTTACATTGTTCGTCCATATAGTATCTCCAATTCCTATGTATCATGATCAATTTTTATAACAAACATAAATAAACTTGTACCAAATCAGGTCATTATGTTACTAATTGATGATTTATCCCTTTATTTGTTACCTCATAGAAAAATCGTCATTTTAGCGTACATAAAATGTTTATAAGAAGTCGTTAAATAAACCTTTTGTTACTTGGACATTGGAATAGATATGTACAACTAGTATTTTGTGAGGATTTGTAACTATTTAGTATTTTGCAACGAGTTTCAATGTGCCAATAATGAAGTTGTTGTAGGTGAAATTGTAATAAAGACAAATGGAAGATATGAAGAAAAATAAAATTGGAATTGTCCCACATTAGATGAGGTACAAACATTTAATGTGTTTTTATAGCTACAAAATATGCAAGTTACAAAGTGATATTTTTACAAAATGATGTTGTGTATGACTTCTTATACAAAAGTTACCATAGAGTAGAGGTTCGTACGCGTCAACTTGCTTTTTCTCTTTTCGGATTCCGTCTTATTTTCTTATGAAGTTTTTAGATAAATGTAGTAAACGGTTTTTCTCTCTTTCCGGATTTCTTCTTATTTTCTTATGAAAATTTAAACTAATGTAGCGAACGGTATTAAAAATCATATCATATTTTATTACAATTTGCAACATATTCGATTTCGTAGATTGTTCAAGTTAACAACATCATTTTTTGGTTTAAATAAAAGTGACGCCATTTCTTTTCAGATTCCGTCCTATTTCCTTATGAAGTTTTTTGACAAATGTAGCAAACGGTTTTAAGAACCATATCAAATTTGATTACCATTTGCAACGTATTTAATTGCTCAGATTAATTAAGTTAATAACATCGTCTTTTCTGTTTAAATAAAAGTGCCACCTCACTCATTTAACTCACATTCATTCTGTAATCTAAACACAGCTCTGCTTCGGTTTTTTTTATAGTAACGTGTTTATAGTCGACCAATTTTCATGTGGAATCTTCATGTTGGTGGTATAAAGCAAATATTCAACAACAATTACACACCAAATCTCAGTTAACATGAGTTTAGCTTGATACAATCCAAAAACTACTGCTTATTCCTTTTTAACATTACATCAAAATCGGATATGAGTTCCTTCATGGCCATTTACACCAACTTACGTAATCCTAGTTGCATTGCTGAATTGTAGGTAAGATAGTCTCTCTCTCAAAGCTGAGACAAATGGAAAACCTAGAAAAAGAATGAAAGTGAAACTTGTCCCACATTGGTGGATTTACAAAAAATGGATGTGCTTTTATAGCTAAATTCATGGCTACACATGTCTTGGAATAAAAGCAACTTCAGATTCTGGAACAATTGTTATAAGCGTTTTTCCGAGTTCCATATCCAATTTTTATCAACTTTTTAAAAAGAATGTAGGAAACAACTTTAAAAACCGCAAGCAAAACATAGTTCTGCTATGGGTTTCGTTTATAAGAAATAACATGTTCATAGCCGACCATCTTTGTTGATAATCAGTCCCTTCCGATCCCCGTCCCGAACATACTCACACCCGCAAACACCAATCAAAACAGCAAGACATGTTTTCAATCTTTATCTTTATATATAATAAATGAAAAGTTTTTTGAATGCAATTCACCTTTATTATGACATCATATTACGTCATATTAGCACGTGTCAAGCTCACACAACATCTCTTAATACAATTTAACATCAAACCTTTTGATTAATTAAAAAAATGGTGTAACCGTTTCCTAAACTTCAGCTACTATTGATCAACTTATCTGGAATTGCATTCTTTAAATCATGATTCGCACTAATCTTCTTCTCTGTCTCCCCTTCAAATTCAAGAGGTCTGTTAGAATGTGCAATTCTTTGTAAATTATGCGATCTAATTTTTTACAGTTCGCTAATTTTGTTAGAAATTCGTTTTTGTTTTGATTAAAATTTTGCAGGTTAATCATGGTAAATAGAGGTGTTTATATGTATAAACTGTTGGTTTTATGGACAATAAATTAATAGACGTGAGTTAGGATCGAACTCGAGACTATGGGATTGCACACTTTACGTATGAGAATTTAAAGTTAATAATTAAATATAAATGTTGTATTTATTTATTTATTAAACGAAATAACTAACGGACGTTAAGTAATTAATGTAATGGATTAACGGTCGTTAAATGTTTATGGAAAAGGATTAAATTGCAAAAGTTGGGAAGGTTCTGGAATCCCTTTGGGGAATCCTACACCGATCGGCCAAGGATCAAAACAAGGAAAGAAAAACCCAACTTGTTCACCAAGTTTAGTTGGGTATATAAACAAGGCTTGGGGTTTTATTTTTCTAGATCTCTTGTGCTCATAAGCTAAACCCTAAAAAAGTTTTGTGTGTGTTTTTCTTTGTCCAAACCGATCGGCCAAACACCATAGGTTGTCGATCATTCTTTTTCCACAAGCAAAGTTATTTGTTTTATAAAAACTAGCATTACTTTAATTCGGTTTAGTACGTGTGTACAAGAACATAGTAATAACATACTTTTGTTATTATCTTGGATTGAATTACAAAACGGTAAGGGGTAATTCATATAGTCCTATAAACCCTAATTAGGGTTCATCCTAATTGCTAGTTTGTGGATTTGATTCTTGTTCGGCTAGAATCAAGGAAGGTACGCATACTTTATTCTTTAGTTAATTAATTATTCATTATATGTTCCTATACGCTTCCGCACTTACTTTGATGTTTATTGTTTATATTTATGATTAGTCATGTTATATAATTCCAACGGTGGCATCACGAGTCATTGGTTTTAATGAGTAATTAATTACTAAACACGTAAAAACGGATATTGTATTGTGTTTGATATGATTTATTCTAGGGTTTTGGTTATGATTATATAAACCCTAATTTTAGGGTTAAGGATTTTGCCCTAATTTGGTTTTAAAAATCTATTATGGATCGAAAAAAAATTTTTTTGGTGGAAACCCTAAAATTTTTTAGTCGATTTCCTAAATTTTTTTTAGGGTTTATATTAATTGTTAAGTTATCAATATCGAAACCTAGATTTAATATATATTTGTTACGTGATAAATTCATGAATAAAGTGTTATGTGACATGGAATTGTATGCGATCTTGTGACTTAATTGAATAATTGTTATGTTATATCCATGATGATACATGCATGTTTGTCATGGATAGTTGCTTGTATTATTATTTAATTGTTAAGATTGGATTAATTGTTAAGTTTTATACACATGTATATTTATGATAAATCTTGAATTGGGGAAGACTCCAATTACATATATTAATGAATCAATTATGTGTAATTTGGTATATCATTAATTATGGGTTTACGCAATCGATTCATCATCGATGTATGTGGCTCACTTTCTAATGATGGAGTGAAAACCCTAAATTAATATATACATTAATTTAACCTAGATATTGATTATTAATAGGGTTTTATCGAATAAGTTGCATGTGGCTACTTGTTCACACGTATAAATTGTTTATTATGTGCACATTGTTTTTTAGTAGTTTATTTTTTATTTATTACTTGTTTGTTTATTATGTTAGACAGTTTTAAGCAAAGGGTAATTTTGAATAGAAAAATAATACGGACTAAACAATGGCGAAATTTGATTTGTTTTGGAAGAGTTAAGTTTTCAATAGTTTAATTGATTGGTGACTTTGGTACAATGATGAACGGCTCACCCATTCGAATGAACTATAAAGGGGTTATTTAAGAAGTGCGCGCAATCACACCGAATGGATGTCTAAGGTTATGCGTTTGCGCTTACCGGTCCTCGCCCTCTGTAAGTTCGAATGGAGCTACTTAGTAAGCCATAAAATGTACAAGCTCATCTTAAGGCGAATTAGTTTTAATTCCATGCGCCACTTCGGTGGTAATTATCCGAAACACTAAGTGTTTACACTTATGCAAAAGTACGGTATAATGGATGATAATTAACACTAAATTCCTTGATTGGTGAACCCAATACCTCAATCAAAACTTTGATAATTTGATCTTTATGAATTGATAATAAAACGTTTTTTATTAAAATTATGCTACAAGATGAATGCATGACATCTTTGTACATATTTGATTTGACCATATAAAATCAAAACTAGTACCCTTTTAAATTAAGGTATATGCCATCTAATTAAAAGGAACACTTGAAGTTGCAATTTAAGTCATGAGAGTACTTGGCTAGATTGTGATGGAGAGGTAAATCACTATGTTAAGTGAGACCTTACATGGACATATTTGCAGTTCTTTAAGTTAGACACTTAAGTTGAGTAGGAAGTGAGATCTTGGACTCAATGGCATAAGATGGGATGAAACATGTTTATATTTGCAATAGCGTTGGAAAATATAAATCCCATAATGATCTAGGAATTGGAAATTGTTTGCCAATTAATGTTCGATGATTACCTTATTATATCGTTCGTTGCTAGCGAGATCAAGCGATGTAATGAACCTATGATAATTTGGATCCTAGTTTTCGAGAAAATTCTATGGTTATATGAATATTACATTGGGTATTTTATTTTCTTGAAAAGTTTAATTATCGAAAATACTAAAATTGAATTTTGCTAATTCTTTAAATGTATTAATGCAACATTAAATCGTAAACGTAGGTTATTCCTGTATTGGTAAAATTGATCTACACCTGTAAGGGTTTTAGTAGAGTCAACGTTACTAAAAGAATAAACCTAGTCCTCTTTTCACGCGAAAGAGTGAGATTCAACCCTATTCCTTTTCATGAATGAAGAAAGGTATGATAGGACAATTAGAATTGTCTAAATTCTAAATACATAACTCGTAAGCAAATTTTAATAGTTAAGAAAATTGCATATTTCTGAGTTATTAAATTAGAACTAGACTAATTCTTGTATAATTGGTAAAGACAAACTAGCATATTTTATCTAGTTGTTGTGCTTTGACCATTTAAAAGTACTACTTACAATTGTTGGAATAGTAGAACTATTAAGAAAGAAATTGCATGCCCAATTTTTCAAGTTAATAGCATTGATGGATAAATTCATCATCTACATAGTAGAATACATTCTTTTAAGTACATAAGTAATTGTTATGTATGGACTTTCTCAAAGGTGTAGGGAAGTAAATAGAACGCTATTTTCTATCTTTGGTTAATGCAACACTTACAATGTTGTCAAATCCAATTGGGAGTATTTTGTTCTTATTCTTGAATAAGGAATTAATGTAATAATCTCTTATTCGATTGGGAGTTACAAGCTTTGTCATCTTAGTAGTAACTCGGATTATCTCTAGAATGTCTTAAGATAATTACTTTCCACTTGTAGACACTTATGTTTTCAAGGATAGTCATGTACGTTTCTTTATTAGACAATGAAGTGGTTCTACATCTACTAGTTATGCTAATATCAATGACACAATCATATTAGTCACATAAACAAACATATGTCGTGTTGTTTATACGCTACATGATGTTGTTCCATGCACAAGTGGGAGAAATCTATATTGTGTGCAAGGTACAACATATAGGTATATGATTTAATGGATTCTCTTGACTGCAAGGTAAGAGATTAACGTTCTAATATAACTTGTACATATCTAATTCAAGAAACACTTGGTGTTACAATTTACGTCATGTGAGAACTTGGCGAGATTGCAACAACAAAGTAAATCTCTATGTAAAGTGAGATCTTGCATGGACATATTTACAGTTTCTAAATTAGACAAGTATTTAGAACATGTGTCAAAATGATATATAAGACTACTTCAAATTAGATTTTTATGTATTATTAGAATGAAATAAATGAAGTAATCTAATACTACTTCAAAATTTGTTTATTTATGTATTTTGGAATGACATAAATGAAAAATAATGTAGTCCTGCATTATTGTGAAGTAAAATAAATTAACTTGAAATTACTATTGAAACCAAGAGTTGTGTTCATAATTACTTTAGTTAAACATGTTTATGATCATTGTAAAGACATAAACATAAAGTCTTTTAAGACTTATAATAAAGTAAGATGTTAACTTGTTATGTTTTTTAATTAAGACATATACAAGAAGTCATTGAGTTGATCAATGATTTATAACGTATAATGGGATTATAACAATTTATGTTTCTTGTTGAGACATGGATATGAAGTGACTTGGTTAAAAGGTACTTGTGTTATAAAGCATGTAGTTGGCTTGGAAAGTCTATTATACCATTAAGTTGACTTAGTTGGTAAATAGGTAAGCCAAAAGGAATATGTTTATCTTATATATTGTTAGATTGTCTTACAATATTAAAATTCTAATGAATACCACAAGTTGATGGTATGTTCAGTTAGGAGAATCAAACTCTATTTGATTTGTTTGATTCATGATAACCATAACTTCTTTCTTAAATAATAACAAGGTTAGAATATTGAGTATGGATTGAATATACTCAATATGACTCCAACCTAGAAGATTAATAAAACACCATTTCATTATGGAATGTGATGAATCACATTAAGTTTTAAAATTGAAGATTCTGAATTTGTTAAACTACTTATGAATAGGTTGTTAACAAACTTAAGTCTGGAATTTTCAATGTGTATTTGTAATGTCCCAAAAGAGAACAATGTAGTTTTGCTCTAATTGCTAAGTATATATAGATAGTCTATATATTACAAAAGGCAAGTGGGAGTTTTTTTTTTATCTTGAAGATAAAATTACAAGATACATAATCTTCTAAAACACACTAGTAAATATCATGATGAGGTTAGACATGTAAATGATAGACCTCATGATGATGGAATTTTCATTCATAGATCTGCAAGGATATCTCGGATATTTGACTTATATCTTGAGAAATATGAGTTCTGAGGATTATAGTAAACCTGATAATCATTATGATGGATTACCAAATATTGAATTGGGAAAATTAGTCATACTATGAATGTTAAAGATGCTGTCCATAAAGATAATCAATTTTTTGAAATTTGGTTTATCTTAATAGTTAGACTAGAGAATGGAAATGAGCTTCTTCAAAGAGATGAAAAACCCTAGTGGTTTGAATTTCTATGTAGAAATCATATGGACAATATTCTACACATATTTAATGCATGTCTTATGACAAGATTATTAATCATACTTAAGCAATTAATTGTGATTGAATATTCTTTTCTAGACACATTAAATATATAAATATGATAATTGTCATATTTGTTTTCATTAATATGAAATATGACAATGGAATATCAAAACTCTTTCTTGAGAAATTACTTGAGCGAGGACGGTAAGTAATTGAAAGGTTTTGAATTCATATAATCTTTGGAAGTGTCGAAGTGCAATAATTCATGAATGGATAAATGCATGCATCTATGAAATTATTCTTATGTTAAATTATTAAATCCATTTTCGATTTATAATTAAAATAAGATAAATTTTAAGTATTCACGAAAGCTAGTGGGAGTATTATGTTAAGGTTTTAAATCTTATATGTTGTATAACATATGAGAAGTAACATTCCTTGAAAGCTAAATGTTAAGTCTTAGATTGGAATGAAACTTCACTTGTAAGATTTAAGAATTAAAACATACAACCTTGGAATATATGTTTATTATTAATAAACATATGCAGTAAAAATAAATGATTCTAATAAAACATGATATATCATTTAGGAAATGGATAAATATCTTTTGACAAGATAGAACGTGAATGAAGTCTAAGTTTGACCTGTAGATTCATCATGAACATCATGTAGTGTATTAAAATTGTTGCATCATTCTAGAATAAGAAGTGATTTGACAACATTGATATCTAATTAAAAGTTATTAGATAACTTGTGTAATGAATATTCTAATAGAATTACATCCTTAAAACCTGGAATTGCTCCTAAATTCTATGGATGAACAATATGTCAAATGTTGTGCAAATTGTCATCAGCTTTAAACTTGAAAGTTAGGAAAGCATCAAACATTACACAATAAGATATTAAAGTTTACGGAGTTTTAATGGGCACATTGTTGTTTGTATACAATGATGCTGGTTTTAATTGAGATGACACTCAATACTAGTCATGGTAGGATTTCATCCTTGTTAATGGCCATGTGACCTAGTTTTGCTTATCTAAGAGCCTTGATTGCATTATACATTAAAAGAATAAGAATACTTTAAACTTTAAAATGTTTGAAAGTTTAAATTGTCATAAATTGGTGATAGAGGATGTCACACACTTTATGAATTATTATGTGGATTGGTGAATGCACACATACAAAGACTTCATTAATTGAATTCTTGAAATAAGTATTCTCAAAATTATGATAGATCAAGTTGGTTGATTTATGCCTTGTCAACAAGTATGATTGTCATTACTTGAGGCATAATTCATCAACAGGAATTTTCATGCATTGATCTATTTGGTATTTGGATAAGGGATGTTAAACAATTGTTATAATAAATCAAATACTTGGTATGATTGATTTTATAATATATTGTATCCTGTATTTACATGTTTAATCCGTGAGTAAATTTATTTATTCTAAATCATCCGTTGTCAATTAATGATATGGGAGTATCATTAAACTAAGACAAATCTGAGAGATATGGTAGAATATACTTGAAAGTATATTGATGAGAATGCATACCATTTTCAGATGATATTCAATGAATTGAATATAGGACTTATCCCAACTACATAATTACTTTGTGGATATTGTTATAAGTAAATTATGAATAGTTATCCTCAGACTTGAGATACCAGATAAGTGTCATGAATGTAGTGCACTACGTGGAATAACTTAACGCTATCGAATGGTAGTCATAAGGGTTGTTTCACGAAGTGTTGCAAAGTTCATGGGTTATTCTCGTAGTCAAGATAGAATTTGTTCCTTCAAATTTATTTTGGAGTTTAATCTTCTTTGGGCCCTCGTAGGGTTGACAAGATGTTTGCATGGCCATGCCCAAAGTTCTCCACGAATATGTTCGGAAGATTTGGTAATCTTGTTCAATCACTAATAACGAGAAAGCAGAATGGTTGAATAAAGAATGACTTAATTCCATATCTTTATTTAACATGGTATTAGAAACAAAGGATAATAATAATGAGAAATCATTAAAGGTTTTCAGGAGCCTTGCTCGAGTTGTACTAGAGGCATCGAAGTGTTGCTAGACGCCAATCGAATGTGATCACTCTATTAAGATATGTCCAAGTGGGGCTGTTGGTTTTATGGACAATAAATTAATAGACGTGAGTTAGGATCGAACTCGAGACTATGGGATTGCACACTTTACGTATGAGAATTTAAAGTTAATAATTAAATATAAATGTTGTATTTATTTATTTATTAAACGAAATAACTAACGGACGTTAAGTAATTAATGTAATGGATTAACGGTCGTTAAATGTTTATGGAAAAGGATTAAATTGCAAAAGTTGGGAAGGTTCGGAATCCTTTGGGGAATCCTACACCGATCGACCAAGGATCAAAACAAGGAAAGAAAAACCCAACTTGTTCACCAAGTTTAGTTGGGTATATAAACAAGGCTTGGGGTTTTATTTTCTAGATCTCTTGTGCTCATAAGCTAAACCCTAAAAAGTTTTGTGTGTGTTTTCTTTGTCCAAACCGATCGGCCAAACACCATAGGTTGTCGATCATTCTTTTCCACAAGCAAAGTTATTTGTTTTATAAAACTAGCATTACTTTAATTCGGTTTAGTACGTGTACAAGAACATAGTAATAACATACTTTGTTATTATCTTGGATTGAATTACAAAGCGGTGAGGGTAATTCATATAGTCCTATAAACCCTAATTAGGGTTCATCCTAATTGCTAGTTTGTGGATTTGATTCTTGTTCGGCTAGAATCAAGGAAGGTACGCATACTTTATTCTTTAGTTAATTAATTATTCATTATATGTTCCTATACGCTTCCGCACTTACTTTGATGTTTATTGTTTATATTTATGATTAGTCATGTTATATAATTCCAACATAAACAAAATTGAATCTCGAATAATTCCTTTTTAATCACAGTTTTCACAGCCTCTCGAAGTGTCTTTTTATGTCTTTTATGTTCCGCAATCTATAGGTTAACGCATTTGACATTCAATAACAAGTTCTATAATAAAATGATAATGTTGGAATTGATATGTATTTTATTTGAGCCTTTGAGGTGTAAAGCTCTTTTTTTTCCCCTTAATTTTTCGTATGTTTATTTTCTTCATGTTGACCATGCTTTTGTGCTTTAGGTCACCAAAGCTATATGAATAACAAAAGTAAATTATAATTGTGCCTGATGAGGTAACATATAATTTTCAATCTTGATTTTTAAAAACAGAATTACATTGGATGTTTGGTACTTGGGTAAATAAATACACTCTGAAGCACCACCAGAGCCCTTGCCTCTTTTATACGTAGTTAGTGTTAATGTCTTATGTTTTTAAAAAGTATCATACTTGCTACCATTTGCTTTTGTGGGTAGCGAACAAAATATTTTGCTTTTGTTAGTACTTTTCTTTCAAATTCATCATTTTTTTTGTATGTTGCGAAATTTTTGAACATTTTTACCCCTCTTAGCTAATATAAATTTGTTTTTTCCGAAAGGCAAAAATGTCACATAGTACCCTAAAAATGATGAATTTGAAAGAAAAGTACCCACAAAAGCAAAAAAATTTGTTCGTTATCCATAAAAGCAAATGGTGGCACGTATGATACATTTTAAAAACATTTTTCCTGTATCTTTATACTATGAAGTATCCAAGTATACAATCGGGGCGGATCGATCATGTGCAGGTGCTTTCGACCGCATGAGGCCTTCAATTTCTGGGGCACCAAAATTTTAGGCATCGTGTTATGTTAATTCGGTTTGCTTATAAATGATGATAAAGTGTTCTATAATACCCGAGTTTGATTCCTATTAAATATATGTTAATAGTGATTTTTGAAGCAAGTAACAAAAATAGTGTGAACAGATAAATGGATCGAAGGAAGAAGATGACAACTTTAAAAGCATTTACATTTTTCACCCCCATCTATTGTTGTGTTTACGTTTTTGTCATTCCAATTAGTTTAGTTCTTTAATAAGATCAAAATAGTTTACAAAGTTGACAGTTTCTACCCTCGTGTCAAATAGAGTTATTAATGATCTAACACTACACTTTCAAAATATAAGAAAACCTACATGTGAGAAAAAAAAAACTTCCAAAAGTGTTGCAATAATTTTGATGTGATAGATTTCGACAAGTTTGACACCGTTCTTTTACAAAGAAATTCGATGCTTGTAATTCATTTTGCAATATTTATTTGCATTTCCACATATATGTTAAATCGTTCAAAATTTAGGGGCCCTACTTCCCTAGTTTGCACAGGGCCTCCAAAATTCACGGGACGGCCCTGTATACAATCCTATGTACTTTTACTCACAATTCCATGCATTTGTAGGGACGCTTTTTCAATTGACAAATTGAAATTTGGTTACTTTTATTCACAAGTGTTTCGTCTCAAAATGCTACCGATGAGGTATTTCGACCATTCATTGTGTACTTATATTATACTACGAGAGTAAGGACTTTATAACTCTAATTTGAGCTCAAAAATATGTTTTTTAATTTGTATGCCGCTGAGCTAAAAAATAACTCTAATTTCAGCATATTTGTTTATAGATACAAGCAAATGGATAGATTTTACGTAAAATACTTTATTATGGATAGTTTGTTTACAATCTGTACCTTCCCTATAACTTGAATTCACGTTTATTGAGTTGATGTTGTTTCTTAATATCTCGTGAGTCAGAGAGACTACAATTCAATGATTTGTTTGCTCAATTTTTTGTTCTTATTAGTAACGTAGCACGTTCTACGCTTCGTTGGTCGATTGTGGATTATTGTGGAACAGGAACACTTGCAACAGTTGATCCAGCTGATAATAAGCTGCCGCTGAACTATGATCAGGTGTTTATTCGTGATTTTGTTCCATCTGCACCTGCTTAATGGAGTATGAGAGATTGTCAAAAACTTTTTGCTTACACTCTTCAATTGCAGGTACTTTAAAACCATACCTGATGTCATGCTTTCTACTTTCTATTCCTCTCTTGATCAAACAGTTCATATTAAATTTATAGCGACTCTTATATTAGCAACTGGTAGTAATATACTTGCAATATAATTATAATAGTTTAAAAGAAATAACTGCATAATAATGTTTGTCTTTAAGAAGTCAATTTATCCAATTGGATAAAGGCATGTTTTAGACATTTTATGTCAAGGACTTCCAAACTAAAGTGTTCACCTAGCATAAAATCATCACTAGCATAGAATCATCATTGAAGTAAATAAGTATGAAGAAGGGAAATAAAGCTTTATTTTATTATCAGAAAAACCATGTTAGAACATGTATTAATATTTATAATAATATGGTAGATTATGTATTTAGGTCTATGGATTTGTGAGCCAATATATCGTGGGTCGAGCCAAACTGAAAATTATGCAATAGAACAAAATTTAAGGGTTCGAAGACTTAATGATTGTGTTATTGAGGCGGATATATAACTAAAATACATATAGGTACTACAACTATAATTCCAAGAATGTAACTTAGTTCTTTATACAAAAGGCTACCCTTGAAGATTAATAGAAACTATTTCATTTGTGTTTTGCATTAACTATCAACAAGAATTAAGGGCAATCTCTATCAAATGTTGGAATTATTTTGGCCTAAACCTATATTCACACATGAACAACTTTATATTGAAGATTCTTCTCTTAAAATACGCAAAGGTTTGGAGGCATTGATCAAACACTGCATGTTGCTTATCATGAGAGTTTAAAACACATATGATCATTCTAAAGATTTCTCAAATGTTCTTTTTACCGAATTTGATCATATTAATTTCTTAGTATGTCAATTCCTCTAGATATATGGTTAAAGCTCAACTTGATAATCTTATAAGCTAAAAGGGAAAAAAGTGATATTGTGATTTTCTTTTTTCAAAAGTCACGTAAGCTCATCGTAAGCCTACTTAATAAGGTAAGGCAAACACCCATGTACTTGACCCATATTTCCTGTGAATGTTTTATTCTAACAAGTAATGCACATGCATTGTATTTTTCAAGTTATGTTTTTTTTTATAATTTTCTTATTGACACTCGCGAAACCCGCGGGTCTATACTCTAGTGCTTTGTATATTAAATAAGGGAAACTGATACATTCTACAATGATGCCTACACTAATCTATTTATAGGCTAAAAATAAACTGATAGAAGTAAACTAAACGTGGGTACAATATGCTACATGTACAGCCACTACTCCCTATTCAAATGCCATGCAAATAGATCATCCCATTTTCTTCCATAATACTCGGTCAAATAAGCTACCAAGTCACTGACCCACATGCTAATCAATGACCCATAAACTTGGCCCATCAAGATTACCCAACAATCTTTATCTAGCTCTTCACATGAGTTCATTAGTTTATACAATCTAATACTATCTTTATTCATATTTAACATTATTTCAAAATCGCACACATGTTCCTTCATGACCATTTACATCAAAATAATATAACGCGTAAAAAACTAAACATGGAACAATTTACACACGTAAGTATGTTGAGTCGACATTAAAATGTTATCAGGTAACCAAACTTGATGTGACCGATCCCATCTTGATCGATAGTACTTGTATCGACGTGTTACCTTCTTTGTCCATATCGTATCTCCAGTTCTTATATATTCAGATTTAAGATCATATTGTAACGGAAACACATAAAGAAAGCTTGTATTAAATCAATTTGATTATGCCACTAATTCATTTGTTATGTCGGAGACAAGGCAACTACTACAACAACAATAAAAGAAAGCTGTAAATGAGTTTTTCGTTAACTTGGACATCATTATACATATGTGTGCATGACATGTACAAATATTAATTTGTTAGGATATGTAGGGTGCGTTTAGTTGGAGAACAAATTTTCTTATTTTCTATCTCTAGTTTTGTAAAAATTTGAAAGGAGAATTAATCTCTACAAAACACTTGAAAATATAGAAAACACGTTTAGTTGATGTTTCAATTTTCTGTTTTGAAGAAAGGGAGGGAGGGTTTAGGGTTACAAAGGAAAACAACTAAAATTTGTTTTGTAATTTTCCTTGTTAAGTTAGGAAATATGGGATTTGTGTTTTGCAAAACATTTTGTTGGAAAATATTGATTTGAATGCGATCTCTGTTTTCCTTGTTTTCCACAAAACATTTTGTGGAAAACAAGGGTGTTTTCCCTCAACAAAACGCAACCTAATAATTTTTACAATATCGCAAAGCAAAAACGATCTGGATCCTACATAAGATCTTTGAAAGCTTAAATCTTATAGGATCTCGATCTTGACCATAAAATCTTAAGATCTAATCCGATTGGTATGTACCTTTCTCGAACTATAAACAAAAAAACTATAAATTATGGCTTATGTTTTATAAAAAATAAAAATAAATAAAAATAAAACATCTGATATTTTTTAAATTTAAGACAACATTTTTATGAAATTGTAGATTTTATAATATTACAAAGACTATTAAGAAAATAATATCATGGTATGATCTTAAGATTTCGATCCGATCTTACGATCTTGATATTAAAAAAAAATCATAAGTAGGATCAGGATATTAAAAACTTTGCTTAAAACAACTTGACATTGATTCTATGGTTTCAGCTATATAAGCCCTCAGCATTTGTACATCCACCGATGTGGGATTATATTTTCATTTTATTTTTCCAAATTTTCCATATGTCTTTACCTGGAGAGAGACAATATTTCATCTATAACAACTAACCTCAATCTAACACATTATAGTTAGTTGCGAAATTCTAAATAGTTACAAGCCCTCACAAAGTATTAATTGTACATACATCAGTATAACAAGGTCCAATTGAACTAAAATATCACTGACATTTATTTTTATTGGTGTTTTAGTTCCAAAAGTTCCCTCAAGCAAACGAATACCTGAAAGTCCATTAGGAGCTTTTTTATTGTTGTCTTGTACTGAGTAGAGTTAAGATCCGCAAGATGTTGTGAATCTATACAAAGCTTATATCTTTTTATCTACAAAGTTACTTTATAGAAAAGGCTAAACATCATAATCTGTCCATACATAATGTAATTAGCAACATCTAGTATATGTACCCATATTGAATTTAAAAATTAAACAAGGCAACATTTGACATGTATTGGGTTAGATGAGTTTTTAGTTATTCATGTTTAACCCGTGGGAGCTTCAGAGGTATAATATGACAAAACTTAACATATTTCTATGTTAAAGTATGTTCGTTCTGTACGGTTGAATCTTTACGTTGCTTGTTGCATTGGATCAGACACGAAGAGGATGAAGTTTAAGGGGTCTGCTGTGTTTGGCTCACTTTATATTATCTTGGATGACCTTCACAACGCATCAGTTACAATTCAATATATATGTTGGCAAAAATGTTGGCAAAAATGTTGGCAAACATGAGTTTTGCCAATTATGCACTCAACTAATACTACAATAACACGTATATGTTTATCTATATGTAGTATTAGTTTGTGACTTTGCATTTTTCTCGGTGAGAGCTTTGCAACAAGCTAAGATACGTCGAATATGAAGTTTTAAATTAACTATCGATTCTTAAAGTGGAACTTCTCCCACATTGGTGGGCAAGCAAAATGTAAAGTAGATTATAAGTGACAAATTTGAGAACTAAATGAATCTCTGTGTTTCTTATTCCACCTACGTGTCCGGGTGAAGAAACATTCGAAATTTTTGTTCTTTTACTATAAAAAATTTTAGTATAAATTTTTTGTTCTTTTACTATAAAAAATTTTAGTATAAAAATACCCGTAGCAGAAGTGTGTTTTGCTTATTTAACAAATTTGAGTTGTGTTTTATGTGTGAAGAAGGGAATGGGTTGTCGCACATAATCGGGGCTCGAGGGTGCTCGTCTACGCGGGAGGGGTTGCAATTTTTGACATGACACGATAACCGACGCGATTTTACAAATGATTTGTTGAACAAAATACAACTATCTGATATAAGAAACTTAATAAAGGATTAAGAATGAAAGAGTGAAGACTCGATTTGTGCTCAAGTGAGTTTTTTGATGTTTATTCAATGCAAACTAGTGCTTTTTATAGGCTATACAAAAGTAAACAAATAGGAAAGCATGACTCCATGACTTATACTCAACTAACTACTATGACTCTACTAAGCTAGAAAACCCCCTTTTTTTTTTTTTTTTTTTTTTTTTTTTTTTTGTTATAATTTGTTTATTATAAAACCATGAAACTAAAAGTACAAAATAGTTAATATAAAGTTTTACAAATAAAAAATATTAAAATACATAAATTACGGAATAGAAAACAAAAACGACAAAGAAATTGTATTATCATGTCAACAAAGTGGTTAAAAGTAGGGTAAATAGTGGCTCAATCTATTATGGGATACCAATACTTCCCTTTCTCGAACTTTTATGAAAATTTGTTCACTAAGAGACACAAGCTATTTATTTGTCTAGACGCAGTCCATGGCATGCGGCAATGTTCTAGCGTCGATAATTAATGATTTGTGATATTGTGGTAAGTGTTTTGTGTAGCGTTTAAAATAGAACGTGAACCGATGAAAATGCAATTCCAAACGGTTGTACTATACGATAATTAAAGTCTAGACAAAATTCATAACATCTATCAAACAACATATAAAATCATTTAATGAAAATGAAAGTAAACATTACATCAGTTATAGGATAAAAACTAACAACACACGTTACTTGTTGCGTAAAAACTAACAAGGATGGGATTAATGGTGACTAAAATTAGCGTGAATATAATTAGCCCAAAATAAAATAAAAATTGGCTAATTTTGGCTATTTTGTAAAAGATTTTGGCACATTTAGCCCCATCTTTTTTTTAAATGAGCGTATTTAGCATATTGAAAAGTTAAATGTGCACTAACGGGCACATATTTTCTCATAATTGTAAAACATTATAATTGTTTTTGAAGAAAAACTTATAGATAATATATTTATATAGCGACAGATCGTTTTGTGTTAAAAAAAGTTTATGGGTTCTAAGCGAAAAACAAAAAAGTTTGAAGATTTGGGGATTAAACATAACGTTTTGAAGCCGGTTCGACCGGGTGGTTCAATCGGTTGAACCGTTCCGTCCGAAAAGCGGGTCGATTTAAACCGAGTCAATATGACATGTTGGGTCAAAGCGGGTCAAATTAAACGAGGTCAACCCTTTGGATTTGAGCGTAATGTGTCAACCCGGTTTCAATATGTGTTAATAGTTTCAAATTTTACTTTTTACTTTTTGGTTTTCCTTTATATATAATATAGCGGTACCCGCGTGTTCTTGCATGCGAGTACCTGTGACTATTAACCGGAGAAATAGATCTCGATGAGACTGATTCATCGGTTTGTATCGGTTTTAACGGGCCCTCTAGTTCGTTCCGGATGGTGTTATTGGTTAGCGAACCGATGGCGACACCGGTTTCCGGTTGAACCCGTTGGTCCGGTCCGATTTTTAAAACTATATGTACCATCAACTTGTTAGCTTGTATGAAGCTTTGTGTGTTTTATTAATTTGTATAATGTGTATAATAACATGTACTTTTCATTTTAGGGTGTTTTAAAAATAACATTAATTAGTTTGTTTAATTATTTTATATTTAGAATTATGTTGTAGCTTGTTTAAATTGTATATTGTGAAAATTTCATTGTACTTTTTAATAAGGGGTGTTTTAATTGGTTGTTTTTAATTTGGTAGATATGCTTTTGATTGGTTGTACAATGTGAATAAATTATTGTACTTTTAAGTAATGGGGTGTTTTAATAAGAGTATTAATTACACAAATATATTTCTCTCTCATTTGACCATTACACTTTTTCACTTTTTCACTTTTCCACTTTGACTGTTTTTCCATTTTATGTAGTATAGATGTCTCTCAAGGCCGTGAAATCCATTTATGCTAGTTGTATGATTCAACTTTCATTCTCCAAGTAGTATGTTGAACTACATAAGTGAATAAATCAACAAACCTATAAGTCTATAACTATATAAAAAGTTAAAAACATTTGATGGGACATAATTTGTTTGACAGACTCATGTTCTATATCATGTTGGGGTGTTCATGGTTTGAGTGATACCCAAATAAACTCAAAATGAAATCGAACCGAATTGAAAATAGTAGAATCGTACTTGTAACTGAACCGAATTTGCTAAAATAAAACCCAACCAAATTAAATATTCGGTTCTCAGTTCGGCTATGGTTCTAGCAATCTAAACCGAAAACCGAATTCCAATAAATATAAATAATTTTTTATATATTTATACATAAAAAAGATATTAAAATTCTTGCATACTATAAATATAACATTTTTTAAGTTTGATTTTTTTTCTCTAAAAATCTATATATTAATAAATGAATAAATAATTAAAATTATGTAATTTAGTTTTCGGTTATGAGAGTTTGGTTTTTGATTATTCAGTTCAGTTCGGTTCTCGATTATAACAGAATTTTATTTTAACCAAATTAATCGAACCAAATAAACCGAACCGATGAACACCTATCATGTAATATACCTGTTTAACCCTGTTTAGCCACTTTGTGGGCCTTTAACTTCAAAGAAACAATAGTCTTTTTTACTTGCCTCTTAAAACCATATGATGCATATATCGATCGATCAATCTATAAATGGTTGTTTTATACTTTTATGTTCTATTATCCCTCACCTTTATATATATTTCAATCTTCTTACCGTTTCGGAAACACATACATCATAACCGCTTTTTGTTGATGGAGTTTCTTGCAAAGACATAACCCAAATACTAGACTCGGTACATAAGAAAAATGTTTGAGAAAATAGGACATGGAAAGCAAATTCGGAATTTAAGCCTGGAATATGGAAAGAGTGAATTAGAAAAAAAAAAAAAATCCTTGATTGCGTATGAACGATGATCTAACACCAAGTAAACTTTTGTATCACCGATCATATACAAGAAGACAAACACGTTTCCATGATTTTGGCTATAAAAACAAATCAAACTTTTTTCCACCCAACAATGTGGGACAACCTCTTCTATCATTTTGGCTTTTCAGTTTTTGATTTGAGAGAAACAATATCTTATCTACGACAACTTTAATCTTGATACGAAATGAACGAAGTAGGTAACACGTCAATACAAGTACCACTGATCATTATGGGTTCGGTCACGAGAAATTTGGTGACCCGGTAACATTATCCATTTTATGTAACAAATTTCACTAGGAAACATTTGACATGTATCATTATTCATTATAGATAACCTTAGGGTGGTGGCAACACTTTTAGGCATGGAATCGGCATGCATGATGCCGATCGAGTTTCTCATTGCCTCCTCTTCGGCATCTATCGGTGTGGTATGAATTTGAAGAATTTCGGCATTCTTTGCCGATTCTACATCCACAAGAACTAGCCGTAAGGCTAGTCAATATAACCGTTAGGTAGCATTAAAAAAAAAAAAAAACTCAATTTTTTTTTACCTATTTAAATATTACTCATTTAACATTATTTCACACACAAAAACATCTCTATTTTTACTCAAACAAAAACATTTCTATTTCACAAACAAAATGGATTCATCTTCATCTTTATCTTCTTCATCCGAGGACGAGTTAGATTTTCTATCCGACTCTTCCGAGAACATGTTTTTCACCGGTTCTACCATAGAAACCTATTTAGCCGCGTGCGATGCCATTGAAGACACGGCAAGCTCAACCCGAAGACATGTTACCCGTTTTCGTAAAAAAGCTCTAGAAACTCTAATGAATGACTATTTTGTCGAAGAAAACCCAAAGTTTCCCCACAATGTTTTTTCGTGAAAGATTTCGTATGAATAAAAGCTTGTTTCTAAAAATTGTTGGTGATATTGAAGCGAATTTCGAATGGTTTCAAGATGGCATAGACGCTAGGGGGAAGAAAGTTTTACGGCGTTGCAAAAATGCACATCGGCTATTCGTCAACTCGCAACGGGTGGTCGTCTTAAAGCAAAATGGATTATTCTCAGAAATCCTCTCCGGGCTATGTCCGTCGAAAAGATTCAAAAAATCGTTCATACGTGTGTTATATTACACAATATGATTTTAAAAGACGACGGGTGGCAATATCACCGGTTCATATAATGGATCCGCCGGTCACGCCAGTTTATGACCCGAATGTACTTCCGGAATTACAAGACGAAAATATCCATCACCGTCTCCGTTATGATTTTACGGAGTATGTGGACGCTCAAGACTTACCATACCTTGATGACTAGTGTTTTTTTTTTTAATAAGTATTATGTAATTTTCTTTTAAGTATTAATAAAACATTATGTTTTTATTAAATTGTCTAATATAATTATTTAAAAATAAATAAATAAATAAAAAATAGATGAGGTATGAGTTAGACATGGTTGCTACTAAAAATCTATTGTTAGGTATGAGATTGGTATGAGATGAGATAGAAGGATATTATTGGTGTGTGATTAGGCATGAAAAAATGGCTTAGGCATGGTTGCCACCACCCTTATAGTTATTCATGTTTAACCTGTTGGAGCTTCAGAGGTATAATATGACCAAAACTTAACATATTTATGTGTAGTTTTGATTCGTCTCGATATATAGGCTTAAGGGTATGTGTATGGATAAAACCTCAATATCGATATAAAAAATAATCACGAAGATAGATTCAAAATTCCTTTAGGAAAAAGAATATTAAATCAAATCCCGTGTGTGATCGTTGATACGGATTAGTCAACCCGAATCGTTTTCCCAACGAGGCGTGAATTGCCAACGTCGTTATTGGTTTGGAATTTAATGCTCGATGTATTGATTTGTTGATTTTGATTTATTAAACTACGGGAGAAGGGAAAGTAATTAAGGGAATCTATTCTATGGGAAATCCTAATTACGAGAATAACCTAAACGTAATAAACGAAATGTAAATAAAATGCAACTACGTCTAATCTATATCCTAAAAATGCCTAAAATTACTTTTACTCTAGAAATGCAAGTTGAAAACTATTTATGAATTAAAACTATTTTTTTAGGATTTTTCTAGAATTTATTAGAATTAAAAACTAATTTTTTAACTTTTTTAAACTAATTTAAAATAATAAAAATTATGAAAATTAATGGGAAAAATATGAAACTATTTTTATAAAATCTAAAATATCCTAAGAGAATTTTCAAAACTATTTTTGTATTTTTCTGATTATTTTTCTATTTTCTATGAATTTAAAACTATTTTAATTTAGTTAAATGGCTAAAAATTACAAAATAAGCTAGGAAAAATCTAGAAAAATTATTTTTTTGCTTTTTGTATTTATCTTAATCTATGAAAATTGAAAATTTATTTTTTTGAACTTTTTCTGATTTAATTGCAATAAAAGCTATTAAAAAATACCTAAAAAACTGTTTTAAATTGGAAAAATAGTAAACAAAACTGGAAAAATCTGAAAATTTCAGGAAAAGTCTAAAATTATATTCTAAGTTTATGAAAAATATGAAAACTATGGCTTATGTGTACGAATAACAAGCTGTAGTGTAACTGTTATGGAAATAAGCACTTTAAAATAAGCAAATAAGCTCTAGAATGCACCAATTGATTACAGAAGCTAGATTATACTATAACTACTCTAAAACAACTAATTACTGCTACTCCTAATCTCTAATCAGCAATCTACCAATGTTTGATACTAACTGCTACTTAAGCAAATAAGCTACCTAGACCCTACTTTAAGTTGTTGCACAAGCTTATTCAATAAGCTAAAGTGCAAACCAGATCTGTGGTTCTCAAGACCACCAACCAAAGAGTGAATGTACCAAATTTCAGGTCCTAATGATCTAGATAGAACCTTGTGCAAGGCCTGCAAGATTTGAAGAAAACTGACTTTGACATTATTTTGACTTTTGAAATCAGTTTGAAAGTTTGACTTCTGTGAGATTTGATTCAAAATTATGAACTGATTGTGATGTTATATGGTGAAGTAGAACTGAATTAAGCTAGCTTTTACAAATCTAAACCTAAAAGCATAAAATCACATCTCAATTCCTAACAGATATGAATTTAAGGCAGATTTAAGTCGATTTTGACTTTCTAGATTCTAGAGCACAAGTTACTGAACTATTTGATTATATTAAACCTAAATAAGACTCTAGCAACATTAACTAACAACAGATATAAGCTCAATATCCAAGCAATGGTCTGATCCAAACACTCTATATTGAACAGATAAGCAATCAACTACCAACAATCCTCAAATCTAATCCATTCTAACTATCAAATCAGATCTTAATATCACTATAATACCTAAATGATTCAAGATCTAACACTATAACTATCAAACAGTTATTAGTCTACTTATGTAAAATTGACAGCAATGAAACAGTATTGCAAATTTAAATAAGATAACACTTACATAAGTCCAGCCACTGTGGCTTGCCAAAAATCAATAAAAAACCATGATCCAATCTGATATAAACCCAAATCCAAAATCAAACCAACTCATATCCATTATTAGACCAGCAAACCAGATTCAAATAATGTACAGAACATGTACTTTGACCAATATTTTGACTGAGATGAGATTTGATAGTAATTTTGAGTAGATGATTTGAAAATACTCTATTAAGATGAAATGAGGTTAACTAATGCTTAAAACAACAGTTTATAAAACTAATTAAAATCTGAGAACAGTTATAGAATATTTTTTATTTTTGAGAGATTTTAATATTTTTTTTTTTGTGATTTTTGATAAGATGAAACCATAAGCTAAAATAGACTTGAATAAGCTGAAAACATGATTGATAGAACTTAATAAGCTAATAGAAGAGCTTTTAACAGAAATTAAATGGAAATTTGAATTTAACTAAAATTTTATTATCTTTAAAGCAAATTACAAAAGAGTGAATACAAGTACTAAAAGTAAAAATGTAAACAAGCTTAACTACTACAATCTACTTAGAAGAATACATAAACAAAGCTGTGATACAAAGGGGGTATATATAGCATCCGTTTGAGCTTGGGAAGGATCTGGAAGGATGCAAGTGTGCTTTCTCTCATCATCTGACAGCCCTTGGATACGTTTCTAGCTCTTTCCAATCATTTCCCACCATTAGATCATGTGCATTCACTCAATCGACCAATCAAAAGAAGGAATACCACACGGATTGATGACCTGGACACCCCCATGTGTCAGGTGAGTCATAAGGTGTCAGGCGAAAGTACCAATTTGCCCTCTAATTGCACTAATTTGACTAATTGACCAAAGGGTATTCTAGGGTTTATGTATATGCAGATTTGGGGAAAAAGGCGCGGGTCTTTTTATTATTGTTTGAGTTTAATTGACCGGGTATAGTTAGGTTGACCAGGGTCCAAGTGAGATACGGGTTAAGGTATACCGGGTAAACGGGTTGAGGTATAAGCCGGGTATAGGATAGTTGGGTTGCTGGATTGGGCTTTTGATATAATACATGGGCCGTGGGTTATTATAATGAATTAAGGACAAGATATGTGATCCATTTAGCATCAAGGGACCAAACTTGTATATTCGGATTTCCAAGGGACCAAAGGTGTAAATCTGAAAATGTTCATCAAGGACCATTCTTGTCATTCTTAAATAATCTAAGGGCTGATTTTGTAATTCCGTAAACTTGAGGGTCATTCTTGAAAATAACTCAAAGATGAGGGATGATCTTGACATTTCTTCGACTTGATTATAACTTCCAAAATCATCCTCGTGAGAATAAAATCTTCAAAATGCACAATCTTGACCTTCCTACCACTCAAACTCTCTTAATCTCTCGTGCTTGATTTACGTCCGATTTGGCTTTTTTTCGTGTGTTTTACATATCCGTACTGCACAAGCACAAACTCAAGAAAACCACAAATATTAGCAATAAACGGCTCTTTCTTGGTTATTTTGGGTTTTATTTGATACAAAAATGATATGTGTTTTAGCACATATCAAGTTTGTTCAAAGTTATTTACACACATTATTATCTTGATTTAAAGGGCCTTGAGGGAACTCATGTCCGATTTCGCTATAATGTCAAATATGAATACATATAGTTTTGGATTGTATAAACACTAGATAAAGATGGAGAAAATGCATCCTTTATTTCAAGTTTCTATACAAATTTTGATGGTTCATTTGCTCAATTACCCTGGTAATTTAATAACCAACGAGGAAGTAGTACTTATTTTCAAAGTGTTAGAAGAAAACTACTTATAATTTTTGGGCTAATAGGTTTGGTAGTAAGCGTTTATAATCGTTTTGAAGCAACTAGTGACTAATAGTTGGTGTTTTAAATAAAATGCTTGTTTGGAAAAAAGCAACTAGCAAAACGTTACTTCAAGTAGCATTTACGAGCAACTAGCGTTCCTACTTTTTAATTATGACTATACATCTATGTAACCAAACACTTTATCAAAACAAACGGCTAATGCTTGTAGCTAATGTTTCCCGGTACTACTTTCGATTATTGCTTTTTGCTACCGCTATATTCACTAAATATACCCACAATATGGACGGTATATGCCATCCATTAATGTAAACAATTTAAATTATTAATCAACATATTTTTGTTCCTTTCACGTTTGACACTTTTTGTTTCTTTGCACCTAAGGCAGTAGAGCTCCTTAAAAGAGTCCAACGAGTTATGAATAGTAATGCTATGACACCTATAGTCACAAATGTTGTTTTTAAAAATAATAATTTTGCAATCCAAAAAGGCTAGCAACGCAACTTGTTGCTCGTTTGTTTCCACATCCATGCAAAATCAAATTAATATAAATTGGCTCGGCTTTAAAAAAAAATAATACGACCTCTTGAGAATTGTTTATTGGGTTTCATAAAATCTTTTTCTACAATTTTTTTAAAAACTATTTAAATTTTTTTTCCTACATTTATTTTAAAAAGTCAATTTTTAGCCATGTGGGAATTGCTTTTGTATCCCAAGAGCTATAAATCAACATGCTGATGATCCATGGTTTTAGATTTATAAACACATTCAATATTTATACATCCGGCAATGTGGGATAATCTAATACTTTCATTTTCTTTTTCCAGAATTTCATCTGTTTTTACCTTGAGAAAGACGACATTTTATAACAACAACTAACTCCAATCTTGACACACTTTGGTTAGTTTCGAAATTCAAAATAGTTGCAATCCCCCACAAAATATTAGCTTTATAAGATACAATTTAACACTGATACAAGGATTAGGTATCTTGTTTTCAATGGCCATGAAGGAACTCGTATCTGATTCGGACTTAATGTTAAATATGATTAAATGGTAGTTTTTAGATTATATTAAACTAAGGAATTCATGTGAACTTTATGGATGGTAAAAGCCACCAAGGTTAGACGATTCAAATTATTTATCGATTATCTGTTTAATGCGACTATTTAAGAACCGGGTATTTAGGGTACTTGGAATTGATCTATATCGGATTTCTTACAACATATACTCGCATTCGCATAGCTCATATATTTAAGTTGATCATGTTTTTTCAAAGATAATTTGAAGGCAATTAGTTCTCTATATATGACGTGTCATTAATTGAGAGATATGGCGTACGTGTAGTTGTTGTTCAATCTCTGCGGTATAGTAATTTGAAGATTTCTGATGAAAATTTGTAGACAATTAACACGTTGGTATAAAAAACCGTAGCAGAACTGTGTTTAGCTTACGCGGCGAATTTGAGTTGCGTTTTATGTGTGGATAAATGAATCAATTGGCACTTTTACTTAAACTGAAAAGATGAAGACTAGTTGATTTTATGACCGGTACCTAAGTAGCTTTTATATTAACAGTCATATATACAACAAGAAATAGTTGTTCCTTAGTTTTAGCTATAAAAACAATTCAAACTTTTGTACACACATCAATGTGGGATAACATCTACTTTCATTTGTCTTTTCTGTTTTTTGACCGTCTGACTTTGTGACACACAATATATTATCTACGACAACTTTAATCTTGACACACTTAGCTCGCTGCAAATTCTCTTACAAAAGAAAAAAATCCTCACAAAATATTAGTTGTACATATGATGCATACACATGTATAATGACGTCCAAGTTAACAAAAAACTCATTTACAACTTTCTTTTATTGTTGTTCTAGTTCTCTAGAGGAAATTATTACATGAAAATCACTTACAGGAATTTTCTATTGTTGTTTTGTAATGACTTTATATTACATGAAAAAATCATTGAATGTACGTTTAAGTGACAACTATTCTCTAAGATAAGAAACCAATTAGTGACATAATGACAATTGTTTAATAAAGTCGGGGTACATTTCTCCACTTCCTTTTATCAGAAAGTTGGCACTTTGAATACAGTACGCTTTTGGGTAGATGTTTGGAACACTCATGGCCTTCCTTTGAAACATGTATTTCCCCATCTTTATGCTCTCGAAATAGACAAGGAATGCTTAGTTTCGGATCGTTGGAAACTAGTGAACAGTGTTTGGTCAGGAAATTAGAATTGGAGGTGTGAGCCTCGTGGTCAGGTCATTGACGAGCTAGCAGGTCTGCAACATGTTCTTAACTCTCTCTCGCTTACTACTTGTGACATAGATAAATGGCAATGGTCTCTCGCGACAAACGGAAAATTCACAGTTCACAAGCTAGCTTCTCTTGTAAATCAGAACATTCTTGGACCATTCTCAATTGGCTGCAATCATAAATGGAATAATTGGACTCCAATAAAAGTAAACATATGAATTTGGTGGGCGACAAATGACAAGTTGCCCACTCTTTCCGCTTTTAATTCGAAAGGCATAATCTCTGCTTCTTTGTTATGCCCATTATGCAATGAGGCAACAGAGACCATTGATCATGTGTTATACAAGTGCATCCTTGCTCGCTGGATATGGTTAAAATGTTGGCGTTGGTGGGGCATCGTTGTTCCTACCCACTTCTCTATAAAAGATGCTATTTTCCGATCTCTTGCCCTAAAAGATTCCAAATTGGTTAGTAAAGCTTTGCAAGATGTTTTCTATGTGTTGATGTGGTCTATTTGGAAGTGGAGGAATCGGGTGGTCCATGCTTCCAACGATGAGAAAGACGCAATTTTAATTGAAGACATATTCCCGCAAATTCAACAACTATCTCTTATTTGGATTTCGAATAGGTGCAAAAAGCTTAATTTAGATTGGGGTAGATGGGTATTGGTTCCTAAAGAAGTCTTTAGTTAACATCTTTTGTGTTTAGCTGTTGGGTGTAGTGTACTTTAATTTTGTAAGCCGTCATTTTCGGTCATAATTTACTTCCGCCTTGGAAGCTCTTCTGTGTTTTTGGTTTCTTTCCTTGTTTCTCAACGGTGTTTTAAGAAAAGCCTTGCTTTAAAAAAAATAATAATAGAAAAAAAAAATCTTTATTTGTTGTTATAATATGATATTGATATATAAAATTTGGAGATACGAAATGGACGAAGTAGGTAATTTTTTAGTAAACAGAGACACTTTTTACATCCTTCATATGTTAAGCCATAACTACTTCTATTTCTATTGCAGTCATTGAACACATATATGGTCATTCAACGTGCTTCTGCTAAACCGTTGATCCTTGAAACAATGGATGAACTGTGCGCATACCCTACCTAGGTATTTTCATAGTTTTCTACTTTTGGTTTCAACAGAAAATTTCACATGAAAATATTATCAGCTATAAACAGGATATGAAACCAGTAGAAAGATTTGCTTATGGTACAATTATAAAATCTGATATGGTATTTAAAATCGTTTCCTACATTTGCTTAAAAAGGTTCCTAAATACTTGACAAGGAACCCGGAAAAGGTAAGGTTGTTTCTTATTAAAAAAAAAAAAAAAAAAACCCGGAAAGAGTAAGGTTATTTCTTTAAAAAAAATAATGAAAAAAAGAAATATAGTAGAAGTGTGTTTTGTAAAACGCTAGTCGTTTATGCTGTTAGAAACTAGAGCATTATAAGTTTCTAACACATATACAACAAGACAATGTAACTCCCACCGTTCTAGCTATAAAAACATATTCAATTTTTGTACATCCACCTATGTAGGATAAGCTATATTTTCATTTTCTTTTTACAAATTTTCTATTTGTCTTTATCTTGAGAAAAACAATATTTCATCTACAACAACTCACTTAAATCTTGCCACATTTTAGTTAGTTATGATATTCTAAATCGTTACAAGCCCCCACATACATATGGGTACGTACATTTAAGAATAGAACTTCACGTGCTTATTGAACACAGATAATAAGAAATAAAAGCAAATTGTATGAATTAGTAATTTAAACCACAACTTTTGGCGTTGTTGCGAATTTTTTCATTTATTTTATATATTGCGGTAGTTATAGAAAAATCTATAATATATGTTTACAAATATTTTGATTTGAGCTTTTAAATAATGTTTATATGTATTGTTTAACACGTTTTGAGGATGTTTTTATATTAAAATTTCAAATCAAAAAGTTGGTTATAAAAACCGACATCTTAAGGTGACACTATTAGTGCATCATTAATTATATGACCAAATCTAAGTTTTTTAGTTATCCATGTTTAACCCGTGGAGCTTGAGCTATAATATGACCAAACCTAACATAAGTTTATGTGTGAAGAAAGGAATGCGTTGTCGCACATAATTTGAGTTGCGTTTTATGTATGAAGAAAGTAATAAGCTGTCACTTGTAATTGAAACGAAAAGATGATGTTAATTACTTGAAAAATTACATAATCAAATATAGGATTTGCAAATGGTAGCCAAATCTGATATGGTTTTTAAACATGTTTGAAAAAAGCAATATGGTGTTTCAAAAATAGGTCTAAATTTTTTTAAAGAGGTCTAAGAATTTGTGTATCATAGTGAGAAACCATTTTATGCTTATGTGGCATAAATAGGTCTAAGATTTTGAAAAAGTCTAAAATTTATGTATTTTGAGAGTGATTTATGATATAAAAATGTTTATGAATAAATTTATCTATACTGGAAAATAGGTTTATGATTTAAAAAAGTTTATAAATTAATAGACTTTTAAATGTATAAACCTTTTTATAGGTTTATATAGTAGAGTCGTATACAACTCAACACTAAACGCTCCATTGATTTAGCTATAAACACATCAAGTTTTTTCTCCAACCAGCAATGTGGAACAAGTAACGACTTCCACTTTAATCTTTCTAGTTGCCTCAACTTTGAGAGATAATCGTATTTACAAAACCTTCAATCTTGACACAATTTAGCTCCTTGATGGGTCATTGACTTTGGCTATAGATAAATTGTGTATGTATGTATGTATATTATATTAAGACAAAAGATCAATGCAGAACAATAATGATCTAAAGATCAAATTATATAATCCTGACCGTTCATTTTTATATCATTTAACGGTAAAGATCTCGCCATCCCATCATTTTAAATTAAGTGGAGGGTACTTTTGTGAATTAACTGCACCTTTCTCATTTACCCATACACACTCATTCTTCACTGTCTCCTTATCTCTTCTTCTTTCTTATATTTTTTTTGTGTGGCTAAATTCGATGCACACACTGATGATATCCACAATTGGAAGGATTGGTTTAGATCAAAACAACAACAACAATTATCTACTAGAAGATTGAAAAGTTTGTTGGGCTCACCTCCGGCACCGATGACGGCGACGTTTGCAAGATTCACCGGAACCCGTCATTCGCCGTCACCGGATCATGGTCATCGATCTCCGTCATTCGCCGTCACCGGATCATCGTCATCGGATTCTACATGACCATCCAGGCCCATTTCACGCATGAACATGTCAAAGATGAAAGTGAGTGGTTGAAACAAAAAAGTTATGGTGAGTGGTTTAAAACAAAAATGAGGATGACAATAAAGTCAAAGAAGATGACAGTGGGTGAATGCTTTTTATTGGACCAAAGGAAGATTTTTACTATACAATTTTGGACCAAAGGAAGATGACAGTGGGTGAATGTTTACTTCGAATTTTTTGCATTCAATGGGATAAAGTGTGATTAATGGGATAAAGTGTGATTAATGGGTTATAAAAAGTATGGTGTTAGATGTTGATATTTATAGAGATTCTTGTTTCACTAAGTATGATTTTACCTCAATTTTTTTTAAGTAAATCACATGTGATTTACACACGAATCACATGTGATTTATCGCAAATCACATGTGATTTTATCGTAAATTATTTTTTGAAAGTGAATCACATATGATTTACTCATTTTTAGATTAAAACTGACGCTCATGTGTTTCAATTTATAGCATCAAAGACTAAATCACATGTAATTTACATTTTTTAATAATAGAAAAAAATAATAATATAATCACACGTGATTCACTCATTTTTAGATTAAAACATAATGACATGTGATTTACACACGAATAAAAAAAAAAAAAAAAAAGAATCATGTGTGATTGAGTCATTTCTACAAATCACATGTGATTCTTTTGGTGAATCGCTTGTGATTTTTTGGTGGATCACATGTGATTTTTTAAAAATAACAAATCACATGTGATTTTTTTTACGGATCACGTGTGATTTATCTGGACGGAAATTTTGAAAAAAAATTCGTCGAAAATATATAAAAGTGTATATCTATAGAAAGATGATTTTTTTCTCGTCGCGATGGTGTATTTTTTGTAGCTTGAAGATTTACCGTTTGCAAGATATGTTATTTTTAAAAAAATGGTGAAAAGTAGGTTTTTATAGTTGAAAATGATTAATATCTAGAGGGAGTGTTGACACATTCACATTCCCATTACATAATCCTTTTTATTTTTGCAATCAATTTAATCATGACAATACAATAACACCCATTAAAACTCCAACGAATGACCTTACCAACCTTGATAACATTACCAAGATATCAAAACAATATAAATCATACCGTATTATGATACAAGTTTTGGTATAAGTTGGATATAATTAGAGAGAGGTTCACGATTCAAGTAAATTAGGAAATAGTATTCACAGCTAGCATTTGACGCTCCTCGAGTTTGCTACGTGAATCTTGTTAATCTTGCTAAACTTTAAGTTTAGCTTATGAATCTGCATGGTTATGAATAGCATTGAATTCAATTTATTGCTTTTTATGGTTGAAAGAAGTAGGTGTATATAGGGGTGAGCAAATGGACCAGATGGATCAGACTGACCGACAAAACCGACTGGACCGAACCGAACCGAAACCAACCGGATCAAAGGACCGGTGGTCCGGTCACGGTCTATCATTTTTGGCAAATTCGGTCTCGGTCTAGGGTTTTTGCGGGACCGACAAAACCAACTAGCCTTGTTGGACCGGACCGACCGACGGACCGACCGAGACCATACCGGACCGACCACATTCGTTCTCGGTCTAAGGTTTTTTTGGATTCGGTCTTGGTTCGTCCGGTTTTATCGGTTTGGTCCGGTTTTCATCGATGAGCAAATTTAGGTGTATATATCATTTCATATATTTAGGTAACACAAGTAATCCCCTAATACTACTTTATGTACTTTGTATTAGTAAATATGTACGAGTAACTTTTAAGTGTTGAACTCTGATTCTAGTGTTTATATATTCTCAGTTTTTGAGTTAAGAAAAGAATGGTTTTTTATTGTATATAAATTATGCTTGTGGTTTGGATTTATAAGAATGTGTCTTTGGTTTTGGTTTTGATGTGGAATTTGAAGTAGTGTTATAAATGGGTTTAAATTTGATGAGAGGATGATGGATGGTTGTAATGGTGGTGGCGGTGAGTAGAGATGAGGAAGGAGGGTGGACAAGGTGATTGTGTTAATTTTAGGAGTAAATCACACCATTCGTCTTTAAACTTGTAAAAAAATCATTATATAATTAACATAACTCGGTGACATGACCAAACTAACCTCACGTGCAAGGTTCGTGAGGTAGTTAACTCACATTAACTAAAGCTCGTTAGTTAAAGGGACCTTGGGCATCCCAAAAACTTTGAAGTAGGGACCTTGAACGCCTTTATTTTGAAGTAGGGACTCAACTTATATTTTTTAAACAAGCAAAATGACGAACGGTGTATTTTACTATTTTTAAAATAACAAATCGTAACTGATTTATAAATCAATGTGACTTTTAAGGGCGGAAATTTCAACAATAGAATAAAGCTTGCAAAAAAGTTCGTCAAAAATATATCGAAGTACACATCTACCGAAAGATAGAAAATTATCCTTGCCATGGTGTATTTTTTTTATCGGTTGATGTAGGAAATCTCATGGTTTTGGTGACCAAGGCAATAACAACAAAGAAGCCCTATCGCACTTATAAAAAAATGTATAACCTTAAATTATATTACTTATATATGTTTGATATTATATGTCTTTATATGTAAAACTAATAAACATGTAATCTTTTTTAAATAGAGGTCTTGTGCCACAACACATATTGCACACCTTCCAAGACCTTTATGGCTCGACGATTCACCACTTGCAAGATATTTCATTTAAAAAAAGCTTGAAAAATTATCTCTAAAACATGTAATACGATTCACATTATCTCTAAAACATGTAATACGATTCACCACTTGCAAAATATTTCATTTTAAAAAAAGCTTGATAAATTTTATAAAAAGCTTGATAAATTATCTATACTACTATATAATGCATTTAAAAGCCAAACCTCATTCCAAGCCTAACTCCTAACCAAAAATTAAGATAAGGAGCTCCAATCATGAGATACATGTGTCAATTCTTACAATTTCCGGCTCTAACTCCTAACCACAAAAAGTAAGACAAGGAACTCCAATTATAAAGTGACATGTGTCACACCAATTAAAATTCATCTTTATTTTCAAATTGAAATATCTTTTATCTATTTATTTTTTTTATAATCTAATTTTACCATATTTTCTAAAATTTTATGCTCTTTAATTCAACATCCATTTTGATATATTTTTATGAGTTTTTAGTTTTATATTTTTAGTGGGTTTATTTTATCTTTAATTCAAATTTTACAACTTTAACCTTTATTTCAATCAATACAATCTTGATTCATCAAATATATTTTGGGAGTGTTTGACATGTAAGAAATGCGAGAGTATTTTATATGCGGAATAATGATGTAACGGAAAGCTACAGTAACCTAAACAAACACATACAAGTAACACATATACATTCGAAGTGTTGTGAAACTAATTCACTAAACGGTAGTTAAACACATATAACTATATTTTATCGCCACCATGTGTGTATCCAACTAGTCTCTAAAACATGTAATGTTAATGGAATAAAAAGCTATTGGATACGGTAATCTCAAAACTAAAGTTTCTATCACCAATCATATATACAACAACATGGTATAATCTCGATGGTTAAAGCTATAAAAACACAAGTAACGTTTGTTCATCCACCTATGTGGGACATATTCCTCCATTTACAAAAAAAATCAATCTTTGCAATTTTTTGCCGTTGCGAAATTCTCTTAAAAAGTTACAAATCTTAACAATATATTAGTTGTGCACATGGTGCATACATGTGTATAATAATGTCCAAGCTAACGAAAAGTCATTTACAGTTCTTTAATTATTGTTGTTTTAGTTCCCTCAAGGAAATTATTACATGAAAATCCCTTAGATTAGTTTCTTATCTTTGTTTTGTAATGACTTTTTATCAACATTATGTACGTTTAAAATTTTAAATGGCAACTTTTCTCTAAAGGTAACAAACAAATCCCTTAGATTAGATTTCTACTTTTGGCATCAACATTATGAAATGGCATTTTTAGTTACGGTTCGTAGTTTCACTGTCAAGTGATACTTACGGGGGCGTCTGGATGGCGTTTTGGAACCTATTAAAATTATTGTATACTTAAGTCAAATTAATGGAGTAATTTCTTTGATGTTATGGTATATCGATTATGCTTATGATTATTTGGGCATAGATAAACATAGATTTTATTATCATGGCCGCTATGAAGAACTCTCCAAGGTTATATATACACTCATATTTTAGCCAAGTATTTTATTAAACGGATCCTTGATTGCCATCTTTACGAGTGATTTACTTCTTTCATTGACAAGAATTTGTTCCCGACTTCATCATTGCTCCAAATGGTGGTATCGCTGCTTAATTACACAAGCTTGTCACCGACTACTTATTTGCCCATATTCGCTTGGTTTATTTGTACTAAAAGATGGTTTGCTTTTGCACAGGTTCAGCTGAACCCATTTATGAGTTGCTATATATCTAGTAAAATGAAACTTATAACACATGGATCATTTTAGGCCTCAATATAAAGTTCAAATGAAAGTTGAGTCTCTTTTTAAATAATACAACGATAACTATCTACGTAAAACGTCAAACCTTAAGCATCATTGTACACAAAAGTTAGTCCATTTTACTTTTTTGCTAGAAACCCTTGAATCGAGGCCGGACAATGTCTTTTTTTTATTGATATTATGACATATTTAAAGTTTTATGCATCGAACACAAATTTCGGGGGCCTAGAAAATTTGGAGCCTTGAGCGGTCATCCACGGCGGGTAAATTAACTGAAGAGTTTAAAGTAATTGGTTTTCTCTACTATTTCCTTTCATAGGATGTGTTTAAAGTAAGAAAAAAAAACACTGGTGTAACAGGCTGACTATTCTGTTAATAATTATGCTAGTACATTTCACTCGAATATTTGCTCGATAGGTTCAATAAAATAGAGCAGTACCCGCGCCTAGTGGCGTGTGTATAGTCTTCGACAAATTCCGGTTAGATAAATTATTTTGTGTGTTCTTTTATCCTTGTTTCGAGGCTTAGAGATAACGGTTTTGTGTAGCAAATTTTAGATAGATCGATATTTTTGCGTGTTCTTTTCATTGTAAGGCTTAAATAACAATTGTGGCAAAGTAAAGCTCGCGCTTAGTAGCGATGACGTGTATACTCGATTACACGCAATGTAACTGGTGGTAATTTGTATTCGGTGAACAAATTTTGTGAGACGCTTTTATTTTAATGCGAACAATTTTGTTGATGTGCTTTTATTGTGGCATTTTCTTGAATTAACGTGAGAACTTTATTGTGCACATGTACTAATTTGTGCCAGATCACGTGAATTCTAGGCCAATCTACTCATATGAGGATGCTCTTCATTTGTGAATTTCGATAGTAATATGAAAAATAGGACTAATATTCATTTTCTTTCTAATGACGTGAGGTTAAAAGTAATTTTTGTTATTGCCTTAATATACAAATCTGTGAAACTTGAAACTATGAAAGGCAATGGAAACAAAATAACTGAATATAATGTGTCGTGATATCTTTTGGATTAGTATATGATGTTATAGTAGTAGGTATTAGAGTAAATTGCAAAAATTTTCCTTGTGGTTTGGCCAAATTGCAAGTTTCGTCCTTGTGGTTCATTAAGTGCAAAAATCGTCCGTATTTTGCACTGTTACGTCCACTTTTGGTCTTCCATTTTAACCGGCGTTAAGTGAGTTTTGTTAGCAGTTACATGTTAGCTCTTTTGGCTAACAATCGCTGCAGCGCCCATCCTTTACACTAACGGCCATTTATAATTTAAAATTTTTTCGATTTTTTTTGAAATTTTCTATTTGTCCGTTTTTTTTTTCAAATATTTTTTTGTAATTTTTTTTCGTCAAGTGCATTTTTTTCGAATTTTTTTTGGAAAAAGTTTTTTCGGAAACTTTTTTTTGTCACATGTAAACATTTTTTATCAGAAAAAGTTTGTTTTTGGAAAAAAAAAACTTTTTTGGCACGTGTTCAAATTTTATTTGAAACAAAAAAAAAATTAGAAAAACAATTTTCGCATGTATGTTTTGGAAGGCGATGCATACATGTTCGAAAGAATCGATGAGAAACTTCAAACACATATGTTTTGTCCACATATGTTCTTAGAAGGCACGCGTATGTATATTCAAAATGATACATTTCATTTGTATTTCATTTGATATAAACATTTGTGTAGTATATTATTTTCTTGGTTTGTGATAAATCTAAAGATTACAACTATAATTTATGTTTTTAGTTTTATTTAAGAAGTTTATAGAATATAGGGTAAAAGCTATAAAATAACAACGTACTTTCTAAAATTTACCGAGTTGAAACATTTACTTTTTTATTAACATATACACCCACGTACTTTCAATTTTTGTTCCGACTTCACCCATATGACCGATTTATATTAATATAATATCGTATTAAATAATATTATTTTATTACAATATGGGTAAAGTCGGAACAAAATTTGAAAGTACGTATTTGTATATGTTAATAAAAAAGTAAGTGTTTCAACTCGGTAAATTTTAGAAAGTACGTTGTTATTTCATGGCTTTTACCCTAGAATATATCGCAGAAACATATGTGCAATTACAATATTTAAGTAAAACTCATTTGAAGTTTAAACTATTGTACAACAAAAATACATGTAAATTTACATTATTTAAAATAAACATATATGCACCTTGAATATCTAAAAAAAATACATGTTGAAAAAAAAAAAAAAAAAAAGGTTTGAAAATTATGAGATATTTAGAAACGATTTAATAAAAAAATCTAAAAATCTAAAATTGTCTTTTACTATAATACCCTTTAAATTAAATAATAATCTTTAATATTAAAAAAAATCTCATTGGTCAGAGGAGTTCTCAGCTTCTGACTTAAAAGGGGTTCTCAAAATAAAGGTCTATATATATATATATATATATATATATATATATATATATATATATATATATATATATATATACTAGCGATACCGTGCCTAGCGGCATCGGTTTCTAGCGGCGGTTTCTAGCCGAGTGTCCGCGTGTAGCGGCAACGGTATCTAGCGAGTAGCCATGTCTTCGGCGGTGGTATCTATAGAGTACCCGCGCCTAGCGGCGGCGGTGTTTAGTTTTCGACAAAATTCTGCGGCGAATAATTTTTTTTCAAAAATTGTATATGTATCGCTCGGAATCCTTTTCAAGAGCACTTTTTTTGAAGGCATGATTGCACAACAACGACAATAGATTATTTTGTTTTTATGAAGGTATAGGGGTGGCGACGATTATTTACGGCAAACATCTTATTCAACATGTAATTTTTTTTTATAGTTAGCGGCATCGGTTTCTAGCGGCAGACATTTAACGATATACGATATTGTGGTAAGTGTTTTGTATAACGTTCAAAATAAAACGTGAAAGGATGAAAATGTAATTACAAACTGTTGTAACATGTGATAATTCAACTCTAGCAAAACTTCTTAACATATATCAAACGACATAGAAAAATATTTAATGAAGCTTAAAATAAAAGATTACATCAATTATGAAATATTAATTAACAACACATGTTACTCGTCACGTAAAACTTCTTGATACACGACATTTGAGGTATAGATTCCTGCTTGACGGAACTCTTTGACTGGTTTAACCAATACCTTTTTTGTTCTACGAGATATCCCTCTAGACAATGCCACATAAAGCTGGCCATGAGAGAAAACAGAATCTGGCAAATAGACACCAACATTTGGAATTGTTTGGCCATGAGAGAAAACAAGTCGAAGTACGCTTAGCGGCGGCGGTGTCTATATTCGACAAAATTTCAACGGCGAATAATTGGTTATGGTTTTCGAGGATGCGGTTTCCAAAATTTGAAAAAGAAATATTGAAGTCAAATGAAAATTAAAATTTTGGGAGGTAGGTAGTAGTAGTATTTGTCAAAAAGTTTATACTTTGATATTTAAATGTTTAAAATTTGAATTCACATCCACATGGTTATGGTTTTCGAGGATGCGGTTTCCAAAATTTAAACAGTTAACACAATGTGTCATATTTCTTAAAAATATGTACTATTGGTTCTCGTGTATCTACTTTTTCCTTTTAGAAAACACATGCCTTGGGTATAAGGCTTAGCCTTAAAATCAACCAACTTTATTTAGTTTAACAACGTGATTCACAAACTTTGTAACAAAAATAAGCAACAAATTGCGAAATAACCTTACATTTCGTAGATTTTAACTACATAGCTCACCTAGATTTTGGAAAAAGTTTAAAACAAATATGGACATGCTATCGGACGTGCATGACTACAAAAAGGAACTTGAAATTTAATTTCATAACAAATTTCACAACAAATTACAACAAATTTCACAACAAATGTTAAAAAAAATTTCATAACAAACAAATTTCCAGATGCAACATTCAATTCCGATGACAACGACAACCGATTTGGCAACAGCAGCGGTTGACTCCGTCGAAATAGGCGGCAAGAAGTAAATCTGAGAAAAAGCAAAAAAAATTATAACTCTCATCGTTAATAAAACAAACTTAAAAACTTGCAAACTATATAGATCAAGAAGAAAACTAATTAAATCCTTCAAAACATATGTGTAACAGTCACAAATTTAGTGGTGGTGGGCCTCGTCAAAAGAGAAGCGACAACAATGGTTTAAATTTGTTCCAAAATTTCTTCTTTTCTTCCTTCATTTACGGCTTTAAAGTGGAACACCTTTATTCATAATATATAACTTTTAGGTGTAGTCAATTCATACTTTTGTTAGTATCAACGCAAAAGTAAAGGAAGAATTATTGATTCGAAATTCAAAAGTGTATCTTTCACATTGTTTAATTAGAATCACAATATAGGTGTCAATTGGTTTTATATTTTTAGAGCTAGTTTCTACCCACATTATCATTTGTTTGTATATCGAAGGTTTAACGACCAACAAATTATAATCAAACTTCAAATGAGAAACGTACATATCTACAAAAAAATAAACAATTTTATCAAAAAAAAAAAAAAAAAAAAAACCTTTACAACCAAATCTCCACAAACTTTTATAACAAAACCAAGATGAATTTACAAACATAGGAAATAAACTTATGACATTTTACCAACATATGTTCAAAGCTTGCATATTCGCGAAGTCGTGAAGATTCGGAAACAAAAGGGTTGTGGCGGTAGTGTATCTACAAAATAAAATATGTTCTTACATTGTTAAAAAAACGAAACAGAAAAATAAAACCACTCCCAAGAATAATACGATTCGGCATCGCTTCGGCAAGAGTAGCGGCTGCAAAAAAAAATGTTAGCAATACAAATAAAATCATTAGATCTACAAAAATAATCGGATCTATAAAAAAAAATTAAAAAACTCATGGATCTCTAAAAAAAAATAAAAAAAATACGGAACTTTAAAAAAAACTTGAAAAAAAATAAGGATCTTTTAAACTTAAATAGAAATATCAAAAAAAGTTACGGATCCTTAAAATAAAAAATAAGAATCCTTAAAATCTACAAATAAAAACATTAGACCTAAGAAAAAAATCGAATCTTTAGAAAAATTAAAAACTTACGGACTTAAAGAAAAATAGATCTAAAAAAGATTCGGATCTTAAAATATATAAAAAAAACTGAAGGATCTTCAAAAAGAATTAAAAAAAAATACGGATTTTTAAAACAGTTAAAAAATACGGATCTTTAAAATCTATCAATACAAAATACGGATCTTAAAAACAAAATTAGATCTAAAAAAAAATCAATAGATCTAAAAAGAACATTAGATCTACTAAAAAAATTCGGATCTATAAAAAAAAATTAAAAAGTTACGGATCTTTTTTTAAAAAAAAAACGGAACTTTAAAGAAAAATGAAAAAGATTACGAATGTTAAAAAAAAATTATATCAACAAAACAAATTATATATATATATATGAAAAATAACGCATCTTAAAAAAAATAGATCTATTTTTTGAAGACCAAAAAACGCATCGGATGTATAAAAAACGTACCAAAAAACGTGATGGCGGGTGGTTGGGTGGGGCGTCGTTGGTAGCTGCTGTGAGGAGGGTGGTGCAACAGTAAAATGGTGGCGGCGGCACGGTGGCGGCGGGCAGTGAGAGTGTAAATTTAGAGTGTGTGTGTTTTTAGAGTGAGAGTGTAAATTTAGAGTGTGTGTGTTTTTTTAAGATACAGTGATCAATGGTTGTTTGTGTGGGTATTTATGTTAGTTTGTTTTGGATGTTTTTTTTTTTTTTTTTTTTGTTGGTTTGGTGTAGGTAAATTTAGAACTTTGATGTAGGTATGGGTGGCTGAATCTTAAAGATGGAGGGTTGGATGTTGGTTTGGTGTGTGTAAATTTAGGCTTGGAGTTTGGTTGGTGTGGCTGAATCTTAAAGTTGTAGGATTGGAGTTAGGAGGATATCATGCTTTATAAGTAGTATATATATATATATATATATATATATATATATATATATATATATATATATATATATATATATATATATATATATCTCGGTTCCATTGAGAAGGTTTTATTTTGAGAAGATTGAGAAATCTTCGTTTGAGCAATTGATTCATGTTTTTTATTTGATTCACAAGTAAATATCATTTTATGGTGAATCGAATCTATAAATCACAAATTTGATTCACAAATCATTGTTAAAATCGAGTTATGATGATAATTCATTAAATTTATACAAATGATTCAGTATTCTACATATATCGCAAAATCAAGAGATTTTTAACATCGATTCAAATTTTTTTTTACACATTTTGAATTTTAATTACATTAAAATGAGTTTTACGCATGAAAAACATGAATCAAAGTTAAAAATCTATCGTTTTGAAACCTTCTCAATCTTACCAAAATAAAACCTTCTATATATATATATATATATATATATATATATATATATATATATATATCTATACTCCTTATAAAGATCAATATCCCAACCAAAATCCAACCTCAATTTTTAAGATTCACCATCCGAACCTACATCAAAGCGCAAATTCTACACCAAACCAAAATCCCAACCGAACAAAATTACCATACCAACAAAATCATATATAAAATTACCATAAAAACACTCATCCTCCTCTTACTTCCGTTCTCTTTCACCACAAAAACACACATACACACACAAAGAAACAAAAAATACTCTCATCTCAATACACATACAAAATCTCTTTATCTTAATAAAAACTATCCACCACCACCACACCCTCCACCAATAGACGACACCACGACCACCAACCGACACCACCTCACAACAATCCCACAGCCGCCGGAACCACCAAGACCGACGAAGGTCCGCCGCCATTACAAGTGTTTTTTCATGTTTTGAGGTATTTGTAATTTTTATAATAAATCTAGGTATATTATTCAGTTTTTGATGATTATTATTATAGATCTATATATTATTTTGGTAGATCTATAGGTTTTTGTTATAGATCTATATATATATTACTTGTAGAATTTATATGTTCCTTTATCGATCTATACATTTATACTTCTAGGTTATCAATTTTTTTAGGATATATCTAATAAACATTTTTGATAATTTTTTTGTTACAGCCGCCCTTATCAACCGTTTGCTGCCTCTGGCTCCAAAGTTATCGCGCCGGAAAAATCATCTACGCCTTCTCTGTCGTCGGGAACAGGTTTTGCCCCCGCCGGAAAGTGCTTGTTGCCGCCGCTGAGTTTACCGGTGTTTTGGTTGCCGCCGGAAGTTCGGTCATCTATATTGTTGCTGTGTACAAAATACAGACCAGTGAAGTTCACCATCATTATGTATCATGATGCCAACATGACAATATAACTAAAAAAATGGAAATATAAATAATTTATTTTGTTATATGTTTACTTTTTTTTCCGGCCAAAACGATGACGATATGCTTGTTGAAGAAAGAAGGTAGGAGTAGGAGTAAATATTCTAACACAGCATGGGTAACTGAAATGCTATGTCGTTTTCTTAGTTTTGAAATTTGTTCTGTGAATTTATATTTGAAATTTGTTTTAGTTTTGTTTTTGAATGAAATATAAATGTTTTTGATTTTATTAATATATTTTTTACGTTTGAAATCTCATAACTTTTTCAATTTGAAAATGTAGAAATGATGTTTTTCTTTCTTTGTTGTAGGATTTCTGATGTTCGTTAGTTATGACTCGGAAGAACTCGCATTGTGTCTACGCACAACAGTAACTCACACCTATCTTTATTTTTCTTGATATTAGTTCTATTGAGATTTTTTTAGTTTGGTTATTTCTTGATGTCTTTTTTTTAAATACATGTTTAATTATTTTGTGGATGACTTTGTGAAAGAAGATTTACAATCTAAGGTTCGGTTTGGTTGTTGCAAAGTTTTACGGCTTGAGTTGTGTGGACACTTATCTTCTCTATAACCTTTTTGAAATATGCTTTGTTGAGATGGATATATATGTTTTACTAAGATCTTAGAAGACTTTGTGTAAATTTGGATCTGAAATTTGAATTCTCGATTAACTGAATTAAGGATGACCAAAGGACAACAAAGAAAAAGTGACCCAAAGGAGAAAGCAAAGAAAAATGGACCAAAAAAGCTGCTAAGAACTAAAAAAATATTAAAATTTGAATTCTCGATACATTCAAATGCTATACCACTATACAGTAATTAAAGTCATGGTTACTTGGTTAGTTGTCAATTCAAACTTTTTCAAAATCCAAAATAAAATCATGTATCACCACGTTATTGATGTTGCAAAAGTATTTATTTAACTCCCAACAAATCTCAATAAAAAAAAATGATAAACAAAAGGGACACACATGCATGCCCCAATAATCAAATCTAAATGATGCAGCAAGCTAAAAAAGAAAATTATAACTTTTACTATATTAAACATTATAGAGTGTAGTATATGAAATTTTGTGAAAAGAAATGTAAACGAGTGAAAACATATAACAAACAACAAAATATACTCGCATAATGAGATTTTGTCTAATATTTTTTCCGTTTTAAATTAATAGTTCATGTTTTCTTTTTCGTATCTTAATTTAATTGTTCATTACTCGAAGGTTAAACAATGCTATCGAAAAGCAAAGCAACTATGCTTTGGAAAACTATTCTAAAAGGATTCCCTATGCTAGAAATATAGTATCTCGATAGAAAATTATTCACCGTAGAAATTTGGTTGAAACTAGCATAGCTTACGCTAGGCTACAAAAATAATATTACAAGAAATGATTAAACTTCATACATAAAAATCTATTGAAAACTTATTCGCCGTCGAAATTTGGTCAAAATCAGAATCTGCATTGCTTGCAGTACAGTCTTCAGTAATATATATATATATATATATAGGGAAGGGATCTAGTAAGAAGAAAAAACTAAAATGAGAAAAATAAGAAGGATTTACCACACATTTCAAATAAGGAGGAGAATTTTAAGGGAGATGATCCATTTTGTAGATCATCCGAAATGAGTGGTTCTAGTTCTTCTTATCATTCTTATTTTAAATTTTCTTCTTATTTGATCCTAACTATATATATATATATATATATATATATATATATATATATATATATATAGCTTGGATCATTTAAAAGTTGATTTCAGAGAAAAGTGAGAAAAGTAATCTCAACCATTGGATCACCCTCTTCCCTCCCTTTTTCACACAAAACTACAGGGGACCTAATTGTATTTTCCTTCATTCTTTAAGGAAGTTTTGTAAATCAGACCCTACCCCCCCCAAAAAAAAAAAATTCGCCAAATTTTTTTTCTCGGGCCAAAATTTTTTTTTGGCCAAAATTTCATAAATTTTTATAAGCATGATGCACCTTTTATTTAGATGCATCACGCTTATAAAATTAGTTATAACAATGATGCACTAATTTTATAACTCGGATGCACAAAAAAAAGGTCATCATAGTTATAAACTTTAAGCGGGAAAAAAATAAAATTTGGCGGATTTTTTTTTTTTTTTTCGGGGGGTTTTCAAACTTACCCTCAAGTTTGAGATGTTTCAAATTAGACCATATAACTTTTTTTCTCAATTTTCTCTAATTACACTTTTTCTAGAACCGCACTCTATATATATATATATATATATATATATATATATATATATATATATATATATATATATATATATATATATATATATATATATATATATATATATATATATATATATATATCTATACATTATATATAAGAGGCGTCTACATAAAATCCACTTAAGATCCCATAATGCCATGTCATATTTCCATGTCATCATTGTATTTATGTGGCATTTTTTTTTAAATTTATGAACAATTTTAAATTTTTTAATTTTAAAATTCGGTTTGTATTTGTGCATTTTAAATTTTATTTTGGTTTAATTAAAAAGAAGACATATATTGGATTTGAACTTGGGTCATTCATAAGTTATCTAAACAACTTACCACTAGACTAAATTGTTTTTTGATTTATATGTTCCAAATCAATATAAATAAGGACATGCTAAAAAATTCTGCAGTTTGTAATTTAGGAATGTATATTATGAAGATAACAATTTAATAAAAATATGATATATACCTTATATATTTTTAACCTAATTTTTCTCCATAAATACACTCTATTAGAGAGCTATTTACGAACCTTTAATAAGATAAGTAGCTAACATATAAACAATATTATTTGAATGTTGACGTTGAAAGTACAATTTTTGATATGGTTGTTCTAAGCTAATATTATCTTGTTGCAGTTAGGGACACGTGATATGGTTGTTCTAAAACCAAACAAGGCTGATCCAGGCTCTCCTGCTCTAATCTGTATAATTATCTATTCCTTAATTAAGGTTTACAATATTTTTCATTAATATCCGACCTTTTATTCAGTAATCTATGAAAATCATTGGTATTCCTCCTCCCAGCAAAAACACACGTAAAACCCTAAAACAAAAATCCGAAACAAAAAAACACCCAAACAAAAAAGAAGTTAAATTTATATTTTGCATGAAGTGCATTTGTGACCATGATTGTGATCAAGCAGGTTAAAGTTATTAAATTCTTATTGCAGTAACTTTTATTCATTGTATTGCATGTTTAAGCTCATAAGGTCTCATTACAAGGTCGCTCCTATTGCTTCTTGGAAGAGAGGGCCATGCTTGCTGAACTATGGACACATATTAAATTACCAGCCACTGTGTTTTGACTTATATGTTTAGTTTATGGTGTTGAGAAGCTGTTACTTTATGTTTTCATATGCGATTCCTGTTTCGTAAGTATGGATTTAGAGATTTTATTACTTAAAAGGATGCCGTTTTTATTATTGAGATGTTATGTTGTGTGTTCTACAGGTGGTATTCTGCTTTGTGGACCGCCTGGAGTGGGGAAGACATTGTTGGCAAAGGCAGTTGCTGGTGAGGGAGGTGTAACTTTTTTTTGAATTCTGCATATGGAAGTGTACGTTGGGTTTGGTGCATCACGTGAAAGGTAAAAGGAAGTAATTATGCATTATTTTTGTGCATAATCAATAATCTGCACCCATTCAAGTTAGGATTATAATTGTTATGGTCCTGTCTTGATTATAATTGTTATAGTCTAATGATTTCAGAGTAAGAAGCATAATAGAAATAAGGAACATGTTGTGTCTAAGAAGCCAGTTGCTGAAACATTTAAAAAGATAAGTAGCCAACAGGCTGTTGATATCCAATTGAGCTAATTTTCATGCTTATCGATATCAACATGTGGTTGTTTTCCAACAGGCCTTGGTTAAGAGTTTCTGAAGTTGCTACTTCTATATGGTATTGATGATTTACTTTATATCCTCTAGGTATGATGTGTTAGCATCAATTATGTGGCATTTACACCTAATAGTTCAACGATAGTCCTATGTTTTATGCAAGCATTAACAATCCCTTCAAAGGATACAATGGTGAACTTCATTCATAGATGGATCGAAAGTAAATATTGTTTAGAACTTTACCTCTTTAATTATTAGTTTAGATGTTGTGACCATGGAAGAATAGGATACCTATTACGCAATTACCCAAGTATTTACGACAAAAATTAAATAGTTCGAATAATTTTACTTTACATGCCCCTTTTTTTAGTTTTGTTTTGGATTCATAATCCACCAGAGAAGTATGTCGTTTTAGCTTTCTATGAAAAGAGATCTATGCTACAGGTTTAGCACGCTTATGATCATGTCCTACATTAATTTTGTCACTATAAAAGTTAATATTTTGTTCTCATGCTAGCTTTTGTGTTTCGTGCAATTGTATAATACTTTAATGTGTGTATGAGACTTAAGGTGGTTAGAGATATCACATGAATGCGCTTGCACTTAAAGAACTCGGTATCTCATAGTTGGGTCTTCAATCACAAGATTAACTATGAATGGTGGGATTATTCTGGTGTAAATGAATTTAGGTTGTAGGTTGGAGCTTTGGTCTTTATTTTTGATCGATTACAAATAATGATATTTTGCAATTATCTTATGCAGGTAAGATTTCATATTACGCAACACCCTCATTAGGAAATATGGAGAAGTTATGGAGACAAATAATGTTTTATGAACATGGAAAGGAGTTGAATGTGTATAAAGTTAATGGCACTGATTTTCCAATTAGCGGCAACCTAAATTCCAAAGTTGATTATAACTCTGATATTGTCATGACTTGTGATCTCGCCACATGCAGATACCAATTGTGATATTATGGGAAAAAACATCAGGGGCATAACTAAACCCTTATTTGAGTCTCCTATCAATATTTGCTACCCTTTCCAAAACCTTGAATCGACAACTTCTGCTTCTGCTGCTAATCACTCTGCAAAAGGAGATGTGAAGCATGAAGATCATGCAGATTAACTGGAGAAACAACTGAGTCAACTTCATAGCTCACTTCAGGAAAAAGAGCAGGTTGTTTCAGAATTCAAGGAAAGAGAGAAACAACAAAAAGATCAAAAATCAAAGGTTTTCTTCATATAACTGTTATCTTGTACTTTATTGTAATACACATGACAATTATGTGATATTAAATGATGAATAGGCTTAGAAGTTTTTGGCTGAAGCGCAAAGTAAGGTGGCAGAAGCTAAAAAACATTAGAAAGTAAACATTTAGAACTTTCAACACACTTGAAGGAATTATCTATCTGTGTGAACCTTCCAGATGGTGAGGCTAACTGACTATGGAATACATTAGGCGATTACTGATATTCGGAGGAGGTATGAAAAAAAAAATTAATTATTTTCTAGATAATCAAATTTTTTCAAAAAAACATCTGATTATTTGAAGTTCAAATGGTAGAAGCACATCTAAACATTATCTAATATTGTCCTTTTTATAACAATTAGACACCTAATTAATTTTGATTCTTTAGTATAATAATCACTTTACTATTCTTGCTAGAATGAAGAAAAGATCTACCAGGGGAGGAAAACCGCAAGGAATATAATTGCGTCTTCTCTTCTTCTAATCCTTAGTATTCGGTAACTCTACAATCTTTCGATAAATCTCACTTTTGTATAATCAATTTAGTTTGAGTTACTGCAACAAATGTGATTTTGATTATCTTATTATTAAAAAGAGTTATTCTATATGTAATTTCTTAAATAATCAAATTATCGTTACCACAGCTTGGAACATTTAAGATAATTATCACTTGAACCAAAGATTAATTACATTTAAGAATGTCGAATGCAAGCTAATGTGTATTTCGGTGTGAACAACCAACTCCTAAGACATTATTCAGATAGCAAAGCTTGAAATGCATTCAAGTGAGTGGCACGATGCAAACATTACATATCCTCTGTTTTGTTTCAGGTTATTACAATTAGATATGATATAATGACAACAAGATCAGTGAAGTTGGACTAGGATATGAGGGCAATACGAGTTTTGCCTATTTTTGTTTTTCCTGTTATATCCTAGGCGCTGTATTCTGGGCTTAAAAGCCTTACAGACAGGAGTGTGTAAGTTCCCTCTAAAACTATTCATTTTACCTTCATCCTAATATGTGATAGCTCTGTAGTCATTGTGTTACTTTACTTTATTTAGTATTTAATAGTCTAGGAATTATTAGACAACCAATTCCATGAATGTGTATGCTTCTCATTATAGGCGAGCGCAAGGTTCAGAGAACTTTAGAGAGCCTTGGAGTCGAAAGGCAAGAGAAAATCGACGAACCTAAAGAGAGGACTAATTATTACAACACCCAACAACTAATTCAAGTATTACTTGAATCTTTACTCTCATTACCAAATATCTCTCTATCACACATCAATTCGGGTAAAAATGGGTACATTTTTTGCACCAACTGGTTCAGTGACCCCTTTACATTTTATTTTATTTTATTTTCATGAAATTTTAGAAATTATTTATAAATTAAATATGATTATCAAGACAATAATTGTAATAACGATCCATTTTTTTCATCAAAACTGAAAATGTTACATCACTTGATTACTCCATTGACCACTTTCAACCTACTTGACCTATCTGCATTTTTGTTAATATATCAAGTTTTAGCAGCTTCACACATTTAGGCTCAAGGTAGACCTCAAATCAACCAATTACGTAGTACTTAAGTAGGTAGTCCTGTTTTCTACTTTGCGTTTACTTACAACTGATTATTTGGTTTCTCATTTTAAAAAAAAAAAAAAACATAAACGGGTTAAATGAGGAAGCAAAAAAACCCCAATATGTTTTGTTGGAGTTACTTTTAACCTGACTATTTGACCTCTGAAGAGTAAATGTCGGAGTCAGTTTCATACCCAAAATAGGAGACCGACGCAATGCCAAATACACATTTGATTCCAATTTCTGTCTTTTCGGTTTTTCTCTAAGGGAATGATGTTAATGCTAATAAAGATGATAATGTTTCTGTGTTTAACATTTCCATGTGGGTTTAAACAAGATTATGGATAGTGAGAATCCGAAAGAAGAAGCTCATGATGCTACAAAAACTATCTATGCTTTGTGAGGTCAGTATCCGTAAATCATAATAGAAATCGATACATGATTGGTCACTTTATAACAAAATAATTGTGCAACACAAACACAACTTTTTTTTGGAACGACAACAAACAAAAAGCTTTTATGTTATAATAAAAAACCACAATTGTTTCATTACAATTCCGGAAAGTAATCTGTTATCATTGACGTATTTTCCATCAAACCCATCTGCCCATTATTAAAATAATAACATGAAATGATCCTTTTTTTTATAAATTTTGGTGGCTCCTCTACATCGTGGTCTAAGAGTGTTGGGCAGTGCATACATCCACGGAAACATGTTCTGATAGTTGATAGTTCCGTTAGAATGAAATATCAAGAACCGTAGGTTTGACATGATCATTATTTATCAGTTTATTTTTTCTTACATAACCTGTTTTCATCTAATATCGTGTGTTTGAGTGATTGTTTTAGTATGCGCATTTTGTGCATTTGAATGATCAACGGGTACAACCTCTGTTTATATTACAACCATGTAAGCAATAATTTAATCTCGCATTCTTATTACTTTTGGCTTGGCGATCTTCTTAGTTTAATGTTTCAATAACTTGCAAAGCTTCAACTTGCATTTAGTTGCTTTGAAGAGTATGTCGATCTTTACTCTTTCATTAAATTAATATATATATATATATATATATATATATATATATATATATATATATATATATATATATATATATATATATATATATATATATACAAGTACTTTCTCCTTCACTCAGAATCATGGTGACAATTAACGTTGTTGCATACAGGCTTGACGTTATGTGGAAGCTACACCATACGCACTCATATCACTGTATGAGTTCTTTGCCATAAATTATCCATTTTCATGCTTTAAGTTAGCTTACGTGGTACTCATCATACTCTTTATATGAAAGTTTATCATGTGATCCTAATTATTCTTATATCATATAATCATGTTCTGAACGTAATGCCAAACACTCTACTACCAAAAATCTACATATTGTGACGACTTTAGTTATTTGAATGGTCATTATATCAGTAAGTAGATATATGAATAGTTATCTATTTGTTCGGGCGAGGGGAAAACTAATGAAAAATTTGTCATCTAACGAATTTCCAAATCATATCAAGTTCTCATTTCGACACAAACAAAAAACAAAAATATCAATTACTTCACGTTCTTTAGCAACCGAAATCCCTACACACTGGAACACCATTATTGCTGATGCAATCACGTGCAGTTTGTTTTTTCTGCATGATTTTCATCTAATGCAAATATCATTGTTCTCTTGACCAGGTTTTCGAAGGAACATTTGGAATTGATAATAACTTCACCACTGTTCAGTTAACCGGTTATAATAGGTTAAGAGATAAGCAGCTTACACACATAAACTTCGGATAAAATCAAATTTTGATTAGGTAATACATTCTTTATTTATTACAGAACCAGAAGTTAAGAGCAATGGAATACATGTAGAAAACTTTCCTGCAACTTCACCAAGATACCAGACACTTGACAGATCCATAAATCTTAGTCATCTTTATAAAATACGCAATTAAAAGTTTCTTATTTTTTGTGCATGACAGATCGAAGTTTCTTGGGACTGAGACTACAATTTATGATTCCTCTGCTGGCAGCTACCTAATTTCAAGCATTTCATATGAAGTAAATGTCGAGGGACCCAGGTATATCAATAGTTTGTTAACCCCTTTACCCATAAGGAAGAGAATATATAATTCATAAGATTCTAAAAGGAAATGGGCTGGCAATTCAGAAACGTAAGGATCCCGTTTTGATAATTTGTTAGTTCATAATGTGAAATTATGACCTGGCTCTTGTAATCATGGCCAAAGTTGAATCATCAAAGTTTCTACTAAGCTCTCAGAATAATCAGAAATCAGAGGGTCAACATCATATTAAAGAGAATGATGCAAAATGATTTACAATTTCTCTTAATGTGCAAAGCTCTATGAATGCGAATTCTGCAGCACCACCAATCACGTTCGATGGTCAGATTTTAGGTTTCATGTAAGAAAGTATATTGATGAACCAACTGAGCAAAGACTCGATGTCAGTCAAAAAAAAAAATTTTTGTTGCAGGAAAAATCTCTTGAAGACACTGCTCTTGGTGACCATGAACTCTGTAAGGTTTGTAATTCACTATTTTTTCATATTTCCAGAAGTTTAATACAATGGTTTCAGTTATTTTCATGGTGCACGCAGATTGATAAGGAACGTGTTGGTATAGTTGTTAGATCAGGAATGGGGTGTATGTTAGTAAACTTCATTGCTATTTTCTGCTATTTGGTTTGCATTTTTTTTAACATTTTCTATTTGATTTGGATTTTTTTTGCTCTTTATTGTGCTTCCGGTGTGATTACAGCCCTATATCTGCTCCACAATCAATATACATAATTTGATAGATAACCACCAATTTCATCATCTTTCTGCAGTTATTTTTTTATGCCATCCAGTTGCTTAATTATAGGCTTAAATAATGTCTATATTAGCTAACCCGAATAAGAGGGTCTTTTGGAATTGCTTTTTTAAGTGCTTATCTGCTTATAGTTGTGTTGGGTGCTGATTTTACACAGGTGGATGCTTATTGGCATACGCTGAACAAAATGTGGGGTTTCATAATGGGAGGGTTACAAAATGGGTTCTGTATCTTGGAGGGAGAAGTGGTTTAACTGAATCATGTTTACCACATGCCGGTTGGTGTTTGGGAGTGTGTTTTCGACATGATTATCTTATTACTGTATTTTCCAAACACAAATAAACAGAAATAGTGTTTCAGTTTGAAAAATTCAGTTTTGTAAATGCTTAATCGGCTTTTAATACACAATCCCAAACACCCATGTATTGTTTTACTAGCGTTAAAGGCTTTAGCACGCTGTTACTACATATATATTATGTATTGCTGTGTGTGATACTTTGTGTTAATAACTGTGTGTGGATATCGATAGTTATGATTTGTTATGTTATCTGAAGTACTTGATTCCATGTTGCACCTATAAACAGAAAGTAGTGTTTCGCAAGCAAACAATTTGAAAATCGCAGTTCTGCTTATGCCTAATCTTTTCTCAAAATAATGTGCCAAACACCCCTGTATTGTTTTACTTTTGTAGTTTAGGCCTTTTTTCTGAAAATAGTCTGATTTGGTATTTGATAAAAAATTTAGGCCTTTGAAGGTGTTTTGTTGGAGTACTCCAGCTTTTTTAAGGAACACTATGCAAGTAAGCTCCAATAATATATATCGAAATCATCTAAAGAATACGAGCAAATGGCTCCAGTTACTTGTGAGAAAAAGGGTGAGATGGGGTGTCAAACGGATTTGGGAATTAACAACTCGGATGAAAAAGTAGTTGTCGAGAATGTTGATGATCATCAAGATGACGTTCAGTCTCAGGCTAAAACGACCGTAGATGCTGATGATGTTGGTAATGGAAATGCAACAACTGAAGATGCTAAAAAGAAAAAGAATAGAAAGAAAAAGGAAAAAGAAAAGGAAAAGAAGGCTGCAGGAGCCACGGCATCTGCATCTCCTGTTGAAAAACCAGTAGCAAAGAACGTTCCAAAAAATGTAAGAAAAATACAAGAGGAGCTTGCAAAGCTTGAAGTAGCCAAGGAAAGAAAGAAAAGGGAAGAGGAAGAGAAGCTAAAGAAAGAAGAAGAGGAGCGCTTAAGTCAAGAAGAACTCGAAAGAATTGAACAAGAGAAAAAACGGCTGAGAAAGAAAAGAGAAGATGAAAAAAAAAAAAAGTGGAAAAGATTAAAAAAAAGATATCACTGGCTATTACTTGGGACATCCGACTCAGAATAGCAATAGAGACGGCTAGAGCACTTTCATATTTACACTCTGCAGCGTCTATCCCAATCATCCATCGAGATGTCAAGCCAATGAATATCCTTTTGGATGATAGTTATATAGCAAAAGTAGCTGATTTAGAGGATTTGTGTTTGTGTGCAATAATCGTTATATAACTTATAAGTACTACTCGATATTCATAAGTTAATGCATTCAATATAAAAATTGGTACCTTTATATCTTATTTTTCGTTAACTAATTTCAATGATATTCATAAGTCAGGACCAATGGGGGTAAACTTAAGTTTTTTAACGATATTTATAAGGCTTGCTCGCCCATAGAATGGGCTATCCTTTGATAGTTTGTTCTTCCATACCACTTTGAAACTTTTTTCTCTCATATTCGATAACCGTTTATTTTTTCGTTCTTAATGAATTAAATAAAAAATTTGGTACGTTTATATCTAACTTTTCGTTAACTTATTTTTTCAAAACGACAATTATAAATGGCATATTAACGAATCGATTAAGGAAACTTTTAATGTTGGCCAAGCAATTGTTGTGTATAGTGAAGAGCAAAAATTTAGGGGCTTTGTGTTTGTGTGCAATAATCGTTATTTAACTTATAAGTACTACTTGATATTCATAAGTTAATGCATTCAATATAAAAATTGGTACCTTTATATCTTATCTTTCGTTAACTAATTCCAATGATATTCACAAGTCAGGACCAATGGAGGTAAACTTAAGTTTTTTAACGATATTTATAAGGCTTGATCGCCCATCGAATGGCTACCCTTTGATACTTTGTTCTTCCATACCATTTTGAAACTTTTTTCTCTCATATTCGATAACCGTTTATTTTTTTTCGTTCTTAATGAATTAAATAAAAAATTTGGTACGTTTATATATAACTTTTCGTTAACTTATTTTTTCAAAACGAAAATTATAAATGGCATATTAACGAATCGACTAAGGAAACTTTTGATGTTGACCAAGCAATTGTTGTGTATAGTGAAGAGCATAGATTTAGGGGCTTTGTGTTTGTGTGCAATTATATAACTTATAAGTAGTACTCGATATTAATAAGTTAATGCATTCAATATAAAAATTGGTACCTTTATATCTTATTTATTGTTAAATAATTTATTCCAACTATATTCATAAGTCTGGACCAATAGATGTAAACTTATGTTTTTAACTATATTTATAAGGCTTGCTCACCCATCAAACGGGCTATGCTTTGATACTTAGTTCTTGCGTACCGTTTTAAAACATTTTTTTGTCTCATATTCAATGTCAAAGTATGAACCAAGATTAGATTTGAGATCTATTTTTACTTTTGTGTATGATGTAAGATGTAGATAATGTGAGATCTGTTTTTACATATGTGTATGATGATTAGAAGGATACCTTTATCTTTCT
>CM040241.1:49301995-49371788 GCA_022545495.1 Chrysanthemum lavandulifolium | reverse complement strand
TTATGTTTTAGTTTTATTTAAGAAGTTTATAGAATATATCGTAAACATATGTGCAATTACAATATTTAAGTAAAACTCATTTGAAGTTTAAACTATTGTACAACAAAAATACATGTATATTTACATTATTTAAAATAAACATATACACCTTGAATATCTAAAAAAATACATGTTGAAAAAAAAAAAAGAAGGTTTGAAAATTATGAGATATTTAGAAACGGATTTAATAAAAAAATCTAAAAATCTAAAAATTGTCTTTTACTATAGTACCCTTTAAATTAAATAATAATCTTTAATATTAAAAAAAATCTCATTGGTCTAGAGGAGTTCTCGCAGTTCTCGCACTTAATGGTTCTCAAAATAAAGGTCTCCTATATATATATATATATATATATATATATATATATATATATATATATATATATATATATATATATATATATATATATATATATATATATATATATATATATATATATATAGTGTAAGGTTATTTTCGTAACGTAAAAGGTCGAGAACTCATGAACCACCATCGCCCATTGGATTAAATGATCAATGGTCAAAATTGAATGTGGCATTTTGTAAATAAATAGAAAAAAATTATTTAATAAAGGAAAAAAAGGTATCATAGTCATTACATAAATGATCCTAATTTAAAGGAATTCATTTATCTCCTTTCAAAACCTCTCAGAATTCTCCTCCCTAATTTTCTCCCCTCTTTCTTCCTTAGAAAACCTAGCCGCCATCTTAAATCAGTCATCACAACCTAGCCGCCATCTTAAGCCTCCATCCACAAGTTCTTAATCGCCATCATCGCCGTCGATTGAGATGTTAGATCCAAACCGATTATTAGTCATATAATCCATTTCAATCGTATATAATCGTCGATTGAGATGTTAGATCCAAATCTGTCATCATCGCTTGTATGGATGGTTAGTTTTTCTATTGGATATTCCATTTGAAGGGTTGTTAATGTGAGTCTTTGTGTGAGTTTTGTTTTATTGGATATTTCATCGCTTGAGGCCCTGGTTGCTGATGTGAATAATAATGACAGCAGTCACATGTTCATGTTCCGGCTGGATCTAATGCTCATTCTGATGTTCTAATAAGGTTTGTGATTGTTGTAGAGAAGGCTGAGCAAGACAAGCGAAGTGCTATCATCAGAGCACATGTCAGACTTTTACACATTTCAGTTAAATTATTTGATTAAAGGTTGCAGATGGGTGGGTCAGGATGGTTTCCTAACACAAAGGGTTCTGGTTGAAACTTTATTATGGGTCTGGATGGGTTGGGTTTGGTTGCAAACAGTTTTTCCTAGCTTTGAAGTGAAATAATTAATACGTTCTATTTTTACTATTACAAATATTTTGTTTGATTAAACTCACATATGATATAACTCGTAAACACAACCCAAAGTCCCAAACTGACACATTCACAAGTAAACCAGTTAAATTTGTTGCCACTGTGTTTTACTATTACTCGTAATTTTAGAACTACCATTAAGAATACAAAGCTTGTTGCGTGATTGACTAGTTGAATAATATACTAGTATCTTTACACTTCCTTTTCAATGGAATTTAGTCTTTACAGAAGTTAAAGTATATTTTGCAACTTGATGACCTTGTTTAATATTTATTAGTCTAATTGTTAATTTTTTTCTAATTTGACCACCGTATACGTTCTTATAGTCTTTTATTAGTCTAATTGTTAATTTTTTTTCTAATTGCTTGCTCAAGTAATGTGTGCATATGTGTTATTAAAGTTTTGATGAATTTGATGCCTTGATGCATATGTGTTATCGAGATGCATATGTATTTTACATTTTTGGTGAATTTAATACCTTATGCATATGTGTTTTACAATTTTGGAGTTTAAACATATTGAAAGTGCATATGTGTTTTTTGTTCTAATAAAAGGATATTTTGTGTTTAGTTATGATTTAAGGGTGCACTAGTGTTTTAAGGTTGTACTAATTTCTCAAAGAATTCAAGAATATGGTCTCATTTGCACAAGTAAGAAATATCATTGTGCATATGTGTTTTGTTAATTTTTATGATTAAATAATTAGTTTATTAATTGATTGTGGTTACGTGTACGAGTATGATGAAATATGAAGAGTGCACATGTGTTTTGTACATATTATCTAGCGACAAGGTATTTATCCTAAAGATTCAAGGAGTAGAGACACAAGTGCATATGAAATACAAGTGCACATATACGACATAAAGAAATCCAAAGTGTCCAAGGAGGGAAAATACATGCATATGCGCCAACATATTTTTGCTTTTAGAAATTTGTACTTAGAATAGTATATCACATGATTTTAAATTTTGTATCTAATGTTTTGTTCTAAATTGACAATACATGTAAAATACATTTGTTTTCCATTCCATGTGCCACAAACACACGTGAATTTATATTGTCTACAAAACATATATGCACCTTACAAAATACATGTAAATTGAACACTACAAACACACGTAAATTTAGATTATCTAAAAAACACATGTGCACCTCACTAAACACGCATGTCAAGAAAAATATTATTAAAAAAAAAAAAAAAAATCCTAAATATAGGAAAAAAACATATATATATATATATATATATATATATATATATATATATATATATATATATATATATATATATATATATATATATATATATATATATGTATGTATGTATGTATGTATGTATGTATGTATGTATGTATGTATGTATGTATGTATGTATGTATGTATGTATATATATAATATATTTATATAATGACATATCGTTTAGTGTAAAAAAAATTGTGGGTTTTAACGAAAAATAATAAAAGTTTGGAAATTTGGGGATTAAACATGATGTTTTGAAACCCGGTTCGACCCGGGTGGTTCAACTAGTTGAACCGTTCCCGTCAAAAAACAGGTCGATTTAAACCTAGTCAACCCGACAGGTTGGGTCAAAACGGGTCAAATTAAACATGGTCAACCCACCTGGTTTGAAGCGTCCCGGGTCAACCCAGTTTTCGATATGTATTAATAGTTTCTATTTGTCACTTTTTACTTTTTGGTTTTTCCTTTATATATAGTATAGCAGGGTAGTCGCGCGTTGCGGCGGCGGGTACCATATGACGATTAACCGGAGAAATAGATCTCGATGAGACCTGATTCACCAGTTTGTATCGGTTTCAACGGGTCCTCTCTAGTTCGTTTTCGGATGGCTGTTATTGGTTAGCTGAAATGGTGGTGACACCGGTTCCCGGTTGAACCCATTGGTCCGGTTCGATTTGCAAAACTATATGTACCATCAACTTGTTAGCTTGTATGAAGCTTTGTGTGTTTTATTAATATGTATAATGTGTATAATAATATATACTTTTCATGTTAGGGTGTTTTAAAAATAACATTAATTAGTTTGTTTAATTATTTTATATTTAGGATTATGTTGTAACTTGTTTAAATTGTACATTGTGAAAATTTTATTGTACTTTTTAGTAAGGGGTGTTTTAATCGGTTCTTTTGAATTTGGTAGATATGCTTTTAATTGGTTGTACAATGTGAATAAATTATTTTATTTTTAAGTAATGGGTGTTTTAATAAAAGTATTAATTAACTATGTATTTCTCTCACTTTTGACTTTCAACTTTTTACTTTTCAAGGTTTGACCATTTTTCTATTATATGTAGTATAGATATAGATGATCAAATAAGTGAGTTAATGGGGAAAATGTATAACCACCATACCAAAACTAGTAACATATAAAACTAAAAAAAGTTATTGTTATACATTAAATGTCAGTTATGAAATCTTAATATATAAAGAACTAATGATTTATTAAAGAATCAAAAAAGCTACAACACAAACTAATCATACTTCACACACAATAAATTCAGCCATCCAAGGTTTTTCTGGCCCTTAAACCTCGGCCATCCCCTCTTTCTGCTAGAAAAAACATGTAACCAAATAATATTTGCTCGCCGCAAAATATAGTCACAGGGTACCCGCCGCCGCATTACGCGGGTACCCTGCTATCACTAAATTACCTGATCATTATGTAGTTTCTTACCAAACCATAAATAAATTTCACAACTCGTTTTTTCTTAACTTTCCTTTCTAAACACATCAATATGAGACTCGATATCTCATTCACACAACTTTACACCAAAGTTTCCAACAAAAACCAATACTCAATTCTCAAAAGGTCATATTATTTGATTAATAAGTTGAATCGTTTACATTGATGACTTATACCGTGCATTAATGTTGTGTGTATGTTTGACGAATATAGTAGTAGCAAGAAGCAACAATAAAGTAGCAGGAAGCATTAGCTTTTTGTTTTGATAAAACGTTTGGTAAATAGTTATAATTAGTAAGTGGAAATGCTAACTGCTCGTAAATGCTACTTGAAATATCGTTTTGATTTGAAGCGTTTAGAAAAATTAAGATTGCTAGTTGCTTGTTTTCAAACCAACATTTAGTTCAAAACACTAACCGCTAGTTGCTTCAAAACACTACTAAACACTTGCTATCATACATATTAGCTCAAAAGTTATAAATAGTTTTATGCTAACAATTTGAATATAATTACTACTTCCTCGTTGGTTATTAAATTACCTGGGGTATTGAGCAAAGAAACCATTCAAATTTGTATAGAAACTTGAAAATAAAGTGTACACTTTCTCCATCTTTATCTTTTTTTTTTGAAAGTTGACTATTATTCACAAACGCACAACCCCGCCAAAAAGCGGGGAGGCAACAACACACAAGATTACATCAAGTTAAACGAGTACCAGTCATTCCATCCTATCGAACAATTCCATCTTTATCTAGGGTTCTTATCTTTGTTTATCTTCACATGATTCATTAGGTTATACAATCCAAAACTATCGTAACTGATATTCAACATAATAATGCGCGTAAATAACACTGAACAAAATACAAGTATATAATCTGATTTTCGAACTTGGGCCTGTGAAACAAATTATGGCTCACTGTAATGTTCTTATATGTAGTTGTTGGGATTTTATAATCTAGTTAACCAAGTAACGCAAACGAGTACGTAGCGGAATTGGATATAGTTTATACAATTAGGTAAACACGTAAATAATAAATAATAATAAATAAAAGGTAATTTAGAAAACTAACCCTCGAAGTCAACTGCACGCTATAAACGAACAAGAAACCAGGTATCTAAAATAGATACCTCTACGAGTCCACACATAAACACTTTAAACCAAGTACGTTCGAATAACGCTAGTCGAGAACGTTTACCAATCAACCCCTTGAATACTTGAATTCTACGAACAAAGAAAACCAATAACACTTCTTTAACCTTCTGCCCGTGATCACAAAACTGTCCAAGAACAGTTTTAAATACCACCCGATATCGGACAAGCTTTGTCCGATGTCCTCCCTTTGCTGTTCGAGATATACCACGAACAAAAACTAGAAACTTGCTGCAATCTGCTGTTCGACTAGGAACTAGTAACAAGTTTACCAAACTAACGAATCTCCAAAAACTCTTGGATCAAAGAATGATGCAAGTAATGAGGTTTAAACAAACCAAACTAAACCCTAATCGGATGATAGGAAAATCCGATCGGGTTAGGGATTAGATTAGATCGATTGTAGGTAGTTTTTGAGTTAGGGATATTGTTAATCGTTCTAATGAATGACATGTGGTGTTTGTTTATATAAGCTCATGGCTCAATACTTGAGCTTCAAGCAACAAACCCAAACACCCAAAATCGTGAATTGGTCTAGGCCCAAGGCTTCACCAAACCGACCCAAGTTCAATGAAAACTTATCCAATGGGTCATTAAATGGATCGAGTTGCATGCATGCATAAAACGGGTCGAGTATATTCAAGTATTAAACATTAATTTACATACTCTCGTGTTTAACGTGTGTGCCCCATAGGCCCACACACTTCTAGTCATTTCGAGTGTTTTTAACTCCCACAAACCAACAACTCCTACTTAGGAGTTGGAGTGTCGCATAGCACACAAAACCAACGACGGAAACACCTAGCAACGCTCTCACTCGCTTTTTTAACTAAAAGTGTCTGAGATATAGTTTCATAAAAATTTCTCAGTAGCATAGTCATTCAATGTCTTGCTAAAATCATCCTTTGTTATAGATATCGTTAAACCATGGATATGGATCCTAACTCATTCCATATAGTTTAACCATTTAGAATCTCGTTATAGATTTTAATTCAGATATAAAAAATGTAATCAAGAATCATCTTGCATTACCCTTTGGGTTTGGCCAAACAAATATCTGATTAAATTTGGATAGACGCCATGGTATCTTTCTCCACATATCAAGTGGAGTAACAAATCCTTTATTGACTACAAGTGTTATGGATGCTGCTTCACATCACTCCGAAATATAGCCTTTATAACTACCTTATTTAGATAGCGTTTTGCGTATACTTACAAAAGTGATATCCACACATAACAGATGTTGCTTGTATATCAAGTCTAAGGACGAAATTAAGAAACCATTTTCAATATTTTACTTATGAAAAGGATCTAAAAGTAAATGTATGAAAGTTGGGGTATCTAATATTCATCTCTAGTGAATACATATGAGTTTGGCGGGAACAATCCACATTTTCGTTAGAATATAACCAACACTCGCGTTTGTCTTACATAACAATATTTCCATATTGTTACCCGATAATGGACATATTTAGAATGATAAATCATTTCATGGATTAAACATGCAAATATGGAATAACAGATTATATGAATATAATAACAAATACCTCATATATTTATTTATCAGAAAGTAATAACTGTCTTACAATTCTAAAATTATCCAAATACTAATTAACACACAGATTTACATGAGACTACTAGCATGTATTAAACCTATACTTCTAGTCAATTTAGAATGCTTAGGATACGCTAAAGCTTTTGTAAATGGATCAGCTAGGTTGTCATCTGTTTGAATCTTTGATATCTTCACATCACCCATTTCAACGGTCTCTCGAAGATAATGAACTTTAGCCCGATAATGTCTAGCACCTTTGGTGATTCCGCTTTCATTAGCTATAATAATGGCTCCACTATTATCACAATACATATTTATGGGTTCTTCAATTATGGGAACAATGTTCAACCCAGAAATGAATTTACGAATCCATACAGCCTCTTTAGATGCATCACAAGCAACTATATAATTAGCTTCTATAGATGAAGTAGCAAAGATACTTTGCTTTGTGCTTTTCCAGTCAACAACACCTCCATTTAGAACAAATACATATCCAGTCTGAGATTTCAACTCATCAGCATCTGTCAGATATCCATCATCAGTTTAGCAAGAAACCCTGAGCTCTTGTTCCGTCTCGCCTCCATAAACCAGAAACATATCCTTAGTATTGCGTAAATACTTAAGAATATTCTTAACAGCAGTCTAGTGAAGTTTACCTGGATTCTGTTGAAATCGGCTTGTCACATTTTGATCAAACGCAACATCAGAATGGGTACATCTCACAACATACATAATAGATCCTATAGCCGAAGCATAAGGAACTCTTTGCATGCGCTCTTTCGCAGCAGGTGTCTCAGCACCTTGTGACTTGCTCACTTAGTCTCCTCTTGCATTGGGATAGCTCTACGTTTGGAATTCTCCATACAAAATCTCTTCAAGATTTTCTCAATGTAAACACTTTGACATAAACCAATCAATCGTTTAGATCTGTCACTATAGATCTTGATTCCAAGAATATATGCAGCTTCTCCTAAATCTTTCATGGCAAAACATCTTCCAAGATAGGATTTTACATCTTGTAACATTGTAATGTTGTTTCCCATAAGCAATATGTCATCAATATATAGAATTAGGAAAGTGACATAACTCCCACTAGCTTTCTGATACACACATGGCTCATCTTGATTTTGAGAAAATCCGAATTTCTTAATCTCATCATCAAAACGCTTATTCCATTGCCTATATGCTTGCTTAAGTCCATAAATGGAATGCTTGAGCTTGCATACACGGTTAGGATATTTAGGATCAACAAAACCCTCAAGTTGCTCCATATATACCTCTTCATAAAGATGTTCATTGAGGAAGGCGGTTTTGACATCCATTTTCCATATCTCATAATCATAGAACACAACTATGGCTATGAGAACCCTTATAGCTCTAATGTCTGATACATGAGAAAATGTTTCTTCATAATCAACCCCGTAGGTTTGAGTGAAGCCCTTTGCTACGAGACGAGCTTTAAAGGTGTATACCTTACCATCCATGTCGGTTTTCTTCTTAAAAAGCCACTTGCTACCAACTGTCTTGCAGTTAGAAGGAAGCTCAACTAAAACCCAAACGTCATTGTCTTTCATGGATTACATTTCTACATTCATCGCATCAAGCCATTTCGTGGATTCAGGATCCGATAATGCAGCTTTATAGTTATTGGGTTCACCAAGATCCCCTAACTCATGTTCCTCAGTATCAATGTACAAGTACCTTCGATCAGGAGCACAACGTGTCCTTGCGGACTTTTGAATTGAAATAATATCACTTTGAGGTTCATCAATTTCTTGATCATCCTCATCATGATGTAAGCTAGTGCCTAAAGAATGATTTGTATCTTCATCTTGAATTATTTCAAGATCTTCTAGACTCCCACTTGCTTCTTGATTCATGAGATTGCTCTCAAAGAACTCAACATTTCGAGCAACAATAACTTTGTTCTCTGATGGAAGGTAGAGAGAATATCCCATTGATTCCTTTGGGTATCCTACAAAGATACACCTAACAGATCTAGGTTCAAGTTTGTCTGGTTTGGTAAGTGTATCACACTTAACAAGTGCCTCACAACCCCAGACTTTTAAGTAAGACAACTTAGGGGCTTGCCCATGCCATACTTCGTATGGTGTCTTATCAACCTTCTTACTTGGAACCATATAGAGAATGCATGCAGCAGACTCAAGGGCATAATCCCAAAAGGACTTTGGAAGAGTAGTTTGACTCATCATGGAGCGCACCATGTCAAGCAGGGTTCGATTTCTCCTCTCAGACGCACCATTGTGTTGTGGAGTGTAAGGAGGAGCTCCATGGGCAATAATCCCATGATTCTTTAAATGATCAAAAAACTCTTGACTCATATATTCACCTCCATGATCATAACGTAGTGACTTTATAGTCTTCCCGAGTTGGTTTTCTACTTCTTTTGAAACACCTTAAATGTTTCAAACACTTCATGTTTATGTTTCAGCAAGTAAACATAACCATACCGACTATAGTCGTCAGTAAAAGTCACGAAGTAACTTGCTCCTTGTATTGACATAATTCTAAGTGGGCCACATACATCTGTGTGTATTAGTTCAAGTAGATCTTTAGTCCTTTCCACTTGATGTGTATAGGGTTTTCTTGCCATCTTACCAGATATGCATGAAACACACTTTTCAAGTGACTTAATGTCAGTTAAGTTGAGAAGTCCATCATGTTGCAACTTATCCATGCGTTTCTTGCTAATGTGTCCAAGACGACCATGCCACAAGAGAGCAGAGTCCAAGTTAGACTTGGCTCTTTATTGCTTATATCAAATATAGAACTATCATTAGTACTTGAACAAGACATATCAATTTCATAAATACCATTACGAGGAATAGCAGTAAAATAAACAATATTATTTTTAGAAACTGAAATTCCATTATTCAATTTAAGATGGTTAACAAAACCATCGTCATACAAACGGGAAACTGAAATAATCCTTCTAGTAATATAGGGAACATAATGACAATCATTTAAAACAATTACTAATCCACTAGGGAGAAATAAATGAAAAACACCAATAGCTTCAACTCCTGCCCGTTGACCATTGCCCATGTATAGAATTAAAGCTCCTGGCTTCAGCTTCCTACTTCCCTTAAGACCATGAGTAGTATTACAGATGTGAGTACCACAACCCGTGTCATATACTAAGGATGTATTAGGATAAGAGTAGAGTTCTATAATGAAAATACCTGAAGAACTAGCTGCAAGAGACTGTTTCTTCTTTTTCATCAACTCAGCTAGATACTAGGGACAATTCATTCTCCAACGACCCATCTCACACATTGGTGACAGGTTGCGTTCTTCGCAAGATTATCCTTCTTGGGTGGTGGAGGAATCTTAGGTTTGGAAGCATTGTATGGTTTATACTCAGTAGCATAACCAAACTGGTTCTTTCCATTTCCATGATTCCCCTTAGCAGCCTTAAATGATTTATTCTTTTTTTGGTTTTTCTGGACCTTTCCTGCACGTATGTTATGTAGTGCAGGTGCAACATCTTTCTTTGGCAACGTCTGCTCATGTTGCTTAAGCATAGCATGTAATTCATTTATAATCTTCCCCATGCTGTGCATATTAAAGTTCTGCACAAACGAAATGTACTCTTTAGAGAGACCAATTAAGACCAAAGTAACTCCATAGTTCAGAATAACTGGGTGACCAAAACGTTCCAAATTTTCAATGTAGCTCTTCATCTTTAGAACATATAAGCTAACCGATTAACCCTTTTCATGCTTGCAAGCGTGAAATTCACGTGCAGTTTGTAGAAGCTCTTGTTCTGTCTGTTGGGAGAACATGGACTTCAACTCCTAAAGCATGTCATAAGCACCAAAATGAGTTAGATTTCATTGGATCTCTAACTCCATGGTCATGAGCATGAAGACAACTATATCCTTTGAGCCTTTGACCCAAGCAGTGTGAGCTGCAAGAGCCTCAACAGGAATAGGGTGGCCAGGAGTTACAACAGGTGCAAAAGGTATAGGATGCTCCAAATAAGTTTCCTTATCTTCAACTGACAATATAATTCGAAGCTGGCGATACCAGTCAATGAAGTTAGGTCTAGTGAGTTTTTGTTTCTCAAAGAAACTCATGAGTACCGAATTGTTTCCGACTGAGGCAGTCATCTACAATTTAGAAAAGTTCAGATAATTAGTATTTTCGATAATTAAATTCTTAAAAAAATTAACTACCCAATTAATTACTAATAAGACTAAGATCCATCTTGCACTCCCACTTATTTACTAGAGGTCTGACCAGTGAGTAACTAAGTAGGACAAGAGGTAAGCGATGAGTGTTAATTGCATAATGCAACTCTTAGACTTTATGAGACTGTCTAAGGCATTAGTAAACAAGTCATAATGTCAAAAGCATGTTTAGTTCTCATCTTATGCCTCAGGATCAAGGTCTGACCAAGCAAACTCGAAATAAGTCGACCAATTAAGAACTTGCAAAAATCACCAAAGGTCTGACCTAAGAGTAATAATAGCCATGGGTTGGAATGGCCCTAAGGTCTGACCAAAGAAGTCAAGCCAAATGCACGTGTTCATAGTTGGTTGGCATAGACTTAAAATTTTACAAATAGGGTATTCACATAAATGTGGTAAAATAGTATACAAAGAAGCATGTAAAATAACTTTGTGACACTTATTTTAAAAACTTTTGGTAATGACACTGTAGTGATCATCATGGTTCAAGGTAGCTCCAATCGAACTCGTAGAGAGGCGGAGGACCAGGTCAGCGCTAGGCAATAACCGAAAATCTTTTAGGAGTGACTGTGCGCACCTCTTAAACCCCCTTTATATTCTGTTCTAGTGGGTGAGCAGTACATCCCAAGTATCCATAGCGTCTAGTTTTTAAATTCATGAAAACTTGTTTCAATAGTTTAGGTCACTTTATTTAACAAAAACAATTTTCCATGAAACAAATAGCAGGTCACAATGAGCATGATATTTAGGCGTGTAAATAAAGACCAATGTTAATGTTATAGTTACGATATGTATTATTCTATATTGCATACAATTAGGTATAAAAACAAGTAACAATTATGCACATAAGAAATCACAAACATATAAACAAAACATTAATATAAATGCATATTGTTTCGAGTTCTCTCGCGAGTCTTCCCCAAAAGGAGAACTATAAGACCGTCACTAGGTACGAAACCTAGACCGCCCCATACATCACAAAAAGCAATTGAGTGGGTCTTATAGCTGGAAAAACACATAGAAAGCATGGCAAACTTAATTAACAATTAATTACGCTATTTTATATATTTTAATAACAATATGTAATTCTAATTATCAACATAATTCTAATTAACAATTTTAATTCTAATTAACAAATTAATTCCAATTAACAAATTAATTCTAATTAACAATTAATATAATTTGTTTGTGTGTCTAGGTATTTTTTATTAATAATTGACAAGTATTGCATATAGTTATCAAAACAAAAATATAACGAATAACTAATTAGATTCCATGCAGCCTTTTAACATGTTTATAAAAGCGTGTAACCCATAATCGCAAAAATGAGTTGACTCGTGATGCCATTGTTGGGATTTTATAATCTTGTTAACCAAGTAACGCAATGAGTACGCAGCGGAATTGGATCTAGTTTATGCAATTAGGTAAATACGTAAATAATAAACAATAATAAATAAAAGGTAATGTAGAAAACTAACCCTCGAAGTCAACTGCACACTATAAACGAACAAGAAACCAAGTATCTAAAATAGATACCTCTACGAGTTCACACACAAACACTTTAAACCAAGTACGTTCGAATAATGCTAGTCGAGAACGTTTACCAATCAACCCCGTGAATACTTGAATTCCACGAACAAAGAAAACCAAGAACACTTCTTTAACCTTCTGCCTGAGATCACAAAAATGTCCAAGAACAGCTTTAAACACCACCCGATATCGGACAAGCTTTGTCCAATGTCCTCTTTTCTGTCCGAGATATACGACGAACAAAAACCAGAAACTTGTTGCAATCTGTTGTTCGACCAGGAACTAGTAACAAGTTTACCAAACTAACGAATCTCCAAAAACTCTTGGATCAAAGAATGATGCAAGTAATGAGGTTTAAACAAACCAAACTAAACCCTAATCGGATGATAGAAAAATCTGATCGGGTTAGGGATTAGATTAGATCGATTGTAGGTAGCTTCTGAGTTAGGGATATTGTTAATCGTTCTAATGAATGGCATGGGGTGTTTGTTTATATAAGCTCATGAACCGACCCAAACATGGGCTCAATACTTGAGCTTCAAGCAACAAACCCAAAGACCCCCGATCGTGATTTTGTCAAGGCCCAAGGCTTCACCAAACCGACCCAAGTTCAAAGAAAACTTATCCAATGGGTCATTAAATGGATCGAGTTGCATGCATGCATAAAACGGGTCGAGTATATTCAAGTATTAAACATTCGTTTACGTACTCTCGTGTTTAACGTGTGTGCCCCAATAGGCTCACACACTTCTAGTGGTTTCGAGTGTTTTTAACTCCCACAAACCAACAATAGTAACTCATGTGTTAGTTCAACATATTACTTGGAGAATGAAGTTGAATCATACAACCACCATAAATGGATTTAATGGTCTTTAAAGACCTTCAAATAAATAGTTTTCTTGTGTATCTCTTACTAAACAAAGTTTCATATTTAAAAGAAAAATATGTATATTTTTTGAATGCATGCTAAACAATGTATTTAACATCAAGTTGTAAGCTGACAAAGGAAAAGTTAGTATTCGGATGAGTTTTACAATAAGAATTTGTTAATACAAATAAGCCGTAAAAACGTTTATTTATATTTTACGATCTTCTAATATTTTGTCGATAACAAACGTAAAATCATTTTAACGAAACAAATAAAATACGTAATTAGTTTGAACTAATAGTTTCTAACACACTTACGTTTTCACATAAAACACTAAAACAAGTATAATTGATTTTTTTGATTTAGTAATACATATGTACAACAACTAGTGTTTACATATTTGGGTAAAAATACACTTAACTTGTATATACTAAAATGGGTAAAAACTAAAACCCATGGTTTTATCTAAACCACTTGACTAGGTACATTGCTTCCATGAGATACATTGTATCTAGTAAATGACCCATGGATCAACCCATGACCCATGATCCATAACCAAAATACCCATGGGTAAAAAGGAGCGTCCCACGGATCCCTAGCTTTACGCTAGACGGATCCCTTGTGGGAGGGACCCGTGGGATCCGGGGAATAGTAGATTTTTTCCTCTATAAATAGTGAGCCATTTCTTCATTTGTTTCTCACCCCTTTTCTCACATACTTTCTCCTTGAGTTTAAAACTCTCTAACCCTAGATCCAAGAGATCTATGTTTGTAGTTTTGTTTTTGTGTGATTCTCTAGGTTCCTCTTAAAGGCGAGATCACCACCTTTGAAGTCAAGCAAGCTCAAGTTCATGAGTTGCCATGCTTCCTCATCATCAAGACTACAGAAGTCCTCTTGTTGATGATTCTTTTCTTTCTTCTAAGATGTGTAGTGTTGAAGACATTTGTGAAAGATGTCTCAAGGGTCAAGAAGAAGACATTAGTGAAAGGTGTCGATCGTCCGTATTGTAGGCATTAGTGAAGGGTCCTAGAAGTCAAGACACAAGACGTTAGTGAAGAGTGTCTTGAAGATCTAGTTAAAGGCATTAGTGAAAGGTGCCTTAGATGTACATTCGATATGGTGTGTTTCGATGTACAAGATATATAAGCATTTGATCCAAGGATATTGGTATCCTTGATGATGTTGTAAGGAGTTGATCTCCTTTGGGATTAGTCGTTGGTGTAGTGTTGGGTAGTAGTTCCTCCATTGCAATGGAACTAGGTGCTTAGCCTAGTACCTAATAAAGGGTAGGCGATGTTGTGTTAGGTGTGGTTCACCTTGGTGTGAAAGAACCCGGTGGTTAGCCTAGCACCGTATAAAGGGTAGGCGACGTTGTGTAGGTGTGGTTTACCTTGGTGTGAAAGAACCCGGTGGTTAGCCTAGTACCGGAAAAAGAGTAGGCAACGTTGTGAAGGTTTCTCCACCATAAGGAATTGGTGTCGTGTAGTGATTACGAACTCTCGAGTAGGTGACTCGGGGAGTGGAGTAGGGAAAGGAAGGTGTCCTTGTAGCCGAACCACTATAAATACTCACGTTGTGGTTTTGTGCTTCTTACTCTTATCTTTTCATTACATACTTTTATATGCTTGTTTATTAACATCCAACACACATCTAAATAGATTGACATAAGTCGATCTAAATAGTTTAAAATGAAGTTTTAATTGGCAAAACTATTCAAACCCTCCCCCCTTCTAGTTTTCCACAATTGGCTTCAGAGCTTCGTTACCAAGTTTCTTGAAGTATATTGTACTTTAAAAACTTGATACGATCCATGGTTAATTGAAAACTACAAAGAAGGTTTTTCATAAAAACAAACACCATCTCTTTTAAAACTCTTTGTTTGGATGTTGATTAGATGACAACATTTTTGTTTTCTTATTTGTTTTCTATGCACTAATCTTCCTTGTCATGTTGATTAGTCAAAGCTCATACCCACCAAGCTATAGGAATCGCTTGATAACAAGAGTACCTTCCCTAAGAAGGTATCTTATACACAAAGGAGCCGGAATTGTCTAAGTGACATTTGTTGTGTCATTTGTAAAGACATTCCTAAGTGCGTTAGAGGTATGATTTTCTACTTATCTCTAAAATGACATTAGCTTGATAATTAAGCATGCCTACATAGGTATTTATATGATTATCTTTTGTGCATATACATGTATTACATGAAGCTTCATTAGGAAGCGTTTTCTCACATACGTGCTATTTTTTCGTCTAAAGTCGTGGTATATAAAAGTTGTGTTTTCTTTTATTTAATCCAAAAATTCATATCTTTCCAATAATAAAACAAAACACAAATTTCAAAAATTCCTCCTTCCCTATAAATATACCACTCGTCACCCACTTTATCAAATCCCCATTTTTTCAAATCTTTCATTTTCAAAAATTACCTCTCATTCAAAACTTCATCTTCCTCCCATCTCATCTCATCTCATCCTAAACCAAAACCAAGAAGGTTCATCATCAACATGGTTTACATCGCCCTCGTGCTCATCGCCTTAACACTCATCGCACTTGTGTTCCCTATGATGAAGTTCACATATGGAGACATATACTTTGTGTTGTTAATCTACATTGGGGTTATATACCCAATCCTTTGTATCATTCTTAGCATTGAAATGAAATATTACTAATAGTCTAGTTATCTAGGTTATTATTATTATTATGTGTTTATCATTTCTTCTGCATTTACTTTCTTGTGATACATTAGAAAGCCATGTATGCATGCTAAAAGAAAATGTAGGCCAAAACACATATCTTAGTATAAAACTATAAGATCTATAAGAACCTATGTTTTATTAAGAAATCTATTTCTGTTACTCCAGATCCACGGATCCCGAAAGTCAGACTAGACGGATCTTTTTTGAAAAGGAACCGTGGGAACCGTACATCTGGACAACAGTTTTCATGCATAATAACAACCACTTTCTTTCTAAAAGTAATATTCCACTAGAATGTCAAAACCATAAGTGAGTTAAGTGCCATTGTTGTTAAAAACTATTGTTAATAAAAATCTAGTAAAAACTTTAGATAATCATTGGTTGACCACAAAACATCACTTTCTATTAACTCATCGTTTCTATAGGATTCAACTATGACGCATGAATATGAGTTTGATTTTTCACTCACTAGCGTCTACACTCCGAACATCTCCCTTGAGCCCAACACACCTGGCAATCATGTCCGTGGGTTCAATAACCTCGAAAACCGTCACTTCCACGAAGGACTTATTGTAGACACCTCTCTACAATTCGAATAAGGTATCAATACCTCCTTCCGAGCCATAGGACTAGAATGTCTTCTTGAAATCAATGAGAAGATATGTCCAAGGTTCATAATGGAATTCTTCCGTCAAGTTGAACTCGTTCGTAACGAGGATCGCTCTCTATCTCTTTGGTTTTATATCAAAAACCAAAAGTTTGCTTTAACCCTTGGGCATTTTGCTCACATCCTCCGGATTCCAAATCATGGACAATGTGCCTTCACCGAAGATTGGTCTCTTGATTCTCTCTTCAACTTTTGTGAAGAAAATAGTCCATATTGTTCACATATACCTTGCCCAGAGGATTTGAATCGCATAATATGCAAACCTCGACCATATTACTCCGATCCAAACATTATCTTCACACAGGACATCCGAGAAGAGTACAAGCCCCTTGCACTCATCCTACGTGAAAATGTTTGGAGTCTTAGGGGAAATCGAGAAATCCTTCCCGCTTGTTGTGCTCACATCATGTATTGTTTGCTAACACAACAACCATACAATCTCGCCTACTTCTTCGCAAGGCGAATTGTAAATCTTCAAGGCTCCAAGAATAAACTCATCCCTTATGGAATGTTCTTGACACGCCTCTACCATAACGTCATGCACTTTCATATTCAATTTCAAAGTCCGTTGTACGTACTTGTGAACAAGATGATGGAACCGCTAAATATATCTCTCATGAAGACTTTCTTCATTCTTGATTCCACCCACACTCATCAACCACTTGATGATCCTTCTAGCGAAAACGCTCAAGGAACTTAGTAGTCTTTCAACTAGGATCAATCCTTTTGTACTCATGCTTTATCAATGTAATCCAATTTCCTTCATGAAATAAAACATCTTACATTTGATATCTTAGTGTTAGAACTTTCTAAACTAACCTTATAATATAATGCATTGTCAAGATCATTTCATACCTTTAGTAAAGGTTCTGCTTAGCTGATAGACGGATCCCAAAGTTTGTGCTAGACGGATCCCTACACTTAGGGAACCGTGGGATCCGGCAAACAGAAAATGCAATTGCAAACATTGTATTTCAAACATGTCCTTAGAACACCTCACTTTAAACTAGACATAGTGACTTAAGGCAAATTAAGTCCTTATCAAAGTTAAGTAGATCTTTCCTACTCACACATAACTCACCTAGATCATACTCAAGACACTTGTTGATCTATCGTTTCACTTAAACCCATTACTCTTCTGCTCTCTAGATCACTCATCATTTCTCACATGATCCCTCACATCTAGCCTTAGAAACCTTTCGATTATGGAAAAATTGATCATAATCATCCTTACCTCAAAATTGGTCGAAATTGATCAAATTCTAGTTTTCCCATCTTAAAGCCTTTAGGATATTCTCCAAAACATTATTCTAAGTCACTATCTGATCTCTAGGATCATTTAGTTTCACTTGACACTCTAAAACTCTTTAGCGTCATCTTTGTTCATTCATTGGTACTCATGAAAGTTCCAATTTCTTCCATAAAAGGCAATCATTAGCTACATCACTCATTACCCTCAAGTACTTAAGCACCCCTTTATTTAAGACACTTAGGAGGACTGAAACACTCAAGATGTTATAGATCTTAGACATTAGAAACATCATCTTTTATCCTTTCATAGCTGCTGAGAGCCGGATCCCTAGGATTAGCGTAGACGGATCCCTCGTTGGAGGGAACCGCGGGATCCGGATGATAGATTATGTCAACTCTAGCTAAAACAATCATTTCAAGCTCATATTTCTAACTTGAACACTCCATCTCATCTTAAATGAGTTCCTAGATCAGCACAAACTCAAGTTGACTCTTGTGCATGTTAATCATCACATTCCAATGAACTTTAGTGGCTTAAGGCTTGAATGCACTTGCCAAATCTCTTTCTTTATAAACCACATTGTTAGGACTTCTAAAAATCATCATCTTCATCCCCATTTTCAGACTTAGAAACTTTTACAAACCTCTTGAAATCATCTAATCATGAGGAAAACTCCAAGTAGCACTTATCCACCAAAGAACCACCTAAGAAAATTGCTCGTGTTGTACACGAAATATCTTCAACCGAATCATCTCCGGTCAAGTCCACAAATGCAAGGATTTCTCTTCAACTAATCAAACCAATCCCTAAAAGGATAGTACCCACAAAACTACCTATGCCAAACACCACCATACCTCCTAGGCCAAACACTCCCATCTCCACTAAACCATCACCATTGGTTCCTAGAGCTATCTCGTTTACAACCCCACTTTCATCACCACACCTCTACAATTTTGAGGATTTGCCTCCTAGGCCGTCTGATCCTCCTCCACCGACAACATTCTCCTCATTAGGAGGAATAATGGCACAAAATCAAAGTGTTGAGTCAACACTAGCTCCGACTTCCTTTTCGCCGTTACCATCTTATAATCCCATTTGGATTATGAGAAATTATCAAAGTCAACCACCCGATCATATGGAAGTTGATACCTCTTTACCACCACCATCATTTTTGGTCGCGCCATCGTCAAATGCGCCTCCACCAATTCCTCCGTCGTTTGAGGCTCCTGGCCGCTTCACTTGATCCCTCATATCAAGCAAATTCATTTCTTCCACCACCACTACCTAGCCATGACAAAGATTGTTATCATTATCAACATGTTGAAAGTTTAATACATGAAGTACGAGAAGACCAACGTTTCATGTTCTATCATCTCCTTGAACGTTTCGACGAGATTAAACCTAAACAAACTTGAGCTAGAGGATTTTAGTGGTGTCCTAGCTTCAAGCGTTACTTAGACAAGTCTAGTAATTCCAAGTCATGTATCGATCATTTTCTTAGTTTTTAGAGTCATGTATATCATATATCTAGTTTTATTAAATGAAAAATACATGCTACTTGCTATATTTCTGAGTATATGATTATGTTGTATAATACATATCTCACTTTGGTATTAACATAATGTGTTATATCACCATTGCTGAAATCAATCATCAGCCAGACGGATCCCCAAAATTTGCCTAGACAAATCCCTAAAAGGAGGGAACCGTGGGATCCGTGATACAGAAAACTATTTTTCTACTAACTTGGATCATATTTGCAGGAAATTGTGCATTATACTTGTTTTCTAACCTTTGTTTTGTAGCTATTCAATTTACACATGAAGACTTTGACACCCTAAAGCTAGGGGGAGCTTTGTGTCAAAGCAATGCATTGCAAAATTACTTGCAATATCAGGATTACATTTCATAACATCCCTTTGCAAAATTGCAATCATCAAGGGGGAGCACATTCGTCACATAGACGAAATCTTTTGCAAACTTAGTTGCAAATGAACTAGCTTAGTATTATTTTATTGACGCCCTTACATAGGGATAGACTCGTCAAGGGGGAGTAAAGACAAGATCCTTTCCCGTTACTTGCTCTCTAATTCTTCTTTATTTTTTTTTATCTTTCACATGTTTTTCCTAAAAACAATGTGTTAGTTTTCTTTCGAAGCTCTTTTTGGTTCGACAAAAAAGGGGAGAAGAAAGTAAAAACTACAAATTCAAACTTTTACGAATTCTAGTTTTTCCTTAAAATAATTTTATGTTTTGTCATCAACAAAAAGGGGGAGATTGTTAATACAAATAAGCCGTAAAAACGTTTATTTATATTTTACGATCTTCTAATGTTTTGTCGATAACAAACGTAAAATCATTTTAACGAAACAAATAAAATACGTAATTAGTTTGAACTAATAGTTTCTAACACACTTATGTTTTCACATAAAACACTAACAAATGGTATTGACCCATAACCCATGTTTTTATCTAAACCACTTGACTAGGTACATTGCTTCCATGAGATACATTGTATCTAGTAAATGACCCATGGATAAAACCCATAACCCATGACCCATGATCCATAACCAAAATACCCATGGGTAAAGAGGAGCGTCCCACGGATCCCTAGCTTTACGCTAGACGGATCCCTTGTGGGAGGGATCCGTGGGATCCGGGAAACAATAGATTTTTTCCTCTATAAATAGTGAGCCATTTCTTCATTGTTTCTCACCCCTTTTCTCACATACTTTCTCCTTGAGTTTAAAACTCTCTAACCCCGAATCCAAGAGATCTATGTTTTTAGTTTTGTTTTTGTGTGATTCTATAGGTTCCTCTTAAAGGCGAGATCACCACCTTTGAAGTCAAGCAAGCTCAAGTTCATGAGTTGCCATGCTTCCTCATCATCAAGACTACTGAAGTCCTCTTGTTGATGATTCATTTCTTTCTTCTAAGAAGTGTAGTGTTGAAGACATTTGTGAAAGATGTCTCAAAGGTCAAGACGAAGACATTAGTGAAAGGTGTCGATCGTCCGTATTGTAGGCATTAGTGAAGGGTGCCTAGAAGTCAAGACACAAGACGTTAGTGAAGAGTGTCTTGAAGATCTAGTTAAAGGCATTAGTGAAGGTGCCTTACATGTACATTCGATATGGTGTGTTTCGATGTACAAGATAGATTAGCATTAGATCCAAGGATATTGATATCCTTGATGATGTTGTAAGGAGTTGATCTCCATTGGGATTAGTCGTTGGTGTAGTGTTGGGTAGTAGTTCCTCCATTGCAATGGAACTAGGTGCTTAGCCTAGTACCTAATAAAGGGTAGGTGATAACGCTAGACGCGTCGTTCGGGGTCAAAGGAACTTCCTTTTCGTCGAGCAAGTTTTTCAACACCCTAGGGAGTGAACCTAATCGTTGTAGTGTAGTATTAGGGTAAGCCACGGGAATTGATATCGTTCTCTAGGGGAATAGGAATGCTAGTGAGAAGTTACTACGCTAAGGTTGGGGTTGAGGAAAATTGTTTTTTATCTTTTTTATGTTTTTTAAGGAAATGGAAAGGTACGAATCTCAGGGTTTGGATTTGGGGGGTTGGTATTTCTACCGATTACTCTACTTATCTAATTATCTAATCTAGTGGTGTATGTAGTCTATGTCTAATTATTATGTGCTCGTATGATGATTTAAAGATGTGTTTACTTAGGTTTTATTACTCCTTAATTATCTCCTATTGATGGTTGAATAGTCACGTCCTTATTCTTAATCGCGTTGTGTGTCTAAGGTCATAGGGTATGCTTTTATCCCTAACTCTTTGAAACTACCAAAGGTTATTGCCTACAAAATCTCTAGGATTTATAAACTTAACACTAAGGTACTCTTCGGATGGTTTAGCCTACAATGACTCTAGGTACTATAAGCAAAGGTTCACAAACATTAATCAAGCATTAACTACACAACGGATGTCCTATTGCAATACTAGATCATTAACAATTAAGATAAGAGACAACCAATCAATATTAATTAATTAAGTTTCATACTCCCTAAGCAAACACACAAGTAAATTAGCCGGACATGGGAAACATACAAGCATACACATAATTAATTGAAGACATACTTGAATTAATGAAGTAAAACACTTATCTTGATGTAAGATAGGGAATGGAACCCTAAAATACTGTACAAGACAGCCTTGGTTCGGTTTAGGTCTTTACTCCAAAGACTACACACTGAAAACTAAAAAATTCCGATTCTATAAATAAGATTACAAATGCGACTGCGTCACCCTTTGATTTGTGACGCCGTCATTAGGGTTTCGTCTTGGCTATGTTAGTCTTGCGACGGCGTCACCTTATGCTTGTGACGCCGTCCCTTCGATCTCGGCGTCGTCGGATCAAATCTAGGCCATTTGAGTTGCGACGCCTACTATTTTAAAACCCAAGCCGTCACTTGTAAATGAGCAATTTTAGCTCTTGAGGCGTCACAAAGTTGTCCGACGGCGTCGCAGATAACACCGACGCCGTCCTCTTGGTTCCAGCGACTGAGTGTCTCGATTCTTGACTTTGGCCATTTTCTTCGTATATTCGCGCCTTTTCGTCCGAATAAGTGTCATTCCAGCATTTTGCCTTCAAGATACCTAAAAAGTGAAAAGGAACGATATTAAGTAATAACGGATACAAAAGTGATCAAATAAGGGCTTAAACGACCCCTTAAAAATGTACATTTTAAAACCTTATCAAATATCCCTACACTTGGTATTTGCTTGTCCTCAAGCAAATGTGCTTTTAGCCAATTAATTTATAAGTTAGGGGTCATGAAGCATTGGTTTAGAACAATCCACAACACATATAAGCCCCGCAAAAGTCATAACAAAAACGGAAATTATATACTAGCACCTCACATGGGGTGTTTGGATACTCACATCTCTCGGGTGTATATGAAATATAACAAGTTGGAAATGGAAGATAAACACTCATTAACCGGTCCTAGTACATAGATTACCATAGGCTTGAGACTAGATCAAACCTCCATCGCTTTGGCGTAAGCACCTAGGAAAGACTATCCAAAAGGTCTTTTAAAGGGTTGTAATGATAGGCTTACGGTAGGGAAACAAATGGTTTGGTGGGATAGGCTATTTAGTGGTGGCAAGTCAAAAATCTTTATGTTACAAGCATGCAAAGAATGGCGTTGCTAAGCCAAGACTCGACACTCTAGACTCTAGATAACTGAAACAAACAAACATAAATTTAAAGATAGATGTAGGATAGTAGCCCGTATGTTTTTTTTTTTTTTTTTTTTTTTTTTTTTTTTTTTTTACTCTACCATCCTCTACGATAACATCAAAATGATAGGGATTTATAGGCACATCCCTACACTTGAGTTTTTATTACTCTAACACTAATTTGACCCAAATTGAAAAGATCAAAACACTTGGAGTACATTATTATGCAAATAAAGGAAATTTGAATTTAACGTTCCCTTCCCGTCATCGCATAAAATTTAACTTTTCCCATGAGTCCCAATCGTCCCAAAACTGTGTACAAAGGATATGACTCGACTTAGCAACTTATGCAAGCAACTAGATAATTGAACTAAGGGTTTAGTGTGATAACAATAATGCACTAAAAGTGAGTGCATACAAGGTAGGCTACGGTGATTTGGGTGTACATTTGGGGGTGGGGTGTAAACAATGTTCTTCATTGATATTTCGGAAAACCGAAACATCACGAGAACCGCAAAAAGGATAGGCTCTGAGGGGTTAACTAGGGGTATCGTGTACTAAAGATGAGTACAACGCAAAGGTGTGGGGGAATTACTCAACCGATGTGGAAGAAGTAATTATATTACAGGAATCAAACAAGGGTTATCCTAATGCCTTTTATCATTTAGTTGTTCCTAACTACACAAGTGTAGTCTTACTAGCGGTCTCAGGATGCATCACAAAACAAGTTCTAGAATCTATTATACTACCGGTTCACACTCTAAGCATTAAAGATGAATGCTTTAATTCCTACTAATCTAAGGGCGATCCTCACATTTTGGGTGGAATTTAAGTGGTAAAGGGTTTTTTTGTGCTAGTCATATAATTTCCTATCCATGAGACGCTTTATTAAGACTAATGACCCACTCCTATATGTCATGAAAACTTTTAAATTTGGTGCCAAAATTACCCTAACCGACATTTTCTCATGGTTTATTACGTAAATGCAATTGGACAAAGCAAATATTCAAGGATAAGCATAGTTTCAAAGTTCCCGTTTTATTTTCCCTCCCTACACTTAAACTGAACATTGTCCCCAATGTTCCCCGAAAGTATCAAAGTTATGATAACGGAAGGTAATAAAAGATGAAAGAAACTAATACTCCCCTGATTAGCTCAGTAGGATCCGTGTAAAGTGGTGGTTACATCTTTCTTCAAGAAGAACGTTTATGAAAAGCTACTTCTCATCTTATGTATCTTCTTCTTGGTAAATTAAACACCGCACACTTGAAGAAAACAAACAAAACCTTCGCGTAAATCGGCGGTAATAATATATATAGGACTCTACTAAACTAGGATATAATGCTTTTGGAATGGATGTTTACAATTTACGAAAAATTAAGACCAGGAAATTCCAAAATTTATAGGTAGCTCAAAAACGAGAAAAAGTAATCGATTGTTTCGCTCCTTCCTGACGCCATCAGTTGCGATCTGACGACGTCGGTTATCCCGACAAAAGCGGTTTGCGATTTTACGAAAAAAATTATGGAAAATTTACATCTTTAGAATCTGGAAAAATTTCTTGCAAAACATCCATTATGACTCGATACAAGCATTTGACTCACACATATATATCTTTTCAATAATTGTAATTCTCATGTTCACGTTCTTTTAAAAACTTGTGTAATCTTCCCTACACTTATCCCTTTTGTAAAATACCTTTATATGTAATTAAGACGAGGTTAATGACAAAATAAAGCATTTTCACAAATTCAAACATGAGAACATACAATAATGAAAAGATATATGACACATAAATAAAAATGAAAAACAAATACACATGGGTTGCCTCCCAAGAAGCGCTTGTTTTTGTTCGAGTCACGAGCTTGACTCTACCCTTATTTAACGGATAAAGGGGATGTTTTCCCTACACTTAAGCTTAAGTGCGGGTGATAGTAGTGATACACACCCTTAGGGTGGAAATTTGCTACGTGAGGAGAGGGTGATGGGTGATTTATATGCTCAAAGGAGTGTGCTCCATTCATTATAACCTTACCTAAGTCTATTGGTGTAGCGGGTGAATCAAATATCTATCCTAAAAATGGATCATCTTCTATCAACTTCAAAAGATTCTTAGTTAAGGATCCATCTTGACCTAATAAACCCGGTTTAAACCCATAATGTTTCTTGTTATCAACCATGAATGGTCGATATAAGTGTGTAAGGTCATGGGTTACTCCTATATTAGCTTCCACTCTACATGGCCTAGAGTTTACCACCTTTATCAAGCAAATACCCGGATTATTTATTTTGATGGGTGGATTGGGGCCTAATTCAATTCAAGATTCACATCTAAAGACGGAAAATTGGGTAAGGTTTTGGTTGAGGCTCGGTTCATCAAAATTAGGAACTTCCTAGGACTAAGAGAGGTCATGACAACAGCATCTAAACCTACATTCTCTAGTGGCGTTTAGTCCAAAGGTTCTATACCAATCGGGGTTCCTATAGTCTCTTCTATTTCTTCCGGTAAGTTATAGGCGATGTGTGTTCCTCAAGTGATGGTAGGGCTTGTGGGTTTGGATTTTCCACCTCATTCTCCATTATATTTAGATCTCCTAAAGTTCATCATGTGTTTTAGTATGATCAAACCGAAATACACTCTAAGTATCTCAAATCCTTCTTTAGCCATTTCAAATTCTTGGTCCGATTCATAAGAATTATTCTCAAAATTTGATCACTATGTTCTATTTGCCTAAAGGATTCCTCACGCGTGTCATACGTTTTGAAATCTATCCCACACATGCAACTAGGCAGTTCAACTATAACCATCTCACAATCTTGTTCGGGTTTAGGTTCCATGTTCTTAAAAACTAGGTCTTTTTTATCATGATGCCTAAGGTTGGATAAATCCTCCTTATCCATTTTCTCAAGTTGTGACAACTGATGGTTTATGCTTAGGAGGCTTTTCTCAAAATTTTTCCAGAAGGTCTCACTAAAAGGAGTTGATTCTAACAATGATCGTTGAATAGAAGCCACACAAGCACAAAATTTATCAAATCCATCCAACCTTACACCCGTCTCCTTTTGGATATCTCTAAGATCACTCACAAATTCATTAGAACAATAAAAAGCAATCCAATCATGAAATTCAATTGTTCCTCATTTGTTAATGATTCAAATGCAACTTCACTTGCCATAGCGACAAATGAAAAGGGTTTTACGAACATAAACACAAAGAAGGGGATAGACTACAAGGAAGTTAAAAATGGAATAAAAGCTTACTTGATAGGAATCAAGCAAGGAAACCTAAGCGAGGTGAAAATCTAACTAGCTATTCTATTCCCGGCAGCGCGCCTAAAACTTGATACGCTACACGCGTCGTTCGGGGTCAAAGGAACTTTCTTTTCGTCGAGCAAGTTTTTCAACACCCTAGGCGATGAACCTAATCGTTTAGTGTAGTATTAGGGTAAGCCACGGAATTGATATCGTTCTCTGGGAATAGGAATGCTAGTGAGAAGTTGCTACGCTAAGGTTGGGGTTGAGGAAGATTGTTTTTATCTTTATTATGTTTTTTTAGGAAATGGAAAGGTACGAATCTCGGGGTTTGGATTTGGGGGTTGGTATTTCTACCGATTACTCTACTTATCTAATTATCTAATCTAGTGGTGTATGTAGTCTATGTCTAATTATTGTGTGCTCGTATGATGATTTAAAGATGTGTTTACTTAGGTTTTATTACTCCTTAATTATCTCCTATTGATGGTTGAATTGTCACGTCCTTATTCTTAATCGCGTTGTGTGTCTAAGGTCGTAGGGTATGCGTTTATCCCTAACTCTTTGAAACTACCAAAGGTTATTGCCTACAAAATCTCTAGGATTTATAAACTTAACACTAAGGTACTCTTCGGATGGTTTAGCCTACAATGACTCTAGGTACTATAAGCTAAGGTTTACAAAGATTAATCAAGCATTAACTACACAACGGATGACCTATCGCAATACTAGATCATTAACAATTAAGATAAGAGACAACCAATCAATATTCAATAATTAAGTTTCATACTCCCTAAGCAAACACACAAGTAAATTAGTCGGACATGGGAAACATACAAGCATACACACAATTAATTGAAGACATACTTGAATTAATGAAGTAAAACACTTATCTTGATGTAAGATAGGGTATGGAACCCTAAAATACTGTACAAGAAAGCCTTGGTTCGGTTTAGGTTTTACTCCAAAGACTACACATCGAAAACTAAAAATTCGGATTCTATATATAAGATTACAAATGCGACGGCGTCACCTTTGATTTGTGGCGCGTCGGGTCGCCGTCATTAGGGTTTCGTCTTGGCCACGTTAGTCTTGCGATGGCGTCACCTTATGCTTGTGACGCCGTCCCTTCGATCTCGACGTCGTCGGATCAAATCTAGGCCGTGCGAGTTGCGACGCCTACTCTTTTAAAACCTAAAGCCGTCACTTGTAAATGAGCAATTTAGCTCTTGAAATGTCACAAAGTTGTCCGACGGCGTCGCAGATACACTGACGTCGTCCCTTCGGTTCCAAAGACTGAGTGTCTCGATTCTTGACTTTGGCCATTTTCTTCAGATATTCGCGCTTTTCGTCCGAATAAGTGTCATTCCAGCATTTTGCCTTCAAGATATCTAAAAAGTGAAAAGGAACGATATTAAGTAATAACGGATACAAAAGTGATCAAATAAGGGCTTAAATGACCCCTTAAAAAGGTACATTTTAAAACCTTATCAGTAGGCGACGTTGTGTTAGGTGTGGTTCACCTTGGTGTGAAAGAACCCGGTGGTTAGCCTAGCACCGTATAAAGGGTAGGCGACGTTGTGTAGGTGTGGTTCACCTTAGTGTGAAAGAACCCGGTGGTTAGCCTAGTTCCGGAAAAAGAGTAGGCAACGTTGTGAAGGTTTCTCCACCACAAAGAGTTGGTGTCGTGTAGTGATTACGAACTCTCGAGTAGGTGACTCGGGAGTGGAGTAGGGCAAGGATGGTTTCCTTGTAGCCGCACCACTATAAATACTCGCGTTGTGGTTTTGTGCTTCTTACTCTTATCTTTTCATTACATACTTTTATATTCTTGTTTATCAACATCCAACACACATCTAAATAGATTGACATAAGTCGATCTAAATAGTTTAAAAGGAAGTTTTAATTGGCAAAACTATTCAACCCCCTCCTTCTAGTTTTCCACAAAATTTGAAAAGGTTTGGTTATTCAAGGAGAAGTTAGTAGTTTGTTTTTACTAGAAGGGTATCCGAGCGATGCGATGGCGGATGTTTTGTAACTAGATTTTTTGGCTAACAAATGTTAGATTGTCTTGGGTTGCTGGATTTCAGAGCGATAACTGTGCTACATGAGTGTATACATTGTGCTTAGAAAATTGTATTTTTGATGAAGAGATGTACTAATTGTATGTAAGAAATAGTATTTTAAGATGAGAATGATATGTGCTTTACATACTTGTAAATTATGTTTGATGACTTGTATTTGCTTGAATTTCTAAATGGTCTTAAAACAATTAATAAGAGAGAGGGTTTTAAACCTTTTATAAGTAGTATAGATAAGTAGTAGGCTAAAAACATAATTTCAAGATACATAACAACTTCGAACATTTTTAAACAACTGAAATACGCGATTTCTATAATAAAAGGGTATTTCATATATATCCTTACAAAGAATACTATAATGAACACTCAGCTCCAACGAGATTGGGTAGAAAAAAAAGACTTGCTTTAACCTAATCCTCATTTATTGGCTTTCTCTAATGCCTCATGACGAATTAGCCCTCGTAGACACCGAATCAGCCTCTTACTCAGTTTTCGTACACAAACTTAGACCGAGCGTAGTGAGTGTTTGAAGAAGCGTCCCTCTAAATGTCTCATCGCTTGATAAATCACGCATCACTACCACGAGTGGTGTTGCTTTGTTTTTGATAACTTTGTGGGGGTCACCACCATGTTGTGGAGACGGTGAAAACAAACCTAACGACTCTTTTGACCGTTGGGTGATATATATTTATTTTGGATTAATATTAAATTTAATTATTTTTATGTACTTGTGAATACTCCAACACTCTTTCTTTTTTATTCACACTTTTAAAACATTCTCTCTCATATTCAAATACATATTTTCTCATTTGTCATACCAAATGAATTCCGAACATTTAACGTTTAAGTTTTCGAAAAGACAAAAAGCAGGCAATATCTCATGATTTGTATCTAGAGGAACAACATGTTTTTAAAAAAAAATTGACCTTCTTAGGACGACTAATATTTTTTCATAATTGGAGGCAAAAGTGCAATGTGTAACATAATAGATAACTCTATGTGCTAGTAATAATTTTTCTTAGTATATCACATTGGAGTGTTCATAAAGAAGAATGTACGTATTAGCTTTTTCATCCGTCTTCATAAACACAATAATACACACACTGCATTATCTTCTAATATAAATTGCAAACTTTAGATTTATATGTTTTGCAAATTGTTGGAAAATTTGGTGCACTTGTGGGATTAGTTCACACCTAGTTTTGGGTTAGAAGGTATGGAGTGTACTCCCATGAGGTCCCTGAACATCCTGACTCAATAGTGGTTAGTACTGCTAGTGTTGGTTAATACTGCTAGTGTAGTGACTGATGGTTCCTGCTGCTAGTGTATTGGTTCCTACTGGTAGTGTTGGTTACTACTGCTAGTGTAGTGACTGGTGGTTCATACTACTAGTGTATTGGTTCCTGCTGCTAGTGTATTGGTTCCTACTGGTAGTGTTGGTTACTAATGCTAGTGTAGTGATTGATGGTTCATATTGCTAGTGTATTGGTTCCTGCTGGTTGTGTATTGGTTCCTGCTGGTAGTGTTGCAGTGATTAATTTGTAACAGCTTTAACCCATTCAAGTGGCTGTTATGATTGCTTTATGACCACGTTTATTGGTCATGTAACTACTATTTCTATGATAATGGAGGCTTATTATAGGTGATTAATTGGCCGTTAATCACTCATAAAGTCCATTAACTAGGGTTGAGTGTTCTCTACTATATATAGAGATCGACATCATCAGCATGAAAATGGAGAATAACCAGGAAAAACAAACAAAAAGCTTAAACACTTATATGCGCAAGGGTTATTGATTTGTGCCTAATTCAATAACAAACATTTGGCCTTATCCCAAGTAGATATTCGTGTAACCCAGGCATATGGTCGGATAGTTTACTTTGGAAAGTGACCACACGATTCCAAGTGATATCCGGGAACCACCTAGTGGTATTGCATTGCTACTGATTATCTTACCCTGCTGGGCAATAACCACCAACAATCAAAGTAAACTATTTTGTGATAATCAATGGTCTTCTTTGCAATGAAACACATGGCTTCAAACTTTGCCAAGTCGGACAAGTTTGAAGGGGTGGACTTTAGGAGATGGCGAAGAAGATGCACTTCTTGTCATCAAGTATGAGTGTGGTCTATGTTCGACTACACTTATTCACGATGATGGGGATGATGCTACCGTGGAATGGATCGGAGAAGGAGCAAATAGGAGAATGATGACTACATTTGCAGAGGCTTAATTCTCAATGGTATGCCTAATTCACTCTTTGACATTTATCAGAATTTTGAATCTTCCAAAGAACTATGGGATTCCTTGGATGCCAAATATATGTCTGAGGATGCATCAAGTAAGAAGTTCCTTGTAAGTAATTTCACAAATTACAAAATGACTGATTCAAGACCAGTTATGGAATAATACAATGAACTTCTTGGTATACTTGGAAGATTTACACAACACAATATGCACATGGATGAGGCTATTTCAGTCTCTTGTGTCATTGATAAACTCCCTCCTTCTTGGAAAGATTTCAAGCATACCTTGAAACATAAAAAGGAGGAGTTAACTCTGGTTGAGTTGGGCAGTCATCTGCGCATTGAGGAATCTCTCAGGGTGCAGGAAAATGACAAGCCAAAGAGTAGCAATGCTACTGGTGCATCTGTTGTCAATATGGTGAAGCATAACAACTCCACCAGGTACAATGACAACAAAGGCAAACGTAAACATCATGATAACACAAGGGCATATCCTAACAAGAAGGAAACACCTACTTGTTGGAAATGTGGCAAAAATGGTCACATTAAAAGGGATTGTAAAGGTGTTAAGGTTGGTGGAAAAGCCAATGGATCAGGCACTAATGGTTCAGGGAGTGCTGGTTCTACCAACTCACTGAAAGGTTAGAACATGTTTAATAAGTCTTTTCAGATTTATTATGTTACATATGTATCTGAATCTTATTATGTGTAGGATGATGATGTTGCATGGTGGGTTAACTCTGGTGCAACAGTTCATATGTGCAAAGATAGAAGCTGGTTCAAGACTTATGAGTCACTGAATGATGGTTCTATTCTTTACATGGGAAATGAGTCAACAGCCTTGGTGCATGGTCGTGGTTGTGTAGATCTTAGATTTAGTTCTGGAAAGATTGTAACTTTGTTTAATGTTATTCATGTTCGTGATATAAGGAAAAACTTGGTTTCAAGTAGTGTTTTGAATAATCATGGATATGAACAAGTTATTGAATATAATAAATTTGTTCTACCTAAGCATGGTGTGTTTATTGGTTTTGGTTATTTGTGTAATCAAACGTTCAGGCTTAATATTGTTAATGAATGTAATAAATCAGCCTTTGTGACCACCTCTGACCTGACTGACTCTACCCTATGGCATGCTAGACTTGGCCATGCTCACTATAAAAGGATGCAAGATATATCTAAGGATGGGTTAATCCCAGCATTTGACATGGACACTGAAAAGTGTAAAACTTGCATGTTGACCAAGATTACTAAGAAACCCTTTCAGGGTGTTAATCGTGAGACTAAGCTCTTAGAGCTAATATACATCGACCTGGGTGATTTGCATGCCACTCCCTCATTGGGGAATAAAAAGTACTTTGTGACATTTATTGATGATGCTTCTAGGTTTTGTTATGTCTATCTGTTACATACTAAAGATGAAACATTAGATAAATTCAAAGTATTTAAAACTGAAGTTGAATTACAACTTGGGTCTTTGATCAAAAAGTTAAGGACTGATAGGGGAGGTGAGTACATGGATACTTAGTATTTTCAGTCAGTTGGTATAATCCATGAAACGACTGCTCCCTATACTTCACAACAAAATGGTATCTCTGAAAGGAAAAAAACAGGGTACTGAAAGAAATGGTTAACTCCATGTTGCCCTATTCAGGGCTGAGTCAAGGGTTTTGGGGTGAAGTTATGTTAACATCTTGCTATTTATTAAATAGGGTTCCTAATAAAAGGCACAAGGTTACCCCTTATGAACTATGGACTAAAATGAAACCCAACCTGAATTATCTCAGGGTTTGGGGTCGTAGGGTCATTGTAAGGCTCCACGATCCAAAGTCGAAAACTTTGGGTGAAAGAGGCATTGAATGCATCTTTTTGGATATCTTGAGCATTCCAAGGCTTTTAGGTTTTATGTTATTGAACCTAATGAATATGTTTCAATTAACTCAATAATTGAATCAAGGGATGCTATATTTGATGAGAATAGATTCTCATCAGTCCCTTGACCAAGTCAGAGGATTCCAAATGGAACTAAATACATTGATGTATCAAAGGTCCCTAATGAGGTTGTGGTTCAACAACCTGAACAAATGCTCAGAAAGAGCAAAAGGGTCAGGAATCCAAAGTCATTTGGACCTGAGTTTCAATTATACTTAATTGATGGAACTAGGAATGAGGTCTTTGACCAATACTCCGATTGTTTCATTGTTGAGGATGATCCCAAGACATTTGAGGAAGTAATGAAGTCCCAGGATATTTCTTTCTGGAAAGAAGCAATCAATGATGAGATGGATTCCATCATGGGCAACAACACTTGGGTGTTGGTTGATCTACCACCTGGTTGCAAACCTCTGGGTTACAAATGGATTTTCAAAAAGAAAATGAAGCTAGATCGAACTATTGAAAAGTTCAAGGCTAGACTAGTCATTCAGGGCTTTAAACAAAAGTCAGGAATAAACTATTTTGATACTTATGCCCTTGTGGCTCGTATCAGTACCATAAGACTGCTGATTGCTTTAGCATCAATTCACAATCTGATTATTCATCAGATGGATGTGAAAACAGCTTTCTTGAATGGTGAATTGGATGAGGAGGTTTATATGAACCAACCTCAGGGCTTCATCATGCCTGGCAATGAAAACAAGGTGTGTAAACTGATTAAGTCTCTATATGGACTGAAACAGGCACCTAAGCAATGACATTAAAAATTTGATGAAGTGGTTTTGTCTAGTGGTTATGTTCTTAACCAAGCTGAAAAATATGTGTATAGCAAATTTTATGAATCCGGTAAAGGAGTCATCATTTGTTTATATGTTCATGACATGTTGATCTTTGGCGCTAACCAAAATCAGGTTGACTTGATAAAGGAATTTTTGTCATCAAAGTTCTCCATGAAGGACATGGGGGAGGCGGATGTTATCCTTGGTATAAGGATTAAGCATGAAAGTAAAAGAATTTCTATCTCTCAGTATCATTATATTGAAAAGGTGTTGAGGAAATTCAATTACTTTGATTGTACTCCAGTGAGTACACCTATGGATACTTGAGAAGTCGATGCCTAATAATGGCAAGGTCAGAACTCAACTTGAGTATTCTAGGGTAATTGGCTTCGATGTATGCCATGACTTGTACAAGACACGATATTGCTTTTGCGGTGGGTAAACCAAGCGGTATACTAGCAATCCTATCATCGCAAGCGCTTCGAGGGTATCTTGAAGTATCAAAGAGAACTATAGACTATAGTCTCTCATATACCGGTTATCCTTCAATATTAGAAGGATACACCGATGCAAGTTGGATCGATAACATCAAGACAATTTGTCTACCGGTGGTTGGGTATTCCTACTTGGTGGAGGTGCAATTTCTTGGGCATCTAATAAGCAAACTTGCATCACCGCTCAACAATGGAATATGAATTTGTAGCCTTAGCATTTCTTTGGTAAAGAAGTCGAATGGTTGAAAAACTTGCTTCTTGAGATTCCATTGTGGCCTAAACATATCGCACCTATTTCTATCCTTGTGATAGCGCATCTACATTGGTAAAGGCTTATAGCCAGATGTACAATGGGAAGTCTAGACACTCAGGTGTCAGACATAGCATGATTCGTGAGCATATCATGAATGGGGTATTATCTATAGAGTTTGTTAGATCTCAACAAAATTTAGCTGATCACTTGACGAAGGGTTTGGCTAGAGACTTGGTTTTAAAGTCTGCTAAAGGGATGGGTTTAAGTCCAACTTAGTCATCGAATGCTAAGACACCCACCTCCTCCTAAGGAAACTTGTGAGTTGAGTTCAATGTGGAAGTCGAACATTCAATGGACTGGAGCATATGTTGTATTTACATCCTAAGGTTGTGCTCGAACTCTTGAAAGGAGGATGAAGTCTTTACTTCTTAATGGTTAATTTTCTTTTGAAAAAGTGCTTGGCGGGAGCATGAATAAAGAGGAACCACATATGTGAATGTTGAAGTTTTGCCGCTTGTGGAACTTTTGGACTTTGGCTCTTGCAATATTTATGAATTTGGATATGGACACATGGCTTGTAAAGTGTCAGGAGCGTTTAAGTGTTTAAAAACTTGTGTGCATTTTATCTTCAGGTATTCAAATGGGTTGAAGGGTTGAATTCTTAGAACACCATGATTCTCGAATATTTGAACATGTAGTTTACTAAGATGGAAATTCAATCCTCAGAGTATTTTTGTTTATGCACATGTTTTGCTTAATGTTTGATTTTCATGCAAAAGGAAGTGAACTAAATTTGGGGAGGATTGTTGGAAAATTTAGTGCACTTGTGGGATTAGTTCACATCTGGTTTTGGGTGAGGTACGGAGTGTACACCTATAATGTCCCTGAACACCCTGACTCAATAGTGGTTAATACTACTAGTGTTGGTTACTATTGCTAATGTTTGTTTAAGATATCACATTGGAGTGTCTGACTTTTTAGGTGATTAGTCATGAAGGGATTAGATTGAAACGGGCTGGTCGATTATTAATGTGTCAAGTATGATTATTAATTTCTGGGAATCTTAAGGGTTTGTTGCATACATAAAATTTGATAGTCAAAATATCTTATAAGAAGTTTTGAACACGGGATACTTGCATTATACACTTATCATGGGGATAGAGGGGTATTTTCATAGCGTGGGCCTACTATTGCTTTCACCCATGAGATTGAGAGCTGAATGACCATGAACAAATGTTTTAGTATTCAAGAATAAGGTTTATAATAAGGAAACAACATATTTTTTTTCAATATGAATTACTATAATTTGTAAAATGTAAAGTGATTTTGTTTCCTGGATTGTGTTTTGTTCATCAATACAAAATGTTCACCAATATTATGCAAGAATGTTCATAAATAGAAAATGTTCATAAATAGAAAATGTTCATTAGTAGATTATGCTCATCAATACAAATGTGCATAAACAAATCCAAATGTTCATTAATACTCCGGCTATTCATCAATACTTCCGCTCAAAACAAACTAGATGGGACACATGTCAACACCTAGTGACTTTTTAGAAAGGAACTAGCTTTCTATTTGATCCTCCTCCATAGCAGCCAAATTCTCATAAGTTGGTAATCATATTGATGCTATCGGGGTGCATATGTGCAAGCCAACAAAGGAAGGGGATAACTAGTACAGCAGTACAACAAATACAAATTCATACAAGATATATGTGAACGTTGTAATACGAATTTGGGCCATATTCTTTATACAACACTAGCAAATGTAGGTATGAGAAACCTCATGATGTACTGGAAATGCACTTCTCATGTACAAAATAAAGCATGTATAGGAAAAGTGCAGATGCCATTGAAACCCCACTGATAAGAAATAGACCACGGAAACCTTCAAAGTTTAAAATTTTGGGCGCAGTCACGGAATCTGATTTTTTATTAAACCACTTATCCTCCAGTGACTGTAAAGTCCCGTCTTCTCGTAATTTGGCAATCTGAATTGACATCTCAGCAGCCAACGTTGAACCTTTCGGGAATGCCTGCACATTTTTATACCTAAGATTTGACTAGGATAGACTTTATCTACAATGTCAAATTTTGACCTATTTAAGACTGAACAGGTAGATTCCAGTTACATTCTATCTTTAGCGGGTCAAACTGAAGGTAAAGAAACAGATTAGCGTAAAAAGTGGTTGCACGGGTCAAAAGTGACCCAACATTGTATGTTTAATGCATAAAACCTCCTAACTCATTTTAATCAATAAAAAAGACTTGGGTAATATAGTTCTCATCCCTTCAAAAGACTGACCTTCTTTGACCTCTTACCCATGTTAACGCTAATATTAAAGAATTGTATAGTGAAGAGACTCACAAAGCCAAAACCATTGGTCATAGTTTCAGATACGGTCATCGAGTAGCCAGATGGATATTGTGCAAGAAATTCCTTAATATAAGGAATTTCAGCAACAATTGCATCAACACCACCGTTTTTACTGCCACGTGTCAAAGCATCAGCATATTCCTCTGGTGAAGAATACTTCAATATGGTGTCTTTAAAAATGGTTTTAAAAAGTGCTCTCTGTGCAGGGCCATACGTGTATCCAACAGATCCTCTCGTTGATGCTAACTGAAGCTGTTCAACAATTAATAGCGAACTTAATGTTGCAGTGTAACTTGAAACAAGCACAAGCACTACGAACAACCACACTATGACTACAAATCTTGACAAATTACTCTGCAGCTTCTCCCTGAAATTTTCAAACGTAAACATAATATGGTTTAGCTCTTACTAAATTTCTGTTCGTCATTATACTTAGATGTGTTTGTGACAAAGAAAAACAACAACTACTAAAACAGGGTGTTAGGGCTTACTATGAGCATAAACAAGTGTAGAAAAGGCAAACCAGAAGGTTGTCCCGATTTGTTCTGCTATTGAACCTTGAAATTCTTCATTTGTCCGATGTTCAAGTATCCAAACGACAATGCCAATCAAAATAAAGAAACAAGCAGACACAATCCAAAGACCTGAACTTAGTGGTTTCAAAAAGACCCAAATGCTTGTTTTGGCGTTTCTTGATAGTGTTGCAAGGCCAATATCCGTAAATGGCAATGTGAAGTCAACATATTTAGATCTATTAGCTGTGATTGTTATATCTCCAATTGCAGCATCAAATTCCTGATGCAAATGATAATAATAGATTATAAGTTATATTTCTTTCCCAATATATATTGATGACAAAGAATACTGGTTTATATAATATGCATACCCCATTATGGACTCGATCTATAAGGTCATTGTAATTTACTTTGCCAATTTCAGCTTTTCCCATAAATGGAATATACTCAAAGGCTACATGGCGACCTAATCCATTAAAGGCGACTCGGAATACTTCTTCACAAAACCCTGAAACGACTGTTGAATTAGTTTGATCATCATAACTCACTTGAAAAAGTCTCCCTGGTCTGGATACCAATGGAATGCCGATTCTGAGGGTTTTTCTGCTCGTTTGTAACATCCTATGTGGATTAGTTGAGATACCTTCTGGCAAGATGATATCAGGAGTTGAATTTAGCCCATCAATCTTTCTGGTTAAACCAACACCCTCTGTCCAAAACCCAACCCTTCGCTCCCTGTTACCTATCACGTTTATTATTTCTAAGACCTGTGTACTCATCCTACCATTCATAAGTTGGAAAGTACCACCAAACCACGAAATGAGATTCTTAACATCTGATCCATAAGAAATGTATCCCTTGGAAGTGTGCTAGATGTCTGTGTCCTCTCAATAGCCATTGCTAATGCAGAAACTGCATCATATGCCCAGACACCGTAAGGGTTTATTTTCTTGAGCTCCATCAAAGGGTCCATAGCATGCTGTTCCTTTCTCCATTTCAATGTGAATTTCTGAAGATGCCTTGACTGTGGAATATATGATCTAAAACCCACCACACCTTGCATAGACTCAACAACTTCACCATCCATGAAGTTGAAAAAGTCCATAGTTTTACTTGTGATAATCCATTTGTATCCCGCATCCATCAATCCAAAATATTTTGCTTTTGATAAAACACGGGATGCAAGAGAATGACAAGCATGTATGATGTATACATTTGTTTGCATAGCTGAAAGCTTGTGAAGCTCTTCATGAACTAGTCCATTGCTGGAAGAGGTTGAAATTAGGCTCATATCGTTACAAAATGTTCTTCTCTTGTAAGATATTAGTCATAAGCCTTGCCACTTCTATCTCATTTGCAGCGTCCTCAAATATGAGAATAACATTCTTCCATTTAAACGATTCTGCCATTGCAGCAATGGCTTTAAATTGAGTAGTTTCATCTTGTGAAACTTGAAGGAAATAAGGATGTTTGTTGGAAGATGGAGTTGGTGAAAAAGAAAGAATAGGTACTCTAGCTTCGTCTCCTAATACTGCAAGAAACTTTGCTTCGGTTGCTGACTCAGAAGCTATGATTGCTTGGACTTTCTGCTTCTCCAATAGATCAAGACCTGGCAAGACAACAAGAAAATCGTATAAAATTTGCGACATCTTAAGTTTAGTATCTGGTTAACTTTTAGAATGTCTTACCAGCCACTACAGGACAAACCATTACGGTTTGGGATTCACACTAGACCGGTTCTGATTCTAGTTTCAGTTATAGTTTGCTCTCTATTTTTTCTCCAATTAGATATGGCAAGTATCACTTTGCTTTTGTTTAACCCTTTATATATATTGGAAGTTGTAAGAGATATTTTATCTTCTTAAGTATTTTGCATCTAGTAGATGTTGCTAATTACATGATGTATTGAGAAATTATGATGTTTAGCTTTTCTATAGCGTAACTTTGTAGATAAAAGATAGATGTTTTGTATAGATTAGCAACATCGTATGGACATTAACTCTACTTGTTACAGAACAACAATAACAAAGCTCTAATGGACTTTCATGTAATCATAATTGCTTGAGAGAACTTTTGGAATCAAAATAAGAATAATAAAGCATGCCAATGAGATTTTTGTTCACTTGGACATTGTTATCTTGATATATGTACAATTAAGACTTTGTGGGGCTTGTAACTATTTAGAATTTCGCCTTCAACTATAATGTGTCAAGATTAAAGTTAGGTGTTGTAGATAAAATATTATCTCTCTCACACAAGGTAAAGACAAATGGAAAATTTTGAAAAGAAAATGAAAGTAAAGCTTGTCCCACATTGGTGGATGTGCAAATTTTGAATATATGTTTTATAGCTAAACCATGGAGTTATATAAGCTTGTTGTATATAGCCGGGATAAAAAACAACTTTTGATTCGGGTTCTATGCAACAAGTCCTTTTTTACCGTTTGCGGGTTTCATATCTTGGTTTGATACTCTACATATTGCTAAATACAAGGTTAAAAGGAAAACATAGCAATTTGAATCACTTGAAACGGACAAACGAGTCAAAAGATACGGCAACATGAAGTTACCAAAAAACTTATAACCATACTTCTTTCACAGAAACATTAAGCACTCAAAACGAGGCACTTCTGGTGCGATTCATCAAAAGTTAAAACACGAAAGTTGTCCGGAACGACGTTTTCTTCAAAAAATACGGGCACGGGTCATAAAAGCATGACACAGGTGTAGAGATGGACTGTTTAAACCGAGCCTTTTGAAACTTTCCAAAACTATTTCCTAAATACCTTAGTTCCACCTCGCTAAACCACGAAACTTTGTAGACTTCTTATTATAATTGACTTAGCCATTTTCTTCATATATTCACTCTTTTCGTCAAATATGCATCATTCCAGCATTTTGCTTCCAAGAGACTTAAAAGTGAAAAGGAATGAAATTAGCGATAACGGATATAGAAATTGGCGATTAAGGGCTTAAATGACCCTTAAAAGTGTGCGTTTTAAATCCTTATCAAATATCCCTACACTTGGTATTTGCTTGTCCTCAAGCAAATGTGCTTTAACCAATCAATTTATAAGTTAGGGGCATGAAGCATTGGTTTAACATAATTCATAACAAGTAAAAGCACCTCAATAGTCATAAGAAGCACGAAAATTATATACTAGCACCTCACAAGGGTGTTTGGATTCTCTCATCTCTCGGGTGTATGTGAAATATAGTAAATGGAAATTGAAGATAAACACTCATTAACCGGTCATAGTACATAGATTACCATAGGCTTGAGACTAGATCAAAATGTTAGGCTTATGGTAAGGAAACAAAGGGTTTGGTTGGACAGGCGATTTAGTGGTGGCAAGTGAAAAATATTATGTTACAAGCATGAAAAGAATGGCGTTGCTAAGCCAAGACTCGACTCTCTAAACTCTAGATAACTTTTGAAACAAACAAACATAAATATAAAGATAGATGTAGGATGGTAGCCCGTTTTTTATTTATTATTTTTTATCACTCTTTTTTTCGATTTTTTTTCATACACTTTTACTCTACCATCCTCTACGATAACATCAAAATATAATGGATTTATAGGAGCATCCCTACACTTGAGTTTTTATTACTCTAACACTTATTTGACCCGAATTGAAAAGATCAAAATACTTGGAGCACTTTCTTATGTAAATAAAGGGAATTTTAATTTAACGTTCTTTCCCGTCACTCCATAAAATTTTACTTTACCTATGAGTCCTAATCATCCCAAAACTGTGTACAAAAGATATGACTCGACTTAGCAACCATGCAAATAACTAGATAATTGAACTAAGGGTTTAGTATGATAACAATAATGCACTAAAGGTGAGTGCATACAAGGTAGGCTAAGGTGATTTGGGTGTACATTTGGGGGTGGATTCTAAACAATGCTCTTCATTGATATTCCAGAAAACCAAAACATCACGAGAACCGCGAAAAGGATAGGCTCTGATGGGTTAACTAGGGTTATCGTGTACTAAAGATGAGTACATCGCAAGGGTGTGAGGGAATTACTCAACTGATGTGAAAGAAGTAATTATAATACGGGTATCAAACAAGGGGTATCCTAATGCCTCTTATCTTTTAGTTATTCCTAACTACACAAGTGTAGTCTCACTAGTGATCTCGGAATGCATCACAAAACAAGTTCTTGAATCTATTATACTACCGGTACACTCTCGAAGCATTAAAGGTGAATGCTTTAATTCCTACAGATCTAGGGGCGAACCTCACATATTTGGGGTGGAATTTGAGTGGTAAACGGTTTTTGTGCTAGTCATATAACTCCTATCCATGAGACGCTTTATTAAGACTAAAATCCCACCCGTACATGTCATGAAAAATTTTAATTTTGGTGCTAAAATTGCCCTAACAAATATTTCTCATAGCTTATTACACAAATGAAATTGGACAAGACAAATAATCAAGGATAAGCATAGTTTCAAAGTTCCCGTTTTATTCTCCCTTCCTACACTTAAACTGAACATTGTCCCCAATGTTCCCCGAAAGTATCAAAGTTATGATAATGGAAGGTAATTAAAAGAGAAAGAAACTAGTACTCCCTTGATTAGCTCGGTAGGATCTGTGTGAAGTAGTGGTTAAATTCTTTCCAATAAGAATGTGTGCGTGATAAGCTCCATCCAATCTTATGTTTCTTCTTCTTGATAAATAAAACACACACTTTAAGAAATTAGATGAAACCTTCACTTAAAATCGGCGGTAAAATATATATGACTCTACCACACTAATGCTTGTGGAATGAATGTTTGCGATTTTCGGAAAATTAAGACACGAGAATTGCCAAAATTTATAATTAGCACGTAAAACGAGAAAGTTATAAAATTTACTGCTCCTCCGACGTCGTCAGGTTGTAATCTGACATTGTCGGTTATCACGATAGAAGCTGATCTGCTGCGTTTTCGGAAAAATTACACCTTTAAAATCGAAAAATTCACGCAAAACATCTATTACGACTCAATACAAGCATTTGACTCTAACAAACACACATATATATCATTTTCAATAATCGTAGTTCTCATGTTCATGTTCTTTTAAAAACGTGTGTAATCTTCCCTACACTTATTCTTTTTGTAAAATATCTTTATATGTAATTAATACGAGGTTAAAGACAAAATAAAGCATTTTCACAAATTCAAACATGAGAACAAACAATAATGAAAAGATATATGACTCACAAACAAGCAAACAATTAAGCATGGGTTGCCTCCAACGAAGAGCTTTTCTTTATTTATGAGTCTTGTAGCTAGACTCGAAGTTGTACGCCTACGTGACTTCGTTTCCGTCACCTTCTTCCTCATGACGGTCTCTATTGGGGTTTTCCATATTATAATAATGCCCTATAATGCATCTTTCTAGAAAGTCATCCCCCCCAATCGGTTCTATATTCCGGTCCTAGTTTCAAATAATCCGTATAAAACCCAAAAATCTTATTCATCACATAATCTACACCTTTTTCCTTATCCTCCTCATTACTATAGTAGACCGATAGCTTAAGTTCCTTTTCATCATTAGATATGATGAAAATTTCTCAATCTTAAATGGCATTTGGTAAGCTACGTCATCGGTCTCATCCTTGAATCTAACTATTCCTACCGACGGATCATAACTTATCGCGGTGTTTTCTATGAAAGGCTTTCCTAGAATTACGTGGGACAAGCTAGGATCTATAGCCGTATTAATATCCTCCACAATTATGAAATCCATAGGGTACATGAAATTACCTACATAGACGGGCAATCCCTTTGATGCAGGTTTTACTGACCAGGTTTTAATATTTATAATGTCTCGTTATACCTATGGTCTACTCTAATTCACTAACGGGCAGTGTACCCGATCGTGTGTAGTGTAGTATTCGGTAAAACCGAGGTCATGCCAAGAGCTATGTGTGTTGGATTAATACTAAGTCTAGGTGTCACAGATTTTAATATGATTTAATTAATTAACTACTAAAGCAAATAAAGGCAAAGGATGTGATCAATAGAGGAGAGTGGTGCTAACCTAGTTATTCATCCTAGCTAGTAATGTCTACGTCTAATTACTTCCAATTACTTCAGGTGGGGTCAAAGTCAAGAGGATAGCATTTGGTCAGTTCGCCCTAACCTATTAGCAAAGATGCCACCACTAGAGAAGTCAGGTGTCCGCTCATAAGTCCAGTTGTTCCTGGTGCCCTAAGCCGAGTCATTAAGTTCCGCTACATGCTAGACTTATAATAGTGAGTGCCCGGGCGCTAGCATCTTAGACACTCACCCCCTAATTCTTAAGTTCATCCAAATGGTAGGTGATCAGTTGGTCAAATCACACAAGTAGAAAGGGTCGTTATTTGGTCATATCTTACCCTCCCCGTCTCATTCTACTCACTTAGGGTCAGTTGGTCATATCTCCTAAGCAACTAGCCTCTACCGCCATTCAAAACTACCGAAACAAGGGTAACTACCAATAAACTATGCACGCATACACTTAGAAATAATTATACGGGAGTAATGTAAACGCAAACAAAACAATTAAGGAATCATAACTAGGCCAACACCAAGAGGTGCTTAGCCGCTCATATTAACTATACAAATCAATTCAATATTTAATGTTACGATATACATGAATCGAAAGTAAAGAAAAGATAAAATGCTAATGCTTATCGTAGGGGAGTGATTTCTCCCTTGGAGATAGCTCCGTATGCTCCTCTAGACCTACCTTTGGCTTCTTCCCATGTTCTTTGGTTGTGGTGTGTGAAATGGGATGCTTTGAAATGCTGGAAATCGTGGGGTATTTATAGGCCAGATCTTGGTTACGGCGTAACTAAGAAAATAGTTACGCCGTAATCATCTAATTCTTCGTAATTTGCAGTTAACCTTAGAAGTGGTTACGCCGTATCTTCAATAATTCTTGGTTACGCTGTAGTTTATGCACGAGTTACAGCGTAGTTATCAGCGGCGCGGAACCTTATTTGACCTAATATAGTTACGTCGTAATCTTTTGAGAGAGTTACGTCGTAATCTTTTGATAAGTTGGCTTTCTGAGTCACGCTTTAGTTACGGCGTAATGTGAGAGATGAGTTACGCCGTAACTTCTTCAAAGTGAGCATACTATGATAAATCTTTAATAATTCTCCAATTCCGCGTCTCTTTAGCTCCAGTGCTCGTAATTTACCTGAAAGTGGAATATAATGGAAAACAAGCGTAAATCCATATAAATAATATAAATTACAAGCATGATCGGGGGAAATTGACCCTTAATATTCAGGATAATTTTGATTTTATCAAATATCCCCCCACTTGAACTCCACTTGCCCTAAAGTAGACCTTATTAGATAGATTCCTAAAAAGATATCTCCCATAACCTGGAAAATATAAGTTTACAAATCCCTTATGCTAGAATAAAACAAAGCCGAACACCTCACGAAATGGGAACGAAACACTCAAATCTCTCAACTATTCTAAGTGTCAAATTCGGGGTGATCACTCAATCGCACAGTCATAGCATGTATTCTATCATAAGCTTGGCGGTTACATAAATCTCCACCATTAGAGTTAAGGGCTAAACAATTTTCGAAAGAAATATGGGTAGACACGACAAAGGTTAAGGGTGACTCGTCATTACTAACATGTTACGGCGAAGTGGACTAAATCAATGATACATGACCAAATCCATGGCCAAGACACCAAAGATTGCTCGCTGCATCACCTAGACATGCTTCATGACTAAAGGGTAGGATAAGACATGGGATATATAAATGGTGTAAAATAAAAATCAAGCAGATAGTCTAAATCTATAACCAAGTCATCACCACTTACCGTCCGCCCAAAGTTCAAGCTTTGAAGTTAAGAAACCGGATCATGAAATACTAGGTAGATGTGTCATTAGAGGATGTAATGATGGGCACACTGCCTTTTCTTCAACTGTTGGCGCAATTACCAACTCCAATCTTCAAATGTGACCGAGGTGGCCTCCTCGATACTAAATCTATATAAAGCTCATAACATAGTGCTTATAACATCACACTTTACAATAAACTAAATAACATAACTATTTTTATTTATTTTTTATTTTTTATTTATTTTATTTTTATTTTTTTTTAATCACTTTTTTTTCCAACATAAATATAACTACTAAACATAACATCCCCCCACTTGAGATAAACAATGGGAATTCGGGGGGTCTTCAATGATCTTTAAGAATATGTCGTCGATGAAAGCGTGATTCCCGAACCTTTCCACTTGAACCTTGAACTTAGGCAAATGATGACTTCCCAATCACAAATAAAGACTATAGGGTAGGCTAAGGTGTATAGGTGTATCGAAACAATATATTGGGTTAACAAAATAAAAGAAATGGCTCAGATGGGTGTATCTAGGGGTATCTTGCACTAAAGGTGAGTGCAACAAAAGGGTTTCACATGGGGGTCAAGAAGTCGAGGTGACTAATCGATAGACACACAATGGTAGGCTACTTGGGTGATAATATTATAATACTGCCTTCTTAAACTGAAAAGTCCAAATACATCGAGCTAATTCAACATACCTCGTCTATGGTCTCGAAATGATGTAAAGGGCAAGTTCTAAAGTTTACAAGCTACCGGCACACTCATAATTTGGTGGATTTGGGGTAAAATATTAGAAACGGATAAGGCTAATCTCACCATATAATATCAAGGGTTGTATGTGCTCGGCTAAGGTCTAATCTAGTTAGGTTAAGAAAAACATGTCCAAATTTAAAAATGGAATAATTTTTCAAAATAAACTAGAAAAACAAGGAAAAATAAAGTTCAAGAGACAATTCTACTCCGTCCCACGCTTGAATTGTAAAAGTCCCTTTGTACTAAGAGTTAAATAAAGGTGAAGAGAAAGTAGAATTAGGCGAGAACTTCCAAATTTGCTCCAAAAGAAAGAAGGCCCACGAAAAGAGTCGTGCCTTCGTATAAGCATCCACGAGCAAACTTCAATCCACGAAATCACACTACCGACAAGCATAATTCCAAAAGAAAAAAATGAAAATGAAAAACAAATATAACTCACTTTCGTAGGAATCAAGGTTGCATTTAGCATATGCAACAAGCCTTTTAAACTACTTGGTGTCCCAGTGGACGAGTGAAGTCTCGTGAGGGTTCTGAGGAACACACCCACAAAGTTCATTTAAAAAACTAATACAAGGTTATTGTGTTTAAACTGGAAAGAGTAATGCAGAGGATAGTTACGTCGTAACTCTTAGAAGGAGTTACGCCGTAACTAGGCAAAACCTGGCATACGCTGCAAGAGTGTAACTATGGCGTAACCACTGAGATGGGATTACGTCGTAATTGGTAATGCATCCAAAATTCTGCTGCAAGGGGTTTATTACGGCGTAACCACTAAGATGAGTTAAGCCGTAACTATAGTCAAATCGACATCGTGACAATTTCTCTTCGTTTCTGCAAAATGGTTAAAACACAAAACCCAATGAAATGGAAATAAAACAAAATAAAGGGATAATTCGGGTTGTCTCCGAAAGAGCACTTTTCTTTATTCATGAGTCTTTAAGTTAGACTCAGAGCCTCGGGGCTTTATGGTGGCCTTTGAACTTGGCCAACTTCCTCCATGTCTTTCATCAAGTTATGCCTGACCCAAGCGACATTTGTGGCAGTGCGGAGGTACTCTTTAGTCTCGATCTTCCGAATTTTGCAAAAATTTTCATCCGGTCCTAAGTGGTATCTAGTAAACTCACATTTTTCAGCAATAATCGGGGGGTGGCCTCTTGTAGGGAATCCTAAGGAGTTTGCACCTCCTTTGCTCATATGCTTCATCATCGGGGTCAGTAAATTCCTCATTTCCTTGCAGCTCAAGGTAATCTAAAATCCCCTCTATGTCATCGTCATCAGACTCGGTGCCTTTAAACCATTCCTCATCGAGCAAATCTTCCACTAGTACACGCTTGCATTCTTCCTTCTCATTTCTTACCGACTCTTTGGCATCCTCAATTGTTATATCACTTAAGTTGTTAGGACTCTCGTCGTTCGGATTTTCTTTACTCATGTATTCTTTTCAAATCTTTTCCTTTGTTAATGTATCTACTTGTCCATACTTGATCTTTACCCAACTGTCAAATCCCAAGTTGTCTAACCAAGGCAATCTTATCCTTTCCTTATCATTGGTTGAGGTCCAAAAGAATTCGTCCTCTCCCATTCTATTTAAGTTGCTTCCCCCATTACATTTATCGTCATAAGGGTTGCATGATGCCCAGAAGACTTCCCCAGGATATTTTATCTTTTCACACCAATGACTTCGAGCTTCATTGTTATCAGTTCTGCTTAAAGGATCTTCCACACAGTAGATGTCATCATTAACCAATTCCCTTTTTTGAAGCTGATCCTCGTAGTCAATCTTGAGCTTTTTAAGAAGATTTGGGTAATTTTAGCATTCCCGAATTATATCGCGTACCAATCATCAAATGTCAAATCTTCGAATTTGATATCATGTCTTTCAAGCTCGTGAGGGCACATCCATTCTTCTTCTTTTAAGCTACCACCACCGTTGCAATACTCGCAGAAATGGTAGCACGTAGGCCATGCTCGTGTGGATTCATCGTCAGTTATGATTATCGGAGTAGACCAGTGAGTGATAGGCGGCTCCTCTTCTTCCTTGAACGAGAGTTTTTCCAATCTTTCTTCATCAGTATAGGCAGTCCACATAAATTTGTTATTTTTGACCCTATCTTTATCGCTTCCTTCATCGCAAATTTCATTTCTAGGGTCACACGAAGCCCATAGATCATACCAGTCCTCTTTAGCTACGGGTATCTTTTTGCACTAGTGATATTTCTTTTTAGATGGGGATAGAGGGCATAAATTAATGTCATGGGACCATCCGTTAATTAACTGTGTTCCTGATTCATCCACTTCGAGAAATCTGTCTGCCCATGTATCCCAGTTATGCCGTAACTGTGATGTTTGGTTACGGTGTAACTCGCTTGAATCATCCTTATCAATATCTTTTGTAACCCCACGATCGCTATCAAAAACATAGTTTAGCCATAACTCTTCAGACAGGTTACGGCGTAACTCCAATCTGTCGACGGAATTTCCGCCAGAATCCGCATCTTCGGTGTGAGAATTAGCTTGTATCTTCGAGTCATTATCAGCAAAAATGACTTTACATTCCATTGTGGGTTTTGATCCTTCCGGTTTAGTGTTATTCATTCTTACCTTCTCACTAAGCTTTTACACCATGGATACAAGGTTTTTTAGGGTTGTGTCGTGATTGAAAGACTTCTGTCAGTGTTTTCCTGGAATTCTTTTAGCCATTCATCTTGTTCCTTTTGTCTTTGGGCTGAACTTTCTAGGAATTTGTTTATTGTCTCTTCAAGGTTGGGCTTTCTTTCTCCATAAGGCCCATAGTAGTAATTTCCACGATACCCGTTACTATTTCGATTATCTCCAAAAAATGTTCGATTTCTCCATATTTAGCTTCTTCGATTATGTTTTCTTCGTTAACGTGAGGAAAATTCTTGGTGAGATGTCCACCCCTACAGTTTTCACAACCCACTTGGATGGCATGAACGGTTTCTCTGACTTTAAGCATATCACTACTTAGATTTTCAATTTTGCTAGCGATGGTTGCAATTCCGTCAAAACTTCCGCCTTGGTTTCTTTGGCTTCCTCCATCGTGCCATTTTTGGGAGTGATCAGCCATTTTTTGAATGGCTTTAATTGCTAAAGTAGGAGTCATTTCCGGGATCGGTCCTTGATAGTCCAGCATCTGTCTTGTAGTCACGTTGATTCCTTTGTAGAAGATGTTGACTTTTTGCTGGTTGTTCAGATCATGTGTAGGACATTTGTAAAGGAGGTCGTTGTATCTATCCCAGGATTGATACAACGTTTCATCGTCTTCTTGCTTAAAATTATGGATTTCAAGAGTGGTTAGAAATCTTTGACGGAGGACAATACCTCGAATGAAGTGCTTCTTTAGTAGAGCCCAAGTATTAAGCGCCCGTGACAATCTTTCAATCCATCTTGTGGCGGCCCGATGAGAGTCATAGGAATACCCTTAGCATAACAACGTCATGAGACACACCCGAATGTTGAATCGACTGCGATGTATAAGACATTTTCAACGTGCTCATCGCATCTTCGTCCCTTTTTCCAGAAAAAGGGTAAGCTCGAAGCTCCCTCATAAATTGGTCTTTAATTTCGAAATGGACATCAGCTCCAATTGCCGGTCTTACGAGACCCGGCCCTTGTTCTGCTCTCGTCAACGCCAAATATTCCTCAAGAATGGGGTCATAAATGTTAACAACTTCCATGGTACCTGAAAACTTGAAAAGTGATCGTGAGAATTTGAGAAATTTAAAACAAAACAAAAATGAAAGAATTAATACCAATCCTAATATAACTCCCCGGTAGTGGCGCCAAAAACTTGATGCAGGTTTTACTGACTAGGTTTTAATATTTATAATGTCTCGTTACACCTATGGTCTACCCTAATGCACTAACGGGCAGTGTACTCGGTCGTTTGTAGTGTAGTATTCGGTAAAACCGAGGTCGTCCCAAGAGCTATGTGTGTTGGATTAATACTAAGTCTAGGTGTCACAGATTTTAATATGATTTAATTAATTAACTACTAAAGCAAATAAAGGAAAAGGATGTGATCAATAGAGGAGAGTGGTGCTAACCTAGTTATTCATCCTAGCTAGTAATGTCTATGTCTAATTACTTCTAATTACTTCAGGTAGGGTCAAAGTCGAGAGGAAAACATTTGGTCAGTTCGCCCTAACCTATCAGCAAAGATGCCACCACTGGAGAAGTCAAGTGTCCCCTCATAAGTCCAGTTGTTCCTAGTCCCCTAAGCCGTGTCATTAAGTTCCGCTACATGATAGAATTATAATAGTGAGTGCTCGGGCGCTAGCATCTTAGACACTCATCCCCTAATTCTTAAGTTCATCCAAATGGTAGGTGATCAGTTGGTCAAATCGCACAAATAGAAAGGGTCGTCAGTTGGTCATATCTTACCCTTCCCATCTCAGTCTACTCACTTAGGGTCAGTTGGTCATATCTCCTATGCAACTAGCCTATACCGTCATTCAAAACTACCGATACAAGGGTAGCTATCAATAAACTATGCATGCATACACTTAAAAATAATTATTACGAAAGTAATGTAAACGCAAACAAAAAAATTAAGGAATCATAACTAGGCCAGCACCAAGAGGTGCTTAGCCGCTCATATTAACCATACAAATCAATTCAATATTTAATGTTACGAAATACATGAATCGAAAGTAAAGAAAAGATAAAATGCTAATGCTTATCGTGGGGGAGTGATTTCTCCCTTGGAGATAGCTCTGTATGCTCCTCTAGACCTACCTTTGGCTTATTCCCACGTTCTTTGGTTGTGGTATGTGAAATGGGATGCTTTGAAATGCTGGAAATCATGGGGTATTTATAGGCCAGATCTTGGTTACGGTGTAACTAATAAAATAGTTACGCCGTAATCATCTAATTCTTCGTAATTTGCACTAGATTTTCTGGTTACGGCGTAACCTTAGAAGTGGTTACGCCATATCTTCAATAATTCTTGGTTACGCCGTAGTTTATGCACGAGTTATGGCGTAGTTATCGTGTGAAACCTCATTTGACCTAATATAGTTACGTCGTAATCTTTTGAGAGAGTTACGCCGTAATCTTCTGATAAGTTGGCTTTCTGAGTCACGCTTTAGTTATGGTGTAATGTGAGAGATGAGTTACGCCGTAACTTCTTCAAAGTGAGCATACTATGATAAATCTTTAATAATTCTCCAATTCCGCGTCTCTTAAGCTCCAATGGTCGTAATTTACCTGAAAGTGGAATATAATAGGAAAAAAACATAAATCCATATAAATGATACAAATTACAAGCATTATCGGGGGAAATTGACACTTAATATTCAGGATAATTTGATGTTATCACCCTAAGAAAATTACAACTAACTCTAGGATTATCGGGGTCTTGCCTATTTGGGATAGGTTTCTTCATTACCTAATTATAGTATGTGCTAGTCATGATGTTTATTGGGGACTTGCGATCAATGTAGGCCTTTGCCATGAAAAGATGTCCTATGCAACATGGTATGTTGAGATTCCAAGGATTCCCAAATTTGATCTGAGGGCTTTTCCTAACATACATGTGACGAAGTTCGCGTACTAAGTGTGGGTGGCGAGAGAGTTCCTCTTCCGTAGGAAACTTATTGAAGTATTCATCACCTACCTCGTCTACTTCATCGGTTGATCCTTCCTTAGGAGTTTCACTAACCACAAGTGTTGTCTCATAGTTCGCATCGTCACTAGTCCTATTTGGTTTCACTAAGGTGATCGTGTTGACGAATTGAACGTGCTTGGATAACTTACTTGGGTTCTTAATTTTCACACCGGAAGCTTTGGGAGAATAATTCGAGATGGCATTAACCTTTTCGGTTGTGTTCCTATCACTATTGGTCATGGCTTTTAAAAGTTTATCTATCTTCCTATCCATCTCGGCTTGTTGTTGGTTAAAGCGGTCCGAAAGCTTGGCTATTTGAGCTTCTTGAGATGTAACTAGGTGTTGCAACATCCTTTCTATGTTTTTTTGGCTAGAGCCGTGGGACCATGGGGAATCATTAAATGTTAATTCTTTGGTTTGTCCCCAATTGTCGTCGGGTTTTCCCTCCAAGCTTCTCGGGCATCATTGAAAGTCCTAGGTCCGGGTGTTGTGGGAATCTTCCTCCCATTCCATTGGTGCGAGGATGCGTAGTCAGCGGAAGCTTGTTCGGGAGTCTTGTACAAGTCACAGTGTCATGGGGACCACTACATAGCTCGCAAAGGAAGAGACTTTGTTCACTTGGCGTGAAGACTTAGGATTCTTGTAGGAGCTCATTAGGAATTTGACTTGATCTTCAAGCTCGAGCATCCTACGATCGGAAGTTTGTGAGTCAATGGGAGGCAAGGATTGCCTTGACGGTTTAGGTAAATCACGGGGTCATTCCAACTTTCATTGTCATAGAGGTCAACGTCCTCAATTGTACCCACGATTCTTCCACGGTGAGATCACTAAGTTTGCCACTGGGTCGCTTGGTCGATGGATTGCTAGTTGAGAAGTTGACATGATCGTAAAAGATTTGGACTTGAAGCCAAAGATCGATGCCGTGATGAGGAACTTTATGGAGCAAGTCTTTGAATCGAGTCCATGCCTCGTAGAGATTCACCTTGGCGTTGTTGGAACATCAAGATTTCATTCCTAATTTTAGTAGTTCTCCCGGTGGGAAAAATTGGGCAACGAAATGAGTGGTAAGATCATCCCAACTTGAGATGGATCCGGTGGAATTGGAAGAGACGCATAGCGCGTGGTCTCCGTGTGGTAGCATCAAGGTCGATGGAATCAACGATTTTAAGGAAATCCTTGAGATCTTGATTAGGATCTTGAACGAAGTCCATGGAATGCACATCCGTTTTGCACCAACCGGATGGTGTCGGATCGCAGGGTCGTAGTTTAAGCTTGATCGGTGAGCTCAATAGTGTTCCTATAGCCTTGGTGGCTTGGTCTAGAGTATTCACCAAGAGTACGGCCTCTTGGCGGGTCAATGATTGGTGGGTCGATGAGTGGTTGTGGGTTATCAACTTCCATGATGAAAAGTGATGGGATTACTAACAAAGTTACGAAGAAGGGGGATAGACTACGAGGAAGCTAAAATGAGAAAAATCTTACTTGATATGAATCAAGCAAGGAACCTAAATGAGATAGAAATCTAACTAGCTATTCTATTCCCGGCAGTGCGCCAAAAACTTGATGCGCGTATAACGCGTTCGGGGTCAAAGGAACTTCCTTTCGTCGAGCAAGTTTTCAACACCTAGGCGATGAACCTAATCGTTGTAGTGTAGTATTGGGTAAGCCTCGGGTATATCGTTCTCTAGGGGAATATGAATGCTAGTAAGAAGTGTACTACGCTAAGGTTGAGGTTGAGGAATATTATTTTTTATCTTTTTATATTTTTTTATAAAGCTAAGGGTAAAATCTTGGGATTTGGATTTGGGGGTTTGGTACTTCTACCGATTACTCTACTATCTAATTATCTAAACTATGGGTAGTCTTATGTCTATTGATGTGTACTCGTATGATGATTAAAACGTGTCTACCTAGATACTATTACTCCTAGATATCTTTTATTGGTGGTTGAATTGTCACGTCCTTATTCTTAATGCGTTGTGTTCTCTAAGGTCGTAGGGTATGCTTTTATCCCGAACTCTTTGAGACTACCTTAAGGTTATTGCCTCGAAATCTCTAGGTTTCATAAACTAACTCTAAGGTTATCTTTGGATGTTTAACCTACAATTCCGCTACATGATTTATAAGCTAAGGTTCGCAAAGATTACTCAAGCATTCAAACACAACGATGGCCTAATGCACTCCTAAGCCAATTACAATTAAGATAAGAGACAACCAATCAATAATTAATAACTAGGTTTCATAGTTCTAAGCAAACACACAAGAAATTTAGCCGGGCATGTTAAACACGCAAGCATACACACATACAATCAAAGACATAATGAAATCAATGAAGTAAAACACTTATCTTGATGTAAAATAAGGTATGAGAACCCTAAGATACTGTCCAAACCGGACTAAAGTCGTTTGAGGTTTTTACTCCACAAGTCTACCTCTTAAAATTATGAAAATTCGATTTCTATATATAGTTTTACAACTGCGACGGCATCGCCTTATAGGTGGGACGCAGTCAGATCGCCGTCATTAGGGTTTCGTCTTGGCCAACTAATAGTTGGGACGGCATCACGTTGTAGTTGTGACACCGCGGTCTTCTTGATGTGACGTCGTGCGAATGCGGATTTAGGCCGTGCGAGAAGAAAAGTATTCGTGACGCCTTCCTCTTCAAAGCTCGGTCGGTGTAAATTAACAAAAGTCTCTGGGTCGTCACAAATTAATTACGTGAGAGGATGGCGTCGCCCTTGGATTGTGGCGCCGTCAACTTCAATTCCAAAGACTTGAGAGTCTTCGATCTTGACTTAGCCATTTTCGTCATATATTCACTCCTTTTCGTCCAAATATGCATCATTCTAGCATTTTGTTTCCAACAGACCTAAAAAGTGAAAAAAAACGAAATTAAACAGTAACGGATATAAAAGTGGGAGAATAAGGGCTTAATCACCCCTAAAAGTGTCGTTTTAAATCCTTATCAAACTCACTCAACCTTTGTGTTGACACTTTTAGCATGTTTATGTCAGTCCATAATGAGCGAGGTCGGCACGGAGGGGCGAGATACTCAAGAAAACTATGAATTTTATTATCATTTGAAAACTTATTTAATGTTATTTGTAAACCGTGAAACTATTGGGACCTCATTTTGTAAACTCGATATTTATTTAATTCGAATGATAAATCTTTTAAAACGACTCCATTAAAGTTTGTTTTCTATTGTTATAACTATTGTTCCATGAAGTAACACCAGTTTGAATTCATTGCGTATCACGAAATTGGGGTGTTACACTAAATACCCACACATTAACAAACCAAATACTTAATTATAAAACATCCACTATGGGTCTCAAATTTTTGCTTGTCGCTATGGTGAGCGGTCACCATATTAAGGAAATTTGATCGTGACTTGTGGCTTCCATTTTAGTGGTCACGAGTGACATGCATGGTATCGGAGGCATGGTCACTCCCACTCCAAATGGCCTTAATTTCAGTGTGTATTAACTAGAGCGCGATCTTATTCCATTATACATATGTTAATCGTTTGAGGATTGAATTGTAACTGATGCGTTGCGAAGGTCCTTTTATTCCATTATACATATGTTGATCGATTGAGAATAGAATCATATTTCAATGGAATTGATATCATAAGCATTCTTTTTATTGTTAGATAAGCATAGGAAGATATTCTAGATGCATGTTGAATATATAAACGACGTATTCGATTGCACTATCTAGTGTAATACTCCGTATTAAATAAGATATAATTATATGCAGGGGCGGATCTAGCTTGAAGGCAGGGTATGCACGTGCATACCCTGTGCAAATTTGTAGTTGTGTAAAAAAGTTTGTGTTTTCTTAGAAGTAACAATAAAATACACTAAAAATATATGAGTGCACACCCTCCAGAATACAATAAAATTTCGAGTGCATACCCTAATCCAAGAAAGAAGAAACGAAGTAAAGAAGAAGAAGCATTCCTTGTTGTTTTGAGGAAAGCAGCAGCAGAGTGGGAAGCAGCGGCAAGAAGAAGGAGACGATGAAGTTTTGAGTAGGTCAAATTGAGACAATATGAATTTTCCGGCCTAATTTTGATGTCACCTTATGATGTTTTACTTAGAGGCTGAGCCCAGCCATTCTTAATCACCGAAGGCCCAAACCAAATTTTAAGTACAACTTCTAGTTTTACACAATAGTACAATACGTCAATACACATACTCTTTATATAATAGTTTATATTAAAATTTTCCCTTATTTATGTTTACATTGAGCTCATTATAATCTATGGACTTTCATTTAGATTCATGAATTAGTATTGAAACTTAGAGAGCTAGGTGCAGTGAATCATGAATAATCGTTATTGATGTGCCACTTAAGCATACATCCAATAACACTACATTAACTACAGTCTCCAACTTTATATTATTGGTGAATTTGGGTCTCAAAACACACCACCAAATATACCACACTTACTAAAAAAAGAAGATAAAAACCGAATAATGCTCGCCAATGAACCAACGAAAGGACGAATGGCGTCACTTTGGCGTGCGGACCGGTGCAAGATGGCGCCGCTGTTGGTGCAAAAAAACCAACAACGTTTTGTTGGTGCATTGCACCGTGCTCTCTTAGAGTTTAACAATGTCGTTATTACAAAATTGAGATATCAATTGTTCTTATCCAAACAAATTTTAGTTAGAATACTCCATTCAAACTAACCAATTCCATATCGAATAATCCTAACTTTTTTAAAAACAAATCAACTATAAATTATACGATCCAGAAAATGAAACAACAACGCCAAACATAATATCTGAAAACTCGACCCAAAAAAACCCGGCCCAAAAAAACCGTACTCGGAATTTTATTTGTTTATTTATAACTCTAAAAAAATGTGCATACCCTACTTGAAAATCCTAAATCCGCTCCTGATTATATGTATTGATCAACCAAATGATGTGATGTACCTTATTGATACTTTTGTCCTTAAAAGTTATCTGAACACTTCGAATGAGCAAGAAAGTGAGCAAAAAGCATGCACACAAAAACCACCTCGGACTTCATCCACTTCGTTCTTGATCAAATGCAACAAGTAACATAAAGTTTGAACCGTGCGGTTGAAATATACTTTAACATATAGATATGTTAAGTTTGGTCATATCATGTTATACCTCCTAAGCTCCAACTAGTAAACATGAATATAACTAAAACTTATCTAACTCGACACATGTCAAATGTTGCATTGTTTAATTTGGTATACTCAAAATGGGTACACATACTAAATGTTGCTAATTACATGATGTATGGACATATTACAGTGCATGTTTAGCTTTTTCTATAGCGTAACCTTTTAGATAAAAAGATAAAAGTGTTGTATCAATTCGCAACATCGTGCGAACCTTAACTCTACTCTTTACGAGACAACAATAACAAAGCTCCTAATTGACTTTCATGTAATCATTTGCTTGAGAGAACTTTTGGAACCAAAACAAGAAAATAAACAGTCAGTGAGATTTTTGTTCACTTGGACATTGTTATACTCATATATGTACAATTAAGACTTTATGGATGTGCAAATTTTGACTGTGTTTTTATAGCTAAACCATGTGATCGATGTTGTCTTGTTGAATAAGGCTTAGGATACAATAGCGACTTGTGATTCTGTGTCTTATTCAACATGCCTTTTTACCATTTGAGGGTTCCATATCTTGCTTTTATTAACTTTTTTAAATACCATTTGTACTATGATACAATGCAATAACACCATAAATTTGTAATTAGAAGTATGAACATAAACACAATAAAATAATGGGAGAGAAAATTAGATGAAACCATATACAATAACGTGATCGAGGCATGTGTTTGACACGTTTCCCTTAAAATGGATTCGTCGTTTATTCGCCGTCCGTTTCTCAACAAACAACGTTCGAAAACAGTACGATGTACTGTCGGATGTGACCTATGCCTGAAATTCTCATCGGAGTACTCACGTATATTCTTCGAGAAAGCTAGGAGTAAGCGTATCTTTGGTGGTGGAAAGAAGCTGAAACATATATTTTTTGTTTGGTGTGGTATATCAACTTGATTTATGGTAATGGTCTTATAGCCCCAAAGGAGTTGCAAGTATTAAAACCAAGTTTAATACACAATTAACCTAGTTTAGGTCTAGCCATTATCTTTATCTCTATCTCTATCTCTACTAATATATAAAGCATTTTGGACTATTCCACAATTTGCAAAGCTTAAATTCACACTCCTAACTTGCTTGTTATGGAAGGACTTAAAACTTGATCAATAACCTCAAAACTTGTAACCGTCATATTAATCATCAAATAAGTGAGTTAATGGGGAAAAAATGTATAACCACCATACCAAAACTAATAACATATAAAACTGAAAAAAAGTTATTGATATACATTAAATGTCAGTTATGAAATCTTGATATAAAAATAACTAATGATTTATTAGAGAATTAAAAAACCTACAACACAAACTAATCATACTTCACACACAATAGATTCAGCCATCCAAGATTTTTCTGGCCCTTAAACCTTGGCCATCCCTCTTCCTGCTAGAAAAAACGTGTAACCGAATAATATTTGCTCGCCGCAAATATAGTCACAGGATACCCCCCGCCGTATTGCGCGGGTACCCTACTATCATTAAATTAATTATCATTATGTAGTTCTTACCAAACCATAAATAAATTTTACAACTCATTTTTTCTTAACTTTCCATTCTAAACACATCAATATGAGACTCGATATCTCATTCACACAACTTTTCAACAAAGTTTCCGATAAAAACCAATATTCAATTCTCAAAAGGTCATATTATTAGATTAATAAGTTGAATCGTTTACATGGATGGCTTATACCGTGCGTTCACGTTTTGGGTATGTTTGACGAATATAGCAGTAGCAAGAAGCAACATTAAAGTAGCAGGAAGCATTAGCTTTTTGTTTTGATAAAACGTTTGGTAAATAGTCATAATTAGTAAGTGGAAACGCTAATTGCTCGTAAATGCTACTAAAAATATTGTTTTGATTTGAAGCGTTTAAAAAAATAAGATTGTGGGTTGCTTGTTTTCAAACCAACATTTTGTTCAAAACACTAACCGCTAGTTGGTTCAAAACACTACTAAACTGCTATCATACATATTAGCTCAAAAGTTATAAATAGTTTTATGCTAACAATTTGAATATAATTACTACTTCCTCGTTGGTTATTAAATTACCTGGGGTATTGAGCAAATAAACCATTCAAATTTGTATAGAAACTTGAAAATAAAGTGTACATTTTCTTCATCTTTATCTAGTGTTCTTATCTTTGTTTATCTTCTTATGAGTTCATTAGGTTATACAATCCAAAACTATCATAACTCATATTCAAGATAAAGGATTGCTACATCCACATATATTTTACCAAAACAAATCCACACAAATGATGTGTCAACATGTGATTGGTGTAATGAAAGAGAAGAGTGAGAAAGTGTATAAAAATACACCAATCACATGTTGTCACCTTCTTGTGTGGATTTATTTTTGTAAAATGTATATGAATGTAGAAATCCTCTTCAAGATAATAATGTGTGTAAATTGTAAAACTAAGATGGAATACTAAAAATATTCAACTAAACTATTACGGGTGTGTTTGTTGAAACTAGCAATAAGCACTTAGCATTAGCAGTAATGCTTAGCAGTAGCAGTTTAATTTATAAAAGTGTTTGGTAGAGTAGTTGTAGATATAATTTTAATTTGTAAAATGACACAATGCTAAATGTTAAATGCTTATTTAAAGAACATAAAATTTTATAAATGTTATCTGCTTTCTTCCAAACGAGTTTTTTAATAATAATGTTAAATGTTAAATGCTAAATACTAATTGCTCTAAATTGCTCTTAAACGTTGTCTGCCAAACACACTCTACAATACAAAGACATTAAATAAGAAAGACAAACGAAACCCTAAATACTAAAGGGGCCTAAACATGTGGGTCGGGCCTATAAGCCTTATTAACTAACATAAATAACACTGAACAAACTACAAGTATATAATCTGATTTTAGAACGTGGGCATGTCAAACAAATTAAGGCTCACTGTAATGTTCTTATAATTAGTAAGGGTGTGTTTGTTTCATTAAAATATTTTGGGTGCGATCGACTACCACATCTTCTTGGTAAGAGGTGGTTAGAAAGTCTAAATCGAGCGAAATAATGTTGTTTGTTTTGTATAATTATCCGAATGATTTTAAGTACTCGTTTTGCAATTTGTTTATTAAACCAACGCAATGCGATAATAAATAACTTATGTAAATATGAAACAAGAATTTTTATCATAAATATAACACGCTTAATAAACAATCAAAAATATTATATAAAGTTTACAAAAGCGAGTAAGAGGCGATAAGACAAATCCCCACCTCTTACTAAGTAAGATGTTATATGTCTAACTGGGTTTTACTCAAAAGAAAAAAACAAACAAGCAAAACGTGTGCCCTCCTCTTACTGGTAAGAGTAAGAGCGCTAGTAAGATTTTATTTTAAAAAACAAACACACCCTAACTCATGTTAGTTCAACATATTACTTGGAGAATGAAATTGAATCATACAACTATCATAAATGGATTTAATGGTCTTTAAAGACCTTCAAATAAATAGTGTTCTTGTGTGTCTCTTACTAAAGAGTTTTTCATATTTGGAAGAAATCAGTGTACATTTTTCGAATGCATGCTAAACAATTTATTTAACATCAAGCTGTATGCTGACAAAGGAAAAGTTACTAGCCGGATGAGATTTACAATAAGAATTTGAAACGACTGGATGTTCAAAGAGAAGTTAGTAGATTGTTGTTCACATGTAGTAGGCTAAAAACATCAGTTCAAGATACATAACAACTTCGAACGTTTTAAAACAACTGAAATACACGATTTCGTATAACAATGGCCATTTAGAAAATTTTAATGTGGAACTTGTCCCACATTGCTGGTCGGAGAAAAACTTGATGTGTTTATAGTTAAATCAATGAAACCATTATCAACTTATGGAATATGATTAGGGTACAATATACTTTGTGATTCCTTTCAAATTCCACAAGTTTTTAGAAACACGTTTGCAAACCCTATATCGATTACTTAAAGCGACAACTCATTCCTTTCTTCACACATAAAAAGCAACTCAAATTTGTTAAATAAGCTAAACACACTTCTGCCATGAGTTTTTTATACTAATACGAACAAAAAATTACAATGTTTCTTCACCTTCACACGTAGGCGGGATAAAGGAATACCTAAATAAACAAAAAGTTCTCAAATTTGTCATATATAAACTACCTTAAATTTTGCTTACCCACCAATGTGGGAGAAGTTCCACTTGTATTTCTTTTTTAAGCTATTTGCATCAAGTGTGGCTCACTTAGTAATTTAAAAAATCGATGGTTAATTTAGAACTTCATATTCGACATATCTTAGCTTGTTGCAAAGCTTGTACCGACGAAAATGCGAAGTCACAAACTAACACTACGTACTTATATAAATAACACTCCCTCTTGATTAGGCTTTGAAAGTGGTTTTCAATTACTTTTCTTAAACCATACTTTCTCTAGAACAATACTAACATTTTCAATTCCTTTGTATTGTTAAACCTTGTGATTGTCTGTATCTATAAGACTACAACCAAAGTCATATGACCCATCAACGAGCTAAAATGTGTGAAGATTGAAGTTTTTGTGAATAAGAATATTATCTCTCAAAGTTGAGGCAACTAGAAAGATTTAAAGCGGAACTCGTTACTTGTCCCACATTTGCTAGTTGGAGAAAACCTTGATGTATTTATAGCTAAATCGATGGAGCTATAATGTCGAGTTGTATACCACTGGGGGTATATAATAGTTTAGGATTGCCTTTCAAAAAAAATAGTTTAGGATTCTTAAATTGTTTTGGATAAAAGGGTTTTACCCTGATAAAATATATTAATCACACAATAAAGTTCAGGCAAATTGGCATAGCACCAAATTGACTTGTAGAAAAATACACGCACCACTAGTGCTTCCAACAACAAACTAAGAGATTGACATACCAATCTCAATACCCTACAAGAAAACCTAGCCGAGGACAAAAGAGAACATTACAAACCATGACTCAACTAGGTTTAATCAACACATTACGTTACCCTATTCTTGATTAACGAACATGTCAGCTTCCAAACAGCAAGAACTATATCAACACGTGAAGTCTTCTTGAAATGAAATGTCAGGAGTTTAAGACGAATTATAGATACAATCACCTCAGTTAGCTGCTCACAGGACCTCTTCTTCTTCTTAAATAACCTCCCATTCCTTTCTTGCCAAATAAAATATGCAAAAGCCGCAAAGACTAGTTTTGCATTAACACTTTGAGCAGACCGCTTTTTCGCAATCGGGATTAACCAATCAACAATTTGGTCCAACGAATTCGGCATGTCTTGCAAATCAGCTTTATTCTTCACATTGGTCCACACCTGTAATGAATACGAGCAGTTGAATAACAAATGGTAGTGTGAATCCAGTACCACTTCGCACAACGGGCATCTTGCCAAGTTTAAGTCGGCCGAGGGACTAACATCTCATTGTCTAAGCCTATCTTGAGTCTTAAACTTCTTTAGAATAACCAACCAAAGATGAAAAGCATGGCAGGGGATACGGTGGCCAAACCAAACCACATAGGTCCACGCCATTTCATTACCACAAGGATGAATATCCTCCCAAAAAACTCCAATAAAGAACTCCTTATCCCTGCCTAGACGATCCTTCCACACCAATTGTTCTTTATTAAAATTTAAACTAGGAACAATAGAGTGATAAATGTTTGGGTACCTTGATTCCCATTCAGTAGGCCACATCCAACAATCATTAAAAACCAGGTCCGCAACCTTAGTCTCAAGAGATAAACCCATTGTTGAGATAGCTCTAGCTGTTAACAAATCCATAAGAAAGCTATAGTTACACCAATGATCAAACCATGCTGAAGTTGACGCCCCGTCTCCAAGTTTATGCCATAAAAATTTACGAATAATAGGTCGGATTTGTAGCAACTTACTCCAACCCCACGTCATACTACCTCTAAAAGGAAAATCCCAAAAGTTACGACCACGAAGTTTGTGAGTATGGGTCCACTTCACCCAAAGCGACTCTTTTAGAGTAAGAATACTCCAAACATGAGTAGAAATAAGAGCCACATTAAAAGCTCAAGACTTCTAATTCCAAGTCCGCTTTCACATTTAGGGAGACAAACATCTTCCCACGCAACCTTAGCTCTCCCACGCGCATAGTTCCTTGACACCATAAAAGCCTCTCATGCTTTGTTCGATATCCAAAAGGATGCGAGCGGAGAATAAAAGTTGAAGACCAATAAACATGCATTAGATGAAATAACTTATTGAACAAGTTGCAAGCGCCAAGAAAAGACATAAATTTGTTCTTCCAACTACCAATTCGATTACGAACCTTCTCTACAAGCTCCTTACAATCTCTATACACAAGTCTAGAAGAAACTAAAGGAACTCCAAGATACTTTACAAGGAGAGTACCTTCTTCAAAAGGGAGCACACTCAAAATAGCCATCTTTGTGTGGTTCAACACATTACAAAAGTAAGTCATGCTCTTACTAAGACTAGGAACTATCCCCGAAACACTTTTTAATTCATCAAGTGCTTCCATAATAACACGAGCCGAGTTGACATCACCATGAGCAAAAAGAAACAAATCATCCGCAAAACATAAATTGATAATGTTAAGACTAGAACAATGGTGATGAAAGGCAAAATCATCGGATTCTCTCACCTTTCGCTTCAAAATAAGGGTTAGAATTTCCATAACCAAAGTGAAAAGATAAGGAGATAACGGATCACCTTGGCAAAGCCCTCTCTTCCCTTTGAAGAAACCATGTAACGAGCCATTAACACTCACGGAGAACGAGGTACTAGAAACACATTCCATAATCCATAAGACCATCCGAGTACAGAAGAATAATCCGAAGAAATTCCCAATCAACGGTGTCATATGCTTTTTGAATGTCAACTTTGAAAGCACATCTCGAAGGACCTCTATATAGATGGTAATTATGCATTAGTAATTAACATAATTTGTTCGTGTGACAACTCATTACTTTCTTCACACATAAAACGCAACACAAATTTATTACATAAGAAAAACACACTTCTTGCTGTAGGTATTTCTATACAAAAGACCAAAAATTTCCAATGTTCTTCACACACACAAGTAGGCGAGGCAGAGGCATATGGCAACTTACTTAGTGCCCAAATTTGTCACTTATAATCCACTTCATATTTTGCTTATCCACCAATGTGGGAGAAGTTCCACTTGTATTTCCTTTTCAAACTATTTGCATCAAGTGTAGCTCACTTGGTCATTTCGAGAATTGATGTTTTATTCAGAACTTCATATTCGACATATCCCACTTGTTGCAAAGCTCTCAAGGAGGAAAATGTAAACTCACCAACTAATACTTATATAGATAACATATAAGTGTTATTGTATAATGGATTAATGGTCGAAAAATACATGAACTTACCACATTTTACTATTGTGACAATAAACTCTTAATTTTCCTATTAAAACCAAAAGTTTATTAATAACCCTTATTCTAACCAAATTGCTTACATGGCACCCTTAATCCCTTTTTACCCTCCTTCCCGTTTTAAGAGTTGAGGGTCTGTTTGCCAACATTCGAAACTAATTAAACATTAATATATCATGTCCCCCAAATCAGTAATATTTCTCAAATCAAACATTAAATCAGCAATATTTCTCAAATCAGGAATCACCTGAGGATTTATCAAATCCATAACATAAACCTCCGTTCCTCTACTTATACTGTCTCTTTGAATCGAATCATCAACTGACTCATCTCCAAAAGAAAATCTTGAACTATCATCCAACGAATCATCTTCAGTAGACCTAAACGACAAACTCTCAGGCTCGAAATTGCCTATTATGAGCAAGCATATGCTTAAACTCGTCCTCAACTCTTTCCATAGACGTCTGAAGAACATCATTCGCCTTCCTCAAAATCCCATATTCTTCACTATCTTTACTCAAATTCAACCCTTCAAACCTCTCAACTAACCTCCTAACCTCATCAACCATCTTCAAATAGTACTTACCATCATCCGTACCCGAATCCCATATCATAGACTACCCAACCTCCCAAGCGACAACCTTCTCACTAATCGACTCAAGTCGTGCCATAACCCCACTCAACTCCTCATGTCCACCATCTCCTTCATCTTTACTTTCCACAATTTTCGCCAAAGACGCCAACCTCGCACCTAGATCCAACAAAACCTCCCTAGCCTCATTCGATAAAACCGGATTCAGCTCCAACTCCCTAATAATCAACCTAGCAACATCTATCAATCTTTCTTCTTCCATCATCAAACTACAACTTCCCATACCATAAACACTTTTAAAAAACTATCACCAACCCAGATGTTAAAACCAGATCCCAAACACAACTTGTTAGTGTGCAAGCCTTAAAAACACTACACTTAAAGCCAATATTTCAGAAAACTAAGACTGACCCAAAGGCTAAAACTAGATCTCAAACACAACCCAGACGCTAAAATTGAAGCTTGTTGACAAAAAGTATGACAAGACTTTTATCAAACAGTTGGTGTGAGACCCTTGAAAACACTACACTTAAACCCAATATTTTAAAAACCAAAAACTGACCGAGATGCTAAAACTAGATTTCAAACACAACCCAGATGGCAAAATTCAAACTTTATAAAATGAATAATTTAATGAATTAATGATTGACTGTTAACAAGAGTACAAAAAGCTTACAATTAATGAGCCCATGTGATATTATGAGACATCCACTATGTTAAACCTTTATAATGATTTATAGTTTTATTATGACATTAATTAACAAAAACCTATCTTCACTATGTATAAACCTCATAAAGCTTTATAAAAATTATACAAAAATCAAATGCATTAAATTATGAAGAGGTTTAATATTCTAGACCTATTCATCATAAACCTATTTATAAACCTATCTTCACTATGGTTTACAAGTTCTTAAACCTATTCACCATTTCATAAACTAGTATAGTGGATGCCCTGAGCTAACACTCAGAAAGAATAAACCGTTTATAATTTCATGCTTTCTATTTTTATAAATAATTAATGGGTTTTTATAAAAATGAGGTGATTATACAATGAATGGAAAATGAACTCATGGATTAGGGTTTATAGCAGAATTGGTTTGTATACTGATTTGGGGAAAAGGGTGGGGGAAAACGTGATATATTAATGTTTATTTAGTTTCGAATGTTGGCAAAACAGGCCCCTCAACTCTTAAAACGGGAAGGAGACAATTAATCGGGTAAAAAAACTGATTAAGGGTGTCACGTGTGTAATTTGGTTAGAATAACGGTCATTAAGAAACTTTTGGTTTTAATAGTAAAATTAAGAGTTTATTGTCACAATAGTAAAATGTGCCAAGTTCATATATTTTCGACCATTAACCTTGTACAACTAGTTGAGTTCGTAGTTGAGCTAATCACAAAAAATAAAATAAATAAATAAATAAAATAATTACCGCTATATCTTTTCATGTGTACCGAACAATTTTTTTTTATCTGTTTATTACACTACCATTTTGTCTTTATGTGGTACTTTATGACCATTTTGCCTCTCATTTTATTATCCGGGAGGGCCAAAATGGTTTTAAAGTACATACATAAAGACAAAAATAGTAGTTAATACATTGATAAGCAAATTTTTTAATTCTATACACATAAAAAGATATAGTGGCAAGTATAATGGTTTTTTTTTTTTTTTTTTTTCGATTAGCCCTTCGTAGTTGGTCAAGTACGTCATGTTTGGCAACACTTTTCCAGCATAAATATGATGTTAGGTTAATATAAGCATTTATGTCAATATGTATTAAATAGACTAATAGAGTGTTGTCCTCTTATTCCATTATACATATGCTGATCGATCGAGGATTGAATTGTAACTGATCTGTTGTGAATCCATTACTGATTACACATATGTTGATCGGTTGAGAATATAATTATATTCCAATGGAATTTGTCCCACATTGGTGGATGAACAAAAATTGGATGGGTTTTTATAGGTAAAACCATTTAAAGATGTTATACTGGTTCAATTTATCATCGGAAAACAAAAGCTACTTTATATCCGGTGACAAATTTGGCTAGTATTTTTAATGAATTCAACTCTTATCTTCTTATTAGGAACTTTTTGAAAGAATGTAGAAGACTAATCTGAAAACCGTAGCTTATTTTATTGTTGTATGTTGTATCATAAGCACAACACGGATATTGTTATCATATTAATTAGGAAGCAATCTTTGGAAACAATTTTTAAAAGCCAAATCAGATTTTAGTATTGTATCATTAGCAAAAGACACTTCTACTATGGGTTTCATATCCTGTTTACAACGCACCAATTTTCGTGGGATATCTTCATCTTCATATTGGTATGCAGCAAGGATTGATTAACATACACACCATATCTCTCAATTAACGACGGCGGTCGATATGTACAAGTGAACCTGTCTTGAAAGTTTACACCAAGTAAACTACACTAACAATTATATAAAGAACTAATTGCTTTCAAATTATGTTCGGACATGAGTTCGTTCATGGCCATTGACATCAAGATACGTAATCCAGATATCATTGTTACATGAATTTGACTTAAAAGTCATCTAATACCTTAAACATCATCCACTTTGTGGCTAATCAAATGCAACAAGCAACGTAAAGATTCAACTGTACGGGAGGAACATAATTTAACATAGAAATATATAAAGTCTGATCATATTATTGTTGGAATTATATAACATGACAAATCATAAATATAAACAATAAACATCAAAGTAAGTGCGGAAGCGTATAGGAACATATAATGAATAATTAATTAACTAAAGAATAAAGTATGCGTACCTTACTTGATTCTAGCCGAACAAGAATCAAATCCACAAACTAGCAATTAGGATGAACCCTAATTAGGGTTTATAGGATTATAAAATTACCCTCACCGTTTTGTAATTCAATCCAAGATAATAACAAAAGTATGTTATTACTATGTTCTTGTACACACGTACTAAACCGAATTAAAGTAATGCTAGTTTTTATCAAACAAATAACTTGATGTGGAAAAGGTTTGAAGATCGACACCCTAAAGGGATGTACGATCGGTTTAAGAACAAAACACACACAAAACAATTTTAGGGTTTAAGCAATGTGCACAAGAGATCTAGAAAAATAAAACCCCAAGCCTTGTTTATATATCCAACTAAACTTGGTGAACAAGTTGGGTTTTTCTTTCCTTGTTTTGATCCTTGGCCGATCGGTGTAGGATTCCCCAAAGTGATTCCGGAACCTTCCCAACTATTGCAATTTAGTCCTTTTCCAAATACCTTTAACGCCCGTTAGTCCATTACATTAATTACTTAACGTTCGTTAGTTATTTCGTTTAATAAATAAATAAATACAACATTTATATTTAATTATTAACTTTAAATTCTCATACGTAAAGTGTGCAATCCCATAGTCTCGAGTTCGATCCTAACTCACGTCTACTAATTTATATCCATAAAACCAACAGCTCCCACTTGGATATATCTTAATAGAGTGATCACATTCGGTTAGCGTCTAGCAACACTTCGATGCCTCTAGTACAACTCGAGCAAGGCTCTGAAAACCTTTTAATGATTTCTCATTATTATTATCCTTTGTTTCTAATACCATGTTAAATAAAGATATGGAATTAAGTCATTCTTTATTCAACCATTCTGCTTCTCGTTATTAGTGATTGAACAAGATTACCAAATCTTACGAACATATTCGGGGAGAACTTTGGGCATGGCCATGCAAACATCTTGTCAACCCTACGAGGGCCCAAGAAGATTAAACTCCAAAATAAATTTGAAGGAACAAATTCTATCTTGACTACGAGAATAACCCACAAACTTTGCAACACTTCAGAAACAACCCTTATGACTACCGCCACGATAGCGTTAAGTTGCCCCACGTATACACTACATTCATGACACTCATCTGGTATCTCAAGTCTGAGGATAACTATTCATAATTTACTTATAACAATATCCACAAAGTAAATTATGTAGTTGGGATAAGTCCTATATTCAATTCATTGAATATCATCTGAAAATGGTATGCCTTCTCATCAATATACTTTCAAGTATATTCTACCATATCTCTCAGATTTGTCTTAGTTTAATGATACTCCCATATCATTAATTGACAACGGACGATTTAGAATAAATAAATTTATTCACGGATTAAACATGCAAATATAGGATACAATATATTATAAAATCAAACATACCAAGTATTTGATTTATTATAACAATTGTTTAACATCCCTTATCCAAATACCAAATAGATCAATGCATGAAAATTCCAGTTGATGAATTATGCCTCAAGTAATGACAATCATACTTGTTGACAAGGCATAAATCAACCAACTTGATCTATCGTAATTTTGAGAATACTTATTTCAAGAATTCAATTAATGAAGTCCTTGTATGTGCATTCACCAATTCACATAATAATTCATAAAGTATGTGACATCCTCTTTCACCAATTTATGACAATTTAAACTTTCAAACATTTCAAAGTTTAAAGTATTCTTATTCTTTTAATGTATAATGCAATCTGCTCTTAGATAAGCACCACTAGTTCACATGGCCATTAACAATGATGAAATCCTACCACGACTAGTATTGAGTGTCATCTCAATTAAACCAAGATCATTGTATACAAACAACAATGTGCTCATTAAAACTCCGTAAACTTTAATATCTTATTGTGTAATGTTTGATGCTTTCCTAACTTTCAAGTTTAAAGTCGATGACAATTTTCACAACATTTGACATATTGTTCATCCATAGAATCTAGGAGCAATTCCGGTTTTAAGGATGTAATTCTATTAGAATATTCATTACACAAGTTATCTAATAACTTTTAGTTAGATATCAATGTTGTCAAATCACTTCTTATTCAAGAATGATACAACAATTTTAATACACTACATGATGTACATGATGAATCTACAGGTCAAACTTAGACTTCATTCACGTTCTATCTTGTCAAATATTTATCCATTTCTCAAATGATATATCATGTTTTATTAGAATCATTTATTTTTACTGCACGTGTTTATTAATAATAAACATATATTCCAAGGTTGTATGTTTTAATTCTTAAATCTTACAAATGAAGTTTCATTCCAATCTAAGACTTAACATTTAGCTTTCAAGGAATGTTACTTATCATATGTTATACAACATATAAGATTTAAAACCTTAACATAATACTCCCACTAGCTTTCAGGAATACTTAAAATTTATCTTATTTTAATTATAAATCGAAAATGGATTTAATAATT